>MQTX01000186.1:900333-986843 GCA_009735665.1 Angiostrongylus cantonensis | reverse complement strand
CTCAGCGTTATCGAACGCGCAGTCGAAAGGACGATGCTAGGAGTATCCCTTTTCACACAAGTAGGGGATGGGATCCGAAGCTGCGACCTGCGTCAACGATCAAAAATTAAAGATGCCGTTCTATACGCCAAATATTCGAAGATAAGGTGGGCCAGACACGTAATGCGTATGAATGATAACCGATGGACAAGGGCTGTTGTGACTGGATTCCTCGGGAAATCAAACGTACTGCAGGGAGAACACAGACCCGATGGTCAGAGCTCTTCACGAAAAGCCTAGAAGAAAGATATGATGCTCGACGAGTCCCTAAAGCGAGGAGAACCCACTGGGCTACTCTTGCACGCGATAGAGAAAAATGGAGGATTTACTGGCGCCCGCTCGAGTCACTCGACGATCAACGGGACTACAGGTGATACAGGTGATACATGTGTATAGAACATGCATATATACATGTGCACACACGTATATATATATATATGTACATATATATATCCTCTATATATATTATATAAACTAGTCACACGGTAACAAATCCCTCTCTGATCCTCAAGGGCTGCTACTACCTGTGATGGTGAAGACCTGGGGGAAACTTTGTCCAGACTAACCTCGGGATTCCAGGGAACCATAATGGTTTAACCAGCAAATCTCCGGAAAAGAGATTATACTGGGGCCCGCACAACCGGTGAGGACGGGCCATTCAAGTACCAAGTAGGTAAGTATATATGTACATATGTATACACGTCATATTTTTGCAAATACGTACACATGAATATGTGTAAATATAAATAAATATATATACGTAAGTACTCACATTTATACACATAAATGTATGGAACGATAAAATTCTTGTGATAAAATTCTTCACTACATCACTAATTCTTTACTAATTTTTGCTTACTATGGCTAAGCCATTACTAGGAAATAAAGCAAACAGGTTTTAATCAATTTTGCGATCTCCGCATATCTGCAAACAAACCAACATGACCATCTTATTAATCTATGAAGGAGGTGAACGGTGATTTGTATCACGTCAACTTCTTAGCGATTATGTATTACGAAAAATAGGAAGATTCTTTGGAAATCAATGACAAGAGCAATACATTTATCAAGACAGAGCCGATGATAGGTTAATTTTATTTCCCTTCCCATCATTATATCCTTGATTGCATTTCATTAGTAGCAAAGAAACCAATATTCACCACGTAAAGGCAAATATACACCCACTTCAGAGGTAATTCTAGCAGCAATGACACTGTACTCAGTATCAGTAAGTACGATTTCTTCTGGAAGTGGAGTAGTTCCGTACCTATCAAGTCCTAAAAACCAATGCCCATTTCATTTTGCATTCCGTTTCAGAGTTACATTACTCCTATTAAAAGGAACAAAACACCATAAGAAAAAAAAATGGTAAATCATATACCATAAAAAAGACGAATGTCAGTGATTCTGTTTAGTGGAAGGCCCATTGCAATTTGCATTTGAATAGCAGGTATGTTAATACTAGCAAGCATTTCAGTACAAGGATGTTCTACCTGAAAAAAAAACAAACATGAAGAAACATTACCTAAAAACCGAATAGGTCACATCGTAACCTTGACAACAGCTGATATAAATAATACCAACCTGAAGCCTAGGATTTAATTCAAGGAAAAAGTATTTGTCCTCATCAGGAAGGTACATGTACTCAACGGTACCAGCTGACTCATAACCAACTAGTTTGGCAATTTTAACGGCGTCCTTCAAATATAGAACAAAGCTATTAAAGGCGAGTATGACGAAAACTTCAAAAGTGGTATCCGTGCCTCTTGCATACGGCGAAGTGTGTCTTTGGGGGCGATGCTTGCAGGTGCCTCCTCAATAATCTTCTGACATCTTCGTTGTATGGAGCAATCACGTGTGAATACCGGAATTACATTCTCGTACCTAGATATTACTTTAGCTGTGAAATAGAAAATAAGCTATGAAAAAAGAGAAAACAAATACGGAAAATATGAAATAACGCACGGCACAAAGTGTAAATGTAAAACGATCACCTATCGGCAATGAGCTGAACCTCAATGTGTCTGGCGTTCTCGACGCACTTCATGATAAAAATCGGCGAGCCAGGCACTTCAGTCTGTACTTGCACAAAGTTTTCCTTGAAATCTGCTTCGTTTTTACACTTTCTAATCCCTTTACCACCTCCACCTTCAGAAGCTTTAATCTGGAATTTTAAATGAATGACTTTCAGTAAAGAAAGGGAAAAGATGATAGTATTCCTCTCACAGAATTAAAAGAATAAAATAAAGCACAATCGACTGTAAAATAATAAGAAATGATTACAACGTGGGAAGGAATCTAGCTGAGTAACCGTAAGATATTTAAAGGTAATCATCACGCATCAGCTAGTGAGATGCAAAACCAGATGAAGCAAGTGTTTTAGACTAACTTTCTATCAAGTGGTTATCTTCCAATAAAGCATAGTTCCATACTTGACGCTACTACTAAAATATGTCATGCGAGCAAAGTATTAACTAACTACTCACCAGTTTAACTCAGAACAACTGATAAGCGAAATATTTCCATGCCATATCACAAAACTATTCAACTTTTAAAAGAAGATGGGTCGTAACGAAAGAAACAAAAGGCGGACAAACGCACCATGAGTGGATATCCTATTTTGTGTTCTTCGAGAGCTCTCAATCCCTCATATAGATCAGAGACAGTAGCTTGATTAAAAAGTTCTTGAGTGACAGAAACATATTCGCTTCCTCGTTTTTGATTTAGATCCAGCTTTAACCCGCTACCAGACCATTCAATGGTAGGTATGTCTAAGGTCTGAAAGAATCACACATCATATCATTTCCTGTACACGTAAACGAATTGAGCACGTAAAAAAACCCGCTTTGATAGCATCTGTGCAATTACTCTCCACAAATCACACCTCTTTTAACACAACGCTTTTTGTTTTTTCGTTAGATAGTCAAAAAAAAGTGTTCTCCAAAATAGTCCTTGATTTAGAACTGTACAATCATGACAATTTATCAATGTGGTAAACAGGTGTAAAATGAACAAAATTATCATGAAATACAAACTTGGGCTATAATTGTTGAAGCGATTTTGTCACCCAGAGAAAACATAGCAGTGCTTGGTGGCCCAATGAAAACAATTCCACGGGTGGCAAGTTGTTTAGGTAGTTCAGGATTCTCCGATGCATGGCCCCATCCCGCCCAAACGGCGTCAACCTAAATGTTGTGCTTGCTCTGGATGGAATTTAGGAAGCAAAAGCAACCTAAATTTAGTACTGTGCTAAGTGGCGTGACCCACTCCTTTTTCAACAGCATGATTCACAATTTCTTCAACATTGGCGTAGTTGTTTCTGTTATCACCACCAGGAGAAAAAACAAAGTGATCGGCAAGCTTCAAATATTCTGAAATAACACGATGATTGTAAATGTAAAGACAGTCCGCATACATAGCTACTTGTTTCTGGTTAAAAATGGGTCCGCTCCATATAAGAAAGGATCTAAAAATCAAAATTACGAAACAACGTGTGAGTTTGGTGAACTGAACCCTAAAATTAATATGGTACGCCAACATTAGATTTATGAAGAAAAACTCAATTTTTCCATAGATAAATGAAAACGTATTTTGGCAGTAAAAAAGTTAAAATAGTAAAAGTTGCATTAAAAAAAAACAAAAGCTGTACTATTATTAATTCAAAGTTTTTTCTTCTTTTTACCGTTCTTTAAACTACGCGTGGTTTAAAATTTAAGTATTGAGAAATTTGCTATAGCACTAAAGGATAAAGTTAAAAGCGGTTTCAAAGCAGAGAAAGTGTAAAAATAAAATGAAATGAATACACAAAGGGGACTTTTACAAATGGCACTAAATAAAAAAGAACGGGATGATACTATAAAAGGAAAACGCTCAGTGTATGACCAACCAGCATTTGATCGGATCTCCTGTTCTGTTGTCAAGCAAATAAACTTAATGATACGATCATTACGAAAGAGTTGCATGAGCAATTTTCGAATGGAAAGAATGCAACGAACAGCAGCGATACCATTTGTGGCAACCAACATCTGAACAAAAATCCCTTATTAAACACCTAATGAAAAAACATGAGAGAAACAAACCTTCTTGATAGGACGACGTTTACTAGTATCCTCAACATAGGTATTTACGAAGTCTTCAACGGTTTTAAAGATTTGGTCCCCCTGATCTAGTTTATCCTGAAGTGAGGTCAGTTTACTTAAACGAAGACCTTTAAAAAGGAAAAGATTTATGTAGCAAGGATGTGGATAGTCTTAGCGAAGATGTGAGAAAATTTACAAATTCACCTTGAGCGTGCCACCTTGATAGTGGCTCATATGGATGGTCCTTCGTTCCGGTCCACTCATGTTTCTATGACCGACACAGCCACTGTCGTTCCTGTAAAACTACAGAGACATTTCGGTTATTTTCGCCAGTGAATTCAAAGAGAGCAACAGTTGCGACATAGGAAATGATAGGAAAAAATAGGGTATGATAACGCCGCATGAGGAGACACAACATCTCACACCACCTCACACCACTGAACTGATAAGCAGCGGAAGGAATGAGTTTTCCAGGTGTTATCAACACAAAACACTGCTTTGGCATAAAAGAGCTTCTAAAACCATACCAGCAAAAAGACTACAACATGCTTGACAACTTGCTTTTAAAGTTGCATTATGTAAGGCCTTAAAAAAGTAAATATCGCCTACAAGGCGACATGAATGTTTTTAACTGCAACAAAGAATGACCTCTTAGCAACGCTGCACTTACGACTCAAATAGGAAATAATGAGAGCAAAAAAATGGTAAAAAGGTTAATTCAAAGTGAAACTAATCCACAAACGAATGCACAATTCGTCCCAATTTACAAGGACATTTCAAATACAATGGATGTTTCCCATGAAAAAGTTAGCTAACCACTGTTCCATAAAAATTCATGTGAACGTTCACAAGACCTCAAATTCGTTGGCCTATACATATGACCAGCGAAATAAAATGGACTAACGGAGAGTTATGGTTAGGAAGGAAGGGAATCAAGAGAGAATGGATGCGATATTACACTCGACAAAACGCGAAAACTATGTTTCGAGTTCTAACGACATTTGGCGAATTGAAATACTTCAAGTTTAGGTTAGATGTTGAGTAGGGGTGACGTGGAGAGCGAGGAAAGAAGGCACGACGAGAACGACCTTCAACGGTAGTGACTCGCTCGGGCAGGCGCACGGTCAGCGAAAGTGCGCCATTCGCCAACGCTGACATCGCTACTGCTAGATGTCAAAAACGATAGCAACGGTTCGCGAGCCTCGCCCACAAAGGTCTCCGCGCTTCACTTCTATGCCACTACATTACCTCCAATGCTCAATTATCTAGCCATTTCCAAATTCTGAAGACATGTTACCATGGACAAGCAACAAAGTCGAAGATCGTCAGAGGTGTACAACAAGGTGAACTACACATAACCTTAAGTAGCGGATAAACACACCAGAACATAACAAGAAGTTAGTTGCCTGTTGAGCAGGTGTATAGGAGACGGCACTGATATTGTAGAGATTGCATGGATGGTAAATAGATGGTATTTGAATGATTAGAAAACAAAGCATTACGGAAAATAATGTGGCATTACTACAGTTTCCACTTGACTGGGATTCTGGTGGAGAACGAAGTGCTTTCGTTTGTTTTGCCATGAGTCTCATGATACCCATGCTAAGGTGTTCATAGATCGTCAACACAGTTTGTCGCCTTTTGTCCTTGTTAATGACAGACAGGTTTGCAGTCCTGGGAATGAGTTTCGTTCAAAACGCCAATAATTCTCAGCATAATATTACTTTTTGCCGAAGCTCCACATAGAAAATTTTGCGGAGAGAAGAAACTTTTGTATCACAAATGTTACACATCATAGGCCTACGTGTCTCGCTCCGTTTTCAAGTACAGCGCAGTTCAAGAGTGCAGCATGTAAACTTTTACCACCAGGTTTCTACAATTGACACAGAAACATCACTTTACGGCATACAGGGTTTCTTGCGTTTATAAGGATAATGGTTGTTGAAGGATAATATTAAATTACAGATAAGACAGTGTTCATACTTGTAATTTTCTCTAAATAAAGAATGGAAAAGATTAAGATAAATTCGTTCAAAACCTAATATTTTGTAGTTATAGTTACCATTTAAATAGTAAATAAGAAAATGTGATGCGATTAACTCATTGTTAGTGATGCTGTTTAATTCGAGCAAGCTCTGTCTTAATTAAGCCCAGGGTCAAAAATCACCCATCTTTGTGAGAACTTATGGCAGATTTGTCTGGAAATGTCCAGCTGATTCTGAAGGTCTAAGAACACCTGCCATGTACATCTGAACTACAGGGTGATACCAATGGTTTCACAGAAACTAAGAACTGATAATGTGAACTTTTTATTTTACACCTCCAATTTTCACGGCAGGGTATTATGCGAAATACAACGACAATGATGCTGAGATACTTGTAAAATCCGGGACCGCAGGTGTCTTCAGCAGGAATCGAACACATTATTACCTTTTCCGGAAGCTGCGTTCACCGTGTGTGGTGCAGTGGTCGGAGCAGCTCTGTAATACAAATGGTATCGATCCCCGCGTCCCTAGCACATCAGGCTCTCCATCCGGGGTCGGCCAGCTGGTACTAGACATCTCTGGGAGGATATCAGCAGTGGCATATTTAATCGTAAAAACCGAATTTTTCGGAAAACTTAAGTATTCCAGCGAGGATGAAAGGGAAAACGTCTGGTTTATGTACCCATAAGGTGATATCGGACTACACGAACACACAGAGCTATATATCCAAGGATCTCACAGCTGATAATAAAATATTTCATCTCAACAGTTCACAGTATAAGAGGCTGAACAAAAAATGTTTGGAAATATCTCATAACATGGTGAAATACTCACGAAGAACATGTAGAGTCATCGTGGGATGAGCTTGTTTCCGGCGAAAAAACTGAAAAAGAAAAAGATTTCGGAGTTCACCGAGTATTACTTTTCCATTCCAAATTGATTAATGTTCTGAGCGAGTAGAAGCTGGAGCGGAATGAGCATGATAAAACATTCACCGTTTCTAGAGATGAAGAAGTAGATAAAGGGTATAAGATTAGAGAGAGAAAAAGGAAGTAAAGAAGAAGTAAACGAGCACAAAAACGCAATAACATCGTATATTGCAAAAATTACACTACATAAGGTGTCACCCAAACGAAAGGGCCTCTCTGGACGACAATCAAAACATACAGCAGCCGAGACTCATCTCGATACAACTAAATGGCCAAATTTATGCTCCCCAACATGGTCAAAACACTAGCGCAGGCAGTGCAATTCGCTCCCCCTCCCCTGTATATGCAACTAAGGAAATTCTCAGCAACAGCACGACAAAAGAGGGATTCCGGTACTTCTCCTTTTTGACGTTCCGAAGTTTCCAATATTAATATCGATTATATTTGCGCAGTTCTCAACGGGTTACCGCCTCATCGTGGCTGGGAGGTGCTTTTGGGTGTCAGGCTGTGATGTAGGGCGGCGTGTTCATCCTCCTAGCAGGGCCTCCCAAGATAAAAAGAAGTTCGGAGTTTCGATCAGGAGACCCAGCTAAGAGTAAACCAGTACCAGGATCCACCACTGCGCTGCTATTAAACTAGTCGCATGGTGGCTAATTTCTCTCTGATCCACAAGGGCGGCTACTGTTTGTAGCGGTGACGACCCGAGGTAGATTTTCGCTAGGCTAACCTCGGGACTCCAAGGAACTACAATAGCTAAGCCAGCAAAACTCCAAAAAAATGGAAATTCACAATAGTTAAGCCAGCAATACTGCGAAAAATTGGAAATTATGTTGGGGCTGGCACAACCAGTTAACATGGGCCATCCAAGTGCCAAAGTAAGTAACTATATCTGCTCAACAATTACGTGACCAGCCTTAATTCTGCTTGAGAGTCAAAATGCACGCCTCGCTTCATGCCTATATGAACCTAAAAGTTTTTCGAAAACTGTTTATAATCCCAACGGTTCCGAAAACTGATGATAATTCTCCCAACGGTTTGCCGCCTCATCGTGGCAAGGAGGTGTTCCCGGGTGTCGGACTGCAATGTACAACGGGGAAAATCATCTCCTGGTAGGGGCTCCCAAGCTGAGGAGTCCGGCGTTTCCATTAGGAAGCCTAGCTAACAGTACACCAATACCAGGATCCACCACCGTCCTGGTATCAAAGTCGCATGGCAGCAAATCCCTCTCTGACCCACGAGAGTGACAAGCATGATGACGATAGTTCGACTACTAGATGGCTTGAGAGGCTGTGAAGATTATAGGCTTGAAGAAGAGGCTTGCTCCTACCGTTTTACGGATTTAAGTAGTACGTATGTTGTACTTTACTGCACTTTATTGTGGTCCGACATTGAAACACATTGCCGACAACATTTTGAGGCATTGCAAGTGATGTAAGGAGCATATGCAGCTTATGCACTTTATGTACGGAGCTTACGTAGTCTACGTACTCATGTAGGCATAGAATCATGGCAGAGATTAGAA
Source organism: Angiostrongylus cantonensis (assembly GCA_009735665.1). Taxonomy (NCBI): domain Eukaryota; kingdom Metazoa; phylum Nematoda; class Chromadorea; order Rhabditida; family Metastrongylidae; genus Angiostrongylus; species Angiostrongylus cantonensis. Next base: position 978,289 of record MQTX01000186.1, on the reverse strand, counting down.
TTTGAATAAAAGTCAGGTGCTATTCAAATTCCCGTTCGATGAACCCGCTCGAGAAAAGTTTTTTGTACGTTTTCAACTGTAGAATAGACCTTTCCCTTGGTGATGTCCGCTCTGTTGAGCAAGTAATCTCGATTGGTAACAGTATTCCAAAATAAAGCACTGAAAACAAGATGACCTCCATAGAAGCCCCATCGACCACTGTTTCCCATAGCAAGTTACTTGTAACGTTGTCACGTAAATGTTTACGTATTACCAACAGTACTGGTTTATCGATAACAACATCAAACTGAGAACTTGACAGACTTATAGAAGAGGCTTCGCCTATCGCTCTAAGACTTTATGTAATTTCACTAAGACATTTGTCAATACATTCGTTTTAAATTTGTTCGAAAATCTAAAGTTGGAAAAAATCAAGTTTAAATACCAACAACACATTTGGAAGGACCACTGCCCTGCTAAACGTACACCCCACTCATCAAACCGCTAGACTGCTTTACATATGAGCATCGACAAAAGAGAGCAGAGGAGAGAAAACTACTCGTGGACTCCAGAAAATCGGAATCAAGACAGAGCTACAAAACCGGTACCTTATTGGCAAAGGCATGAAGATCTTAATGGGCGCCGTTTCTAATAATAAAGTTTAGTATGAGGTAAAAAAATATTTGTTAAAAGTTTAAATGGTACACTCTTATCGGCTATGAGTGAATCGCATTTCACTCGCAACATTGCAAATTTGTTAAACAGATCCCGTTTGAATATCTAAAGCTGCCTGATATACGAAAAAAATATTTCCTTGGCTATTAAAACTAGACACCAACAAAACCCTTCACCGTTAGCAAAGAGAAAAATGGTAGAAGTAACAGACAACTACACGGAAACGATTCGAAATGAGTGGAAACACTTCAGGTTTTCCTTTGCAGAAATGTCACTTTCATCCCCACTAAATAGTTATAAAACCCTATCACAGATCAACTAATGGTGCTATTTAAAACAATGGCAATTTTCTAATGAAGCTATTTATTTTATCTTAGTGAGATTAGAAATATGTCACCTAATGATGTTGATGAAAAAACTGCAATGTCTTCATTAAAAATCAGCTTAATTAGCCTTTCTGAGATAAGAAGTATGTGCATATTTAAGTAAACAATTATATCAACTCAAACTCACTGAATAACAGCTTTGAGTAAAAAAAAATGTGTCATTAGAAAACAAAGGAGATCGAAAGGAGCACCTGGAAAAGAGTCTCCTTTTCCCAATGGTGATGACATTGCCGTACAAGCTGAAACACAGCAGAAATTTGTCGTTGTAAAAAAACAAATGAATGTATGTGTGAACATATCTTCAACAATTACTGGAAAATGGAAGAAAAATGAATCCGGAAAGAACTGCAAATACACAAAAGTAAGTACGAAGCAGACATTTTAATAAGGAATATGCACGTCAGAAAACTAGTAGCACTTTCTCATGCAAGTGCCCTTAGCCTTCAATCCGCTTCGCCACCAGAGAGCAAACTATGATAGAGAACGAATCTGGGAAACAGTATCATACCCTATACCTGCGTTTACCTAGAAAAATAGGAAGAAAACATCGAAAAAACCCAATAGCAGTGATATCACCGATATGAAGTGTAATCACAGTTAAACTAGTACTGCTTGAAACATCATAGAGGATATATAAAACCGTCTTGTCGATTGTACTCTACACCTCTCATCGGTTTACCACTTCATTGTGGCTGGGAGGTGCGCCTGGGTATCGCGCTGTTAAGTACAATGGCGTGTGCATCCTCCTAGCAGGGCCATCCATGCTAAGGAATCCGGCGTTTCCACCAGGAAGCCTAGCCAAGAGTAAACCAATGCCAGGAACCGCTGCTGTCCTGGTATGAAACAAGTTGCATGGTGGCAAATTTCCCTCGGATCCACTAGGGCAGCCCCTGCGGTCGTGACGACTTGGGGCATAGTTTGGCTAGGCTGTCCTCGGGACTGCACAGAGCCACAATGGCTAAACCAGCAAATCTCTGAGGAATACGAATGGGGATTGTGTTGGGCCCTACACACTCAGTAAAGACGGTCCATCCAAGTATCCAAGTTCCCTAGACTATCTCATAACGGTCTGACGATTAAAATGAGTGACTACATCGGTTTGCAAGGACCTCTAGCGAAACTGAACTAAAAATCAGCAGAACAGAGCAAAACTGAAATATTTATTTAACTCTAATATTTTAAAACCAAGAGTGAGGAACCTACATGACCCGTCCTGTTGCTGATGACGGTTCCTAGGCTTTCCACCCATTGACGAATGAGCAGTTCTTTGCTAGTACCCTTAAGTCCTTACGTATTCATCCGATACGGCAAAAAAACTGCTGAAAAAAACAATGCAAATTAAGGCACAATTATGTAGGTGGAAGGGTGCAACGAGTGGATGTAACTGAAGAAAAGACAGAGAAATCGAAAAAAGATAAGCAAAACCAATGTAAAGTATGGTAAGAATCGAAAAAAAGAAAAGTACGAGTAGTGCGAGGGGCAACAGAACCTTCAAAACAACAACTAAACCACCACATGCACTTCAAAATAAAAAAAATGAGAAGTTTGAAAGAAACATTACAAAAACAAACAATCGTTGCGGGACCACTGCGTTAATAGTTAAGGTTCTAACATGTGTAATTAATTTGTACTGCCATCCTTGTAAATGTTGTTTTTTCCACTTTTAAAGAAGTATGTTTGCTCACGATTGTCGATGCTCAAGTCAGGATCGGACTTTAATCTCAAAATAGAATCGCTTGTCGGATGTTAAACAAACATTCACCCATGTCTCCGAAAGTCACTCTTTTAAACATTAAAGAATAAAGTATATGATGGATTGGCATAGGCAGTAATGGAATGCGGAAGACGGCTGACGAACAGGACATTGTTCTTCCGTAATAGATTGGTTTGTTGATTGATCGATCGCTCAAAAATGAAGTGCACGATGGTCATGGATAAAGTTTCGAATAAATGGCCTTTTACGAACGAACGACTTCAGAAAACAGCACAGCTCGATTCCTCTGTTAGTCGTAGTGTGAACTTTGTGTTTGTGTTATTATAAAGTAGAAAAAAAAACTACCCATGAACAAGTTGATTCAATCACTTCATTGAAATAATCGAATTAGCTGAATTGCCCAGTGAAAACACTTATCGTACCATCTACATGCTCTTTATTCTGTTTTCAAACGAATTCCTGTTTACTATCTTCTCTAACTCGAGCGCCGTTAGTACTATTAGAGTATGACGGCATTTGATGACGGTCGGAGGACTAAAATTATTCGTTGAGGTAGATTTGTAAGTAACGATTAGGTACCATCGAAAACTGAACGTTCTTTGAAGCGAAACATGAGTGAGGGACTGAGAGACATAGTGTGAAATTTCGGTGAATCATCTGGCTTCTTCCGTTGTTCTGAGTTGCAACAAATAACAGACATAAAATCCTCAGTTGGCAATACGTGCTGGGACTTGCAGGCTACATCGAGAAGGTCGTTGAAAGTAGTGTGGCAAGTGAGGATCGTAATACGCATCCGACTATCCACAGTGTCGTTGAATCGAAACATCTGCATACCTTAACCCATAGCCCACGGCTCCGCTTAGCGTGTTATCCCGAATCGAAAACGAAAGGCTTTTTCGTCAGCTGCACAAAACAACTGGGCTCATCCGCACCTTGTCGCGATGCCAATCGCGTTACGTGTCATCACAATGTTTTCTCGGTGATGTGCCATAGCATTCTGCGGAAATAAGAGAGTTCACGGGTCTTAACCTTAACCTTCTTATTGCTTTGAAGTGGATTGCTGCATTTCATAAATATATGCCTTATACACTCTGTGCTACACTGCGTTACAGTTGTTAATTCGAAAAATGGAAAAAAAATTGAAGTGCAACCGCTTTGTTGTCGGAATGTAGGTGTCTTTTTCGGCTTGTAAAGTCGAGCTCATTTTACAATTTCTTTATTGACACGAGGTTTATAGATTCCATGAGCCTTCAATAATTCATCGTATTGATCCAAAGTGGAACAGCAATTGGTCGTTGATTGAAAATTGGACATTGTTTGCCTCACAACATGGACTATGCAGCTTTCGTATCCCTGACGTAGTAAACAATGTTGTTTTTCCTACAGTTCGCAAAACTCGTTTCGTCGACTAAAAATTTGGCGAGCTTGAGGGCATAACACACTTATAGAAAGTAGATACGACACGCCTATAGAAATGGCTTCCTTTGTTCTCACTTACTATTTGTTTTATTGTTCAAATTTCTACTTGTTAAAGATTTACTATGCATTGTACACCATTTTAATCAGACTTTGTTTAATTATTTTAGGCGTGTATATGCTACCATAACTGTTTTCCTTTTTTTTTTTACATGCATGTGTTCCACGCTCAACGGAACCAATATCTCCGAATGCTCCAGTTATGTCTATCTAGGTCGGGAAATCAATATGATGAACGACTTAGTTCAAGAGTCAAGGAGAAGGAAACGAGCGGCTTGGGGAGCTTTTCAGAGCATCGAGGATGTAGTGAAGAGAACAAAGAACACCCGACTCCGTGCCCATCTTTTCGACTCAACGGTTCTTTCTGCCCTAACGTCTGCGCCAGAAACTTGGTCGCTACGTAAGCAGGATGAAAGATCACTCAGCGTTATCGAACGCGCAGTCGAAAGGACGATGCTAGGAGTATCCCGTTTCACACAAGTAAGGGATGGGATCCGATGCTCTGACCTACGTCAGCTATCAAAAATCAAAGGTGCCGTTCCATTCGCCAAACAGTCGAAGATAAGGTGGGCCGGACTCGTAATGCGTATGAGTGATAACCGATGGACAAGAGCTGTTAGTGACTCGATTCCTCGGGATGTCAAAAGTACTGCAGGAAGACCACCGACCCGATGGGCAGAGTTCTTCACGAAAAGCCTAGAAGAGAGATGTGATGCTCGACGAGTCCCTAAAGCGAGGAGAACCCACTGGGCTACTCTTGCACGCGATAGGGAAAAATGGAGGATTTACTGGCGCCCGCTCGAGTCACTCGACGATCAACAGGACTACAGGTGATACAGGTGATACAGGTGATGCATGTGTTCAAAGGTTCTATGTGCTCATCTATTTTAAAGAGGCATGTGACATCATTTAACGTGCACTAAGTCCCGTCACCCTCCCGTTATAGTTAGCATTTGAATAAAATAACTATTAATATTTTTAACTACTAAATTTCATCTAACTTCGGCATGAATAACCAATATTCTTCTTCTATTCATTGGTCTGCACAAGGTATATATGAAAGGTATATTTGTTGTGCATAATGCTTCGGCGAATTCGCCTTCCAAAAAGCCGGGATGATTCGAGTCGAATATCCGCAGTGTCCACGTATCTCCATTATAGAGGGATCCTATGCCGGTTAGTCACGGGGCAACATTGCTTAATAGTGGACCAACAGCAAAATTTGCTTCCCTCAGACGCAGGTGGATCCAGCAGATGGAGTCGCTGTTTCTGCTGCGCTGATTTGGCACATACTTCTTGTATTCACGAAGACGTGTTCATTCATGCGTGCGTACTAGGAGTCAATTCTATCAATTACAAAGCTGCAATCACGTGACAGGGAAGTATATGGGAGGCGGTTAGGAGTCGTCTCCAACAAATAAGCTCCTCGACTACTCTGGGAGATAATGGCAACCTACCTGTAAGCATAGCCAGCCCCACGTTCAGAGCTCAGCAAGCTATACGTGGAGATCGAAAGCTAAGCACAGTTAGGTAAACAGGACCAATTCTCCTCACCCTGAATAATCCCCACAATATAACAGCACTGGCTACTACGAGCACAGAGAGGCTGTTAAAGTCTCCGCGCCATTCTAGGCTGTCTGAATCGCAAAGGGCTGTGGTGACGATTTGTACCTACAACCCCCTCACACTTGCATCTGAGTCCTCCACAGGAAACTTGATCATGCAGACAAGAAGGAAATGCTACGACATCATAGGACTGCCCGAGAAGAGACGACACCACTCATTCAACGCCGACCATTACAACGGAGAAGAACTGTTCCTCGAAACATGCGACAGTAGAGGAGTCGGCGTCGACGGCGTTCTCGTCAACACGAGTTTGTTCACAAACATTGATTCATTCGAACAGCTTACAATCCGAATTGCACTTATCCGATTGAAGAGCCGATCAATACCGGATTCGACAATTTTTGTCTTTAGTGTACCGACATCAAGCTGTGACGAAGACGGAGCCGAAGAATTCTATATGAACTTGGAAAAGTTCTAAAGAGAAGACCACACATTCTTTGAGGTCATCACTGATGATTTAACGGAAGAACGTCACATTGTGGTCCACGGATTAGAATGGAGCGAGCAGATTGAATGGCTGTCTGTGTTTATCATGGCAAGTAGGATTATTCATAGTTATCCAGAAGTTTCACTCCCAACGCTATACATGGGATTCTCTTAGTGGAGAAATAACAACGAGATAGGCCACATCATAGTAAATCGAGCGTTTTGTCTAACTAATGTCGCTGTTGTCCCAAAATTTCTCATTATCCCTTCTTTCGTGCAAGTTTCCATTTCGCCTGGAGGGAAGAGTAAGCCGCTAAGTTCAAAAAGCGAGTTGCAAAAACTGCCATAAACTGTGATTTATTCAATCCATTAGCCGGCTAATGGCAAGGTGCAGGTCTCGATAACATCGTTGAAGAATACGATCAGCTCATTCAACATCTTCACGTTAGTGCTATGAAAGCTGAGAGTTCGAAGTTTACCAAGAGACGTCTACATCCCAAGCACACGAGCTGATACGTCAGTATGGAATCACACGAGCCTCAGGCAACGTCCAACTCACGTCCGAACTTGAAAAAAAAGCGGACGGGCTATAAAAGAAGGTCTTAAAGGGAAAGGAGTAGCAATAATGGTCGAAGCTGCAGAGGCAAGGAAAAACATTCGGAAAGCCCACCTTCGCTTCGGAAAGCTTCGCCAATCATAAGACCAAAAAGATTTAACTCCGACTCCCAGACTGCACGACAACAGCGTCATGAAAGGCAATGGAGAAAACCATTCACGAATACAACTTAGATTTCTTCAAAGCCACGTCCTCATGCCCTCATATGAAATAAAAGAGGATGGGTGCACTGTCCCATCTATTCCCCTTATTCCGTCGATGAAGAGTCGAACAACACCAGATCAAGACAGGATAAGATGTGAACACCTGATTAGTATACCACTGGTCCTCGTAAGCACATTGGCTCGGCTCTGCACACGTTACGTGTCTCAATTCAAGGTTTCTACTCAGTGGAAGACCAACGAGACCGTGTTATTGTTCAAGAAGGGTGAACTCTACGATATCGGCATTTATTGCCTAATCTGCTTGCCCTGTGTCTTCTACAAACTTCAAACTCCAGATCAGCAACGAACCCAGTTTGGGCTCCCCAGATCAGTTTTCTTGAAGGGTGAATGCTGATGGTACTGATCGATAGAACTTGCTCAAAGACAGGAAAAACGAAAGACTCGCATGGTATGGTGGTGAGTGTGCTAGCCCACGAAAAGGGTAATAGCGCATTCGTTACTCACCGTAGGCACCTGCGGTCCGGAGCTTTGCGAATATCTCAGCATCATTGTGATTGTATACCCTTCCGTGAAAAATTATAACAGGCAGTGAATAAAAAGTTAACATTGTCATTTACAAATTTCTCACTCGTGGCATGCTAAACGCGATTGACAGAACACTGGTAGTAGCACAGCCAAGTGTGAATAGGCAGGGTTTCGAAAAGGGTTCAATACGGTGGACCACATCCATACAATAACAGGACTCATTTAAGTACTACGAGTCTAGGAAAAAGTGCTGTGTCCCGTTTTCATCAGTTTAAAGAAAGCTTTTGCTCAGGATAGTAGCAGTCATGGAAGCCCTGGGCAACCATGGCCCCACTACGCAGTGCATAATGGTTCTCCTTGACTGATGCTAACTTTTTGTTTGCTGCCTATAATTTTTCACGACAGGGTATGCTGCAAAATTCAACCACAATGATGCTGAGATATTTGCAAAACTCCTAACCGCACCTGTCTGCGGTGGTGAATGAAGGCGCAAATACTCTTTCCAAGGGCTAAAGCGTTCACCGCCACACGATGCGGGCCCTTCGTTTCGCCTGCCTCTCAGCTAGTTCTATCGATCAGTGCCATCAGCTGTGACCCGTCAACGGGATTGATCTGAGCAGCCCAAATCGGCATTGGTCCCAATTAAGCTGAGCCTGTAGTTGAAATCATAATATTAAATTTTTATTTGCGGCTTACTATATTTTTTGTTTTGGAGTTTTGCGAATATCTCACTATCACTGTGTAAAATTTTTACAGCAACTAAGTGTCACCACTGTTTGATTTTATTACCATCGACGACAAAAGATCTGTTGAGCAAGGTCCTACTATCTTGGCGACATTGTTTACAGCCACCTTCGAGAACGTCATGTGAACTTTGGAACGACAGCATAGAAGTGAAAATCGATGGTCTGTAATTACACTATCTTCGCTTTGCTGGTGACATTGCTCTTACAACGCCAAACATTGGCTAGACAGAACGATTGCTTGTGGACTTTGATAAAGCGTGTGGAAAGATTGGTCTTCGATTAAATCTCACGAAAACGATGTTCATGAGGAACGCATTGGTTTCCTATACCCATTAATGCTGACGGATTGAATATCGCCGAATGCTCCAGTCTGTTCTCCGAACGTCTGTTTAGTTCGGGAAATCAACATGATGAAAGGCTTAGCTTTAGTGCTGAGCAGAAAGAATCGAGCGACTTGAGGAGCCTTAATACAGCATAGAGAATATAGTGAAAAGGATAAAGAACACCCGACTCCGCACCCACCTTTTCCAATCCACAATTTTTCCTGCTGTAACAGAATTAGAGATCACTCAGGATTATTGAACATGAAGCCGAAAAAACTATGCTAGGAGTGTCCCGTGCTGCACTAAGAAAGTGATTCGAAGCTGCGACCTACGTCAACGCTCAGAAATCAAGGATGCTGTTGTATATCAACGACAACCCATGGAAAAGAGGTGTTGGTGACAGGGTTCCTTGGGATGTCAAGCGTGCTCCAGGAAGACTGCTTTTCCGATGGTCAGAATTTTTGGCGAAAACTCTGAAAGAAAGCTATGATGCTGAGCGAGTTCCTAGTGCAAGCAGAACCCACTGGCATACTCTTATGATCGTGGAAGAAAAAGATGGAAGGTTGAGTCACTGGAACATCAACGGGGCGGTGGGTGATACAGGTGATCCACAGTGTTTATCTACCTCATGTGGACTTATGAATAGGATAAAGTAATCGGTGGTGGTCATCTTTGGAACTACTTTACATGTTGTCTGCATGTTCTTTGAAAACGGTTCCGTCTATGTGGCCCAGGAGTTCCATGGTCTGATAGTGATACTTTTTTTTCAATTCAATTTTTTCAACTTAACTTTTCAAATTTTTTAAACACGTTTTTGAGCTCCTGGGATCCTCACTTATAATTATGAAGTGGTCAACGGTTCAATGCTATAGAGTCCAAGTATGGCTGGAATTGAAGCAGTCGACTGAGGCTTCCGTGAATTCTGGCTGGTTTGTGATAACGCTTCTGATGGCATTGTTGAGGAGGAAGCATGTCCTGAGTTGAGCCATGGATTTTTTGAGTCTTCTGTAAGTACTATGTGTCGCTTCGTCATCTGATTTTTTGTTCGTTTTGTTTATTTCTGTTTTATTTGTTTTATTCACGGTTTTCTAGTTCAGAGATTGACGTATTTAGAGCCGGAAGTCACTAACGATTAGCTAGCGTCAGAATGATTATGGAATCAGTGAGGATATCCGGCGGACGATGTCACTTTTTCCCTTCAAGGAAATTAGTAGGTATTTAAATCTTTCCGTCCTTACGAGGCTTAGGTATTTTACCTCTCTTCCACGTAGTGGCCTAATGTACAGATACATAGGGATCTATTGCTACTATCGGCACCTACTATCGATGGAGACCTCCGTGATGCAGCTATTATGATGGTATTATTGTTTTCCGATTGTTTATTGTCCATTGTTATTTGAGTATGAAAAAAGATCTTATGTTTATGTTGTGGTTTACGAAATAAATCTTCTAATATTCTTCTGATTTTGTTGGGTCTTCAAATATTCTTCTATCGCGTTCCAGTGAATAAGACAACGCATACGTTGGCTAGTGCGTTAAATCGCTCTAGCGGTTTTGATGACCACTTTGTAACGCTGCAATCGTTTTATCTTGTCGTACAGCGAAAATTGTACTCGATATGAAATTTTTTTAACATATTAGTGAGGATAGAACACTTTAGGTGCTTAACGCTAACTTCTTACAGCAATTGAACCACTGTTGTGCTAGCAAGACAGTGAAACAAATGAAGTATTTGAGTTGTACCTACGAAATGTGAACTCGTTCGAAAGGGAACTTTTCAAATCATCAGGTGCAGAGAATGTCAATTTTTGGGTTGCACCCTCCTTTTTCGATCCGCTTTAGATTCCATGTGAAGTGAGTATCCATAATGCAGTAAAAAAAAGTAAACCAGTGGAAATTGCTAAACTGATAACGGGCACTACATTGGCCATTTTTCCTCTGGTCGAAAGGCGCATAGACACTTTAGTGTCCATGCCATTACAGATCAGTGAGACCTCAGCAAACTGCTTAGTAGATATGACAGTATGCATGAAAACGGGTTCAGCATCCTAGATTGAGGGAATGCAAGTCTCATCGAGTTGAGAGAGACCAAGTTTTCTAAATCAGGTACAGAAGCTCTTGCGCCAACTGGATGCAATTCGATTTTTTTTTAAGATTATGAGGTAACGTTTCCGGACTGATTTAACACCTACGACGAAGAGTGGATAGTATGTGATGGTAGCAGTGGCTGCACTGGAAAATAGGTCTTCGAGTCAGTTCACGTCACCGAATAATTCTCGTCTATATTCTTCTATATGCGATTTATTCAAATTCAGCCCTGATAAATTTAATCACCAAAAAAAAGACTCGCTTGATAAATAGCACTTATAACATTGAAGAAGTGTAGTTGCCCGAAGTATGTGATGTTGGTGGTGTTGGAGAAGCTACCTAAAAATAATACGTGTTACCTAAGGTACGGAGGAAACATGGCCCGGAAGGTTGTTGGATGCGAATCCTTGCTCGCTGTTTCACTGGTTAAGATTCTCTCTTCACCCGTTCCCGGAAGGAAACCACGCGAAAAACATACTATGTACGACATTCTCATAGTTGGTACACATAGCATTAAGTCAAATTTAAAAATCGTAGCTACAGGCTTCTAAACGCGCATTCAAAAAGGGTTTTCAAGAAGACTCTCTACAATAGAATATGTATGCACTGGAAAGAGGTGAATGATGTCACTTCCAAGTTTCTTTCCTGTTCTTGGAGAACTTAAGCAACTACCTAGCACAGGAAGTAGTAATACCAAAAACAGCAACTATAATGGGCCTCATTCCTTTGACCACGACAGAGATCTACGCGGTAGTGGCTACCGTAAATCTAGTAGAACTATGGCAACGATGTATCTGAACCTCGTTTAAAACCTAATATAGTGACGAACTCAAAAAAAACAACTCAGAGTAGTCGAAACGAGAAACACATCCAGATAAATGTCACCTACGATTAAAGGAAAAGTTTTCAGTATTGTTCAAGCCCTAAGAAATGCACAGTTCACTCCACTTCATCAAACATCGCTAGAGGTAATTGATATCTAGCCTTTCCAAAGTCACGCGATATCCTACCGATATAACAAGTCAGTAATGCTACCCTCCCAGTCAATGCTGGTAACATTTTGCTGATGGCGGAGGGATGGAAGATTCGATGAACACTTGGTGTGGATTATAACCAATGAGGACGTGTGTTGTTCAGGCCACCTATAACCCTTCTGCTACATATGCCATACATACGCTTCGTCATACGACGCTGGAGAAAAACTATTCTTCGGAACAAGCGATATTAGGAATTCGGTGCAATCAGCGCTAGCGTCGTTGATGAGATGAACTTCACATGGACGTCAACTCTTTTAGCCAACTATTATGATAACACAAATCGAATGCTTATAGCTGAAGACATGAAGACCAGAGCCGCATTTTTCAATTTTCGTCCTCCAATCCCTAATTTCAAGTTACTAAAATCAGTCTAAAGTATTTTAGACGGATTTGCAGCGGAGAAAATTATACCTTCAATAAGAATGTTCTTTGTGCCTTCAATAGTTGGATTAGCTGCAATGGAATAAATGAGGAAAAGCTGAGTGTTTCCTCTGAAATCGCAGCTATCCCAAAGTTCTTTATGGTATTGGACCACTGATTATTTGCGAACAATGCTTTTTTTTCGCACAAATAGGAGGAGGATGACTCAGAAATCAAGAAACGAAATATTAAAACAACTAGAACTGGTTTCCTTTCTAGCCAGCTTTTTGATAAAATACCGTTGAAGAGAAAATCAATGAAAATCATCATCGATTCACAAAACATTGTTGTCACGTTAGAGTTAGAGAAATCGAGGTTCTGTATTCAACAAAAGGCGCTTTTCTTAAGAAAAAAAAACATTATTACAATGCATAACTTTCTTTTCAGTTTGTTTTTGTTTACTTCGTTCTTTTCGTGGCACGCTATTAGGTGAAATGCAACCGCAATGATGATGAGATATTTGCAAAACTCGGACCCCAGGCCAGCAACATTATTGTCTCTAGTTTCCGAATTGAAGAGCCTCTGTTGAGAAGCGATAAAAATATTAAGCACTGATGAGGTGTTTTATGGGCTGAAATTATGTAGGATGAAGAGATCATGCAGAACGGCTATCTCTTTGACAGCTCTGTCTACTTGTCTCTATATCACAGCAGGAAGGTAGCTATGCAATGTCGTCCTGACGGTTCCCCCTTTCGAAGCTAGACGTGCTATCTGAACGCTGTGAACAACCGTGCAGCACACAGTCTGGGGAGACCTGGAGGCAACCATTGCTTTTCGAGATTCGTTTTAAATTCGTGGCATAAATAAAGCATAAAACTCTCGGTTTTGATCAATCCCTAAGGGATGCGCCATGCTTTTGCCAATTACCAGATGACGGATTGCTTTGCAATTATTAGACTTCCAGCACGTAGCGAATAGCAAAGGACTTTTCAAACCGACGGTTGTGGATCAACGATTTGGATCATCGGCTGTGACGAAGACATCGAATGGTTAGCCCAATAAATCAATTTACCAGCTTCATGTAAGCTCAACAATTTAAATGCATATTGATAATTTAGCTATCGAGGTTAAACGGCGGTCGGCTTGAAATTTTATTCAATAAGATTAATAAAACGAGAACGGGATCTGGCCATGAGCAAACAGGATTTCTAAAAGTATTAAAAACGTCAACTGAGCCGCAATCATTGAAGCATCGTAATAATGCAGGAGATAAACTTGCCCATCTTTAACGTCTTGAAGAAGTCCAAATCTACTGAAGCGCAGCCGGTAGCAGATAATCGAGACAGGAAGCATCTCTTGTGGGTACACCACAGTCCTTTGCAAGGTGTGCAACAACACAACAATCAGAACTTCATTTTGCAGCAACACTCATTAACTTAACAAAAGGTGTAAAAATGAGAAAAAGGAAGAAAAACCATTACGCCAGAAATATTCAGAACCATTTCTAAGGTTATCACGCGAACACTGAAACTATGTAACGTTTGTAACAAACTGTGGAAATCAATGGCTCACAGTAAGCTATCTTTCTTTTGGTTTTAATTTCATTTCCACAAAATTGAGCAGTAACCAGTAAAATCAATATAAGCCGTTCTAACGCCGAATCTGGAAGGACTATTCTTCGGCTAGATCTCAAAGAAAAATTTTTCATTGTAAACAGATGTGATGCAAACCGGTCATTTAAATTTCGTGGAAGGATGTTCCAACTTCGTATCATACACCTAGATCGTAAATGCAACATGGCGAGCATGTAGGACATGGCGAAGCGACCGCATAGCGGCAGGTTTGCTTCCCACCCGGGCTTCTCAGGCAGAGAAAGGGCTCGATATTTTCATGCGAGAGCCAAACTAAGTGTGAACTAATACCAGACACCACAATTATATCAACTAGCAGCAAGACGAAGATGGCGGACTAAATGCGTTATTTACAAATTCTTCACGGGACTGAAAATTTGGAAAAGGAGGTCGAAATATGAATGCAAACCTCTTGGTAAGACCACTTTGTACAGCCTGTCTCTCTCATGGGAATCAATCATTTAACAAAACAAGAAAATCGGTGCTTAACATGTGGGTTTCCAAATGTCGCTTATCGTGCGGCGCACATCTGCGTTCTTATAAAAGAAGATGGTACTCTCCACGACACCATCATTGTGAACTGAATCCGATCAACGCCTCCTACGGGTGAAAATTTGATTCTGCTACAAGCTGAAAAAAACTTCGTATTCATGTTGAGCAAACGCGAGGTGTTATTATTATTCTTTATTCACAAATAAGCTGACGTTTCGGCGGACTTCGCCTTCTTCAGAGCCGCTTTCTATGAGGCTTCCACTGAGTATGTCTAGTGTCTAGTGGTTATGGAGGTGTTTGGCCATGTAGATTGCAGTCAACGTGACCTTTCCAGGCTCTGAAGAAGGCGAAATCCCCGAAACGTCAGCTTGTACGTAAATAAAGAAATAAAACAGCACCTCGTGTTTGCTGAACAGAAGTAAAAAGAATTATTTCATCAATGCCGAGGTTAATAGAAAGTCGGACGTGGGAGTTACTCTTGTCATTGTCTAGGAAAAACAGTAAATGTTGTATGTAAACAAAATAAAAGAAAAAGGATGAAGCTCTTAGCGAATATCAATCCATGAGGAATACACTAACCATTCGACTTCATCAAGCATCGTTAGAGGTGGTTAAATGCATATATGGTTTATTCATTGAATCGGTGTGGCCTAGTATCGAGTTAGTGCTGTTATTCTCCTAGACAGGTCTAGCACCAATTCGCTCACTCGAGAGGGATGGAAGACTTGGTGGTGAGCCTGTGATGCCGGATTGAACTTATTCGTATTGTAGATCACCTCTAATCACTGCGCTAAACTCACCCCATGTTCCCCAAGCAAGGAGTTCAGACTGTATAACTGTCATCATTAAGGAACTGCAAGAAAATAAAAGAAAGATGTAGCTCTATCATACTGCTGCACATCTACTGATAACAAATACCTTCTGCAGGTCCAGGTAATACCAGCAAAAAAGCAGGTCAGAGACAGGTCAGAGAACGAGCTAACTTGGAGATATGCTCGTTAAGACCAGTGTGGTTATCATGTTCAGCTATCGGCCATGAAGAAAAAAGTAAGGACAACTACAAAATTCGTCGTATTATGGAGTTAATGTCAGAAGAGCTCTATAGCAATTTTTTTTACGTCAAATAACCCCTGTTTAGGTCTCTTAACTCCTCACTCCAGAAAAATTGTTCAGAGTTCTTTCGTTTAAAGATCAAATTGCGGTAGAAAGCATGTAGAAAAGTACAACCTCAGAATCCGATAATGTTATATTACAGCGAGTCTTTTCTGGGGTGTAAGCCGCCGGCTACATGTTCTTATCACGACTTTTTTGAAATCTTCGCATTAGAAAACATCGATAGTTAAGCACCGGTGGGTTAATAATACAGCTTAAAGAAAGCATGAAAATACTGTGTTGTGAGTTCAAGAATACTCAAGCGTCTTTCTGACAATCAGTTTACGTTAGCCATCTGCATTCGCAAATCGAAAGGTTTTTTGGGCCACGGAATAGATTGCGCGGACTTCACAATGCTCGGGGCAGATCTCCACCGTGGACCACGTTGGCACTGGAGAGAACAGAGTCAAAAATGTGTTGAGGTCTAAGCCACTTATGATGGTGGACCATCTAGTTGTCCAAATAAGTAGGTGGCATGATTCTACGAAAACTCGAATGTGGGTGATTATGATGGAAATGCATTCAGTCTTACTAAACATAGTAAATGACGATATCATTCAAGTAGGAAGCAGAATCTCTGATTTTCAAACCATTAGGACGGTTATGGATTAGAGGACTCGGTATCGTAAAGTAGGATGGTCGGATGTATTTAAACGAGAAGAATAGAAATAAGCCGGCGATTGCATTTCGTGGAATGTCGAAAGTACAGCAGGATGGCCGTCGACTTCTCAATCAAAGTAGGTCGCGAACACCTTGAATAAAAAATGTGGTGTTGCTTTTCTCTCTCACAGAAACTCTAGCACTCGAGCGGTAGTCAGTTGGTGATCAATATTGGCACAGGTGATAAACAACAAGGGGTAAAGCGTCTAGGGTCTAGTTCGTGGTACCATGAGTTAAACACCATCAAGGACGGTGGAGGTGATTAAATATATAATTGCACTATATAACGCTTTGTGGACGACAACCAATAAATACAGCTCTGCCTTTCTTTTTCCGGAAAAGTGCGGCTCAAGACGGATAGAGGACTTTATTAGACAAGGGTGCGGGGGGATTGAACCAACAGCCATGTTCTGTATTACACGGCACTTGATTGCATGCACCTCTAGCTAATAATCAATGGTTTTTGTAATATATGCTTGTCCTCAAATTTGATTGGTGACACTGTCTGATGTAATTCATGCACCATGCACTTCATTTCAATGTCAAGCCCTTCCGTGAAGGAAATCCATACATCTGTTTCCGAATTTTGTAAAAATAACACAAATAAGTACACATTGAGCTATTATTGCTCGTACACCAATACATGACATGTTAGTGATTAATTTATTTTCATGTCCGCATCTGTAAAAAACGCCTATTAAAGGCTATTACGATGATCCTCAATGTTGCTGTCGGCAACTTGTCGCCTATTTATCGGAGAGAGTAGCCTGAAACTGTTGAGAGTTACATTACTACTACTGGAATAAAAAGTTATCATGGAGATGTGACGAAATTATGGATATCTTCCCTAGCAGTGAATTCAGCTAACCGATATAAAAAGCAGGCCAAAAGAGAGCCGATGATTGGTCCCAGCCAGAAGAGGTATTGATCGTAGAGTGATTCCGTGGCTCGACGGTCAAACGAGCGCAACAGGCAGATTGACGTAGCTTGGAGTGAGTTCCAATGACAAGTCGATTGCAGAAGACTAAGAACTTACAATCGATTTCAAATTGTTATAAACGCTTGTGAAAACCACTGCTCTATGAGATTGTAAGTGCGCATTTAAAAACATGGACCATAGAGAATGTCGAGTACCTTAGAAAAGAGCTCAAGGCTATGGCCATGAATAAGCAGCTCGAGTTCTCCACAACTCTTCCAATTTGTATTGGACTTCCTTGGAAACTAGTGCACGACATGAGATGAGCAACGACGACCATTGCTGTCCCAAAAAATTGTGAAAACATCTGAAAAAAACAAGTAACATCGCTTAGAAGTATTTAGGAAGTACATATTCCTAACCAACACATGGAAGAAGGGGCGTGTGGTGCAGTGGTCGGAGGCGCCCTGCTATACAAATGGAGTCGATCCCCGCGCCGGTGGCTCACCAATCCTTCCATCCTTCAGAAGTATGCAAATCGGTACCACACTTGCCTGGGAGGATAGCAGCACTCATTCAATACATCAGTAGGTCACCACGAGTGATTGCAAAGGCCAGATATGCATCAATCACCTCCAAACGTTGCTTAATGAAATTGAATGCATGGCGCATCCATCAAGGATTGTTCAACTCCCAGGGTGGTATCCTTTGTCATTTTTTAGTAAGTGGAAATGTCTATTGATATAGCAAAACTTTCTTACTAGTTTATAAATGGCCTTAGTCCATTCAGAACTGATGTCACTATTAATTGTAGTGTAGGGCGGTAGTCCATCAGTTCGCATGGGCTGAAAAAACGTTAAATTAGTATGAATAAGTCCCAACCCACTATTCTTTTATCGAAAGTCTGTAGTTTTCACGTACTAGAAATATAGAAGACTAACCGCTATGGAAAGGTTTGCAAATGCCGAGGCAACAAGCTGAACGAAAAGTAAGACAATACATAGAATCCATGATGTGGTGAGCGAGAAAAGATGTGCTATGGTAATAGCAGGATGGAAATGTACTCTAAAAAAGCATTTCATTTTAAATGTGCATACACAGATTGAAAAACAAATCAGCTAATGAATTTTACATCATCCGCAAGCCGATCAATTCCAAAATGTCCCACGTTTTCAGTGCCGCGATGAACATTGTGGCTGCCATGGCGTCGATGAAGGCCATAAAGGATATTTTCTGCACCCATGGAACATGCCTTGCCGAAAGTTCATCCTCAACATAAATTGAGAGAAAAGTCGTTGCATAGACCTGAATAAAGAAGATCCTCGAAATACTTATTTCTATAAATGTTGAAAAATAACTGCTAGACAAGCCTGGATCGAGGACTTTCCAAGATTTTTTGAGCATATGGAAAGTATGGATGTGGATAGCAGAACCTACGCTTCGAATTACGATTGGAATTGGAAAGAGATTGATGGCAGCAATAATCCACAATAACGCGCTGAAGGTTTAAAAGACGCTGTATCTTCGCACTTTGCCGAGAAGGCATGACATATCACCGGTTTTTTCTAACATTACAAAGCCATTGAGTTTTCGTCAACAATAGATTGCCTACGATGTAGTTTTTTGTGTACAGCTGTTCGCAGCAGACATAAAAAAGAAGGATAAAGCTCACAGCGTTGGTCAATCCCTGAGGGATGCGCCACGCAAACGACTTCACTAAGTGTCGTTGGAGGTGATTGAATGCATATCTGGACTCAGGGTGGCCAACCGATGTATAGAGCCAGTGCTGCCATCCATCCAGACAAGTCTGGCACCAATTTGTCTATCCGGTGGGATAAAAGGGATGGTGGGCCATGGGCTCAGAGATCGATTCCACGCGTGTGTTGCAGAGCGCCTCTGATCACTGCCCCACACGAGCCCACGGTACGCATAGAAAACTTTTCACAGTGAAATATAACGAGGCATGGTTCTACTCCTGGTCGTGATGCCAAATAGGAGCATGGATCTATCAGTGATCCTCCCGTGATTGCTGTCAACTGATAGTGTCGAGTCACTTAACTGTGAGGCTAACTAGTATGTTTACAAGAAGCAGATCAGGAATTTGTCGTTTTCCAAAAGCTACCATGTACTTGTTTTCAGGCTCAAGAGATGAGTTCGATATTTGCGTTCATGAGAGCAAGAAAATATTATAGGAGGAGATCTGTGGTGTTTATTTAAAACTTGAAGAATATGTGAATCTAGTACCGATAAGAATTCTGCGAAACACGTTCGTAATGCCACATGCACTCCAAGGTGACATTTTAGCGACTCTCTTTTCTGGAATTGAAATTGTTCTTTGTATAGATTCTGACAATGCTGTCAAAATTAGGGCAATGATTGAATTCGGAGAGACCGACGTTGTGGTTTTGTGTAACAACAAATGTTCGTTGACTCACCTGAATTGCAAGGGAGTGCGGTTGCATCACTTGAAATGTGTGAGGTTGTGCAAGTGAATCCTGGAACACTTCCAAACTCTGTCAATTACATAAAAAAGATAGAGATGTCGGAAAGAAATTGCTACGAAAGGTGGCAGTTCAATTTAGCGTGACTAACCTCGTGGATGCTTAATGTTAGGTAAAAATTCATCTACAAGTCCGTCCTTACTGATAACGAGGTGCATTGTTGAATAGTAACGATGAAATTCCAATACACAATTGGAAAAGACCACATATCTATGTCTTCTTTCGAAAACAGTTGCCACTATGAAAAACCGCTAGTACAATCCTAGTGTTTTGTCGCATAGAATTCGTTGGTTTTGTTCAGATGAAAACTGCTGCATGCTGATTTTGAGCAGTTTTAATCCAAGACAGACATATGTTTTTCTTTTTAAAAATTAGTTTCAATATCCGATCTGCGGATTGTAACACATTCGCGGCAACGTTATTCGGAAGAAGCCAAGATATGATTGACTATGAATGGAGAGTAGGACCACATGACTGAGTTTTCATGTGTTGGAATGATGTCTTCTGAAAACTAACTGATGTCTAGCCGTTATGGACAGTTCAGATCTTCTAAACCTATCTCATCTTTGCGATCCAGGAGAGTATATATCGGAAGCGAAGGACAGATTGGCCGACCACATAATAAGGAGAACAGATAAGAGATAGCTTGAAGGCACAATGAACTGGGCTCCGAGAGAATGCAAATGTCTTCTCGGAAGACCGATTACCCAAACGATGGACGGATGTGATTGATGCAAAACCAGGTGCATTTAAAAATGGTAGCAATTTCAGGATTACCAAATGACTTTCGCCTGTCTCTCAGTTAGTTCTAACGATCTTTTACGCTTTTCGTTGCGGATCACTTCTTTCTAATGACCACAGAAACCACATGATTAGCTCCAACACAACATCGCAGGCTGACGCATAGTGTTTCATGATGCTCATCTGTTTTCGCCACGAAATTTGGGAACGAAGGATGATTAGAAGAATTAATTAGACCATATATGTGTCTACAAGAAAGGTTGTGTAATTTTCATTTGTCGTTTGAAGTTGGGCATTCCCTAAGGAACAGGTTGAGTTGACCGAAAAAATGGAAATCGGTTAGCTACACAAAAGACAAGCACATGCGATGAGGGATGGTTTATGGGCGTAACTCATTCATCTAAGGCAGGTTCAGTGCTGCAGAGTATGGTTGAGTGTACTTCTGAAAGAAAACTGGCTCTTTCTTTCACAAGCCTTGAAAGGAAGCTACATCAGGATTTAGAAAGCTATTGTCGATCAGTTTAGCTAAAACCACTCTGTTCGGTACAATCACTACTCTAAAGAATAAGAAAAAATACACTTCACAGCGTGGTTGGGATTGCATAATGTTGTTGAGAAGATGAGCTACAGAGTAGACTCGTTGTCCAATTTTTATCCGTGTGAACCATATTATTTTTCGAACCTTTCGCCTTTCGAACGTTTTCCAATTAGCCAACGACTGTACACTGGTCAAATTGACCTTTGTAGCCTGCCAATTAGCCTTTGTAGATTCTGCTTATTAAAATAGATTGAGAAGTGTCCTGAACTGAAAACCAATTTTTGTTCGTTTTCTTGTGCTTGTGAATTCATTACATCCTAGTGTGACTTCGTCGCTTCTAATGTTAAGGTGCGATCATCTTGTTATTATTGTATCATTATTAATATCAGCGGTCTAATTACCAAAGTTCGAATTTTACGCTGTGAGGGCAACACTCACAAAGCTCATGTGGTATCGAAAAACCGGATGGAAGTTGATTCAAGCGAACACCTCAACACCGTGTGGCACTGCATTCGCAGCAGCAATCCGCCCTGCAGCATCCCTGCTTTAGATGTTTTTTGATTCTCAATTACAGCCTCTCAAATGCTATGTTGAAGAGTAGATACCTATATATTATAGAACCCTCAAACAATGGACATCATTACACAGATTCACCTTCGAGAGCCAAGCAGAAACAGCAAGGACTAATCAGTAGTTCCCATACCATTTGTTATTCATTTCCACTGATTATTCTACCGCTGGGCTACTCCAAAATAATGAGTACCTGGAGTAGTAGCCATCTGAGCAAAAGATTTTGTGGCAGAAGTTAACAACCTTGCATAGGAGTGGAAAACACCAGCGCGAAGCTCTTGAAGCTATCTAGATAATCGTTATCTTAACATTTTTATTTACTACCTATTTTCTTTTAGTAGCAGGATATGTTACGAAACATAACTTCTAAGATGCTAAGATATTTGCAAAACTCCTGACCGCAAGCGTCTGCCTGAAGGACCCTTTCCGGGAGCTAACGCGTTCATCACCACACCATGCGGGTCCTTTGTTTCGCCTGTCTATCAGCTAGTTCTAACGATCTTTTGCCATCAGCAATCACCCGTCAGTGGAATTGTTCTGGGGAGCCCAAATTGGCAACGAACCCAGTTAAGCTGAGGCTGTAGTTAAAATCACAATTTAAACTTATTATTTACTGCCTACTCTTTTTAAAGGCGGGGTATATCGCGAAATATAGCCTTAATGGTGCTGAGATATTTGCAAAACTCCGGAAGCCGATTTGGGATTCGCATATCAATTTTTACATATCTATTTACTTATTTATTTATATTTATTTACATAGGTTATTTACATAGGCGTTGCACTTAGACTTCTATGAAGTAGTGACTAAATTCAACTGTATACTTCAAATTCATGCAAGTTACCTGAAGAACGTGATTGTTTGAAGTCGGTTTAACTCCCAATTCAGTTTCGTCCCAATTTGGTCCCATCACCGAACACATTGCGATTCCTTGAATATCGTCGTAGCGTGGCATATCTATAACACATTGATTGTATTATCCGTAATTTTTTTAAATAGCGAACGCCTCGAGAGTATACCAATAGAGCCTCTCTCCCAACTCGTTCCTATGACGTACTAGCGCAGCCAGTAAACAGAGCCCTCATTCCTTGAATGCACCTGTGTTTCATCAAATGTGATCGCCTTTTCCTTGCAGCACTCAGGAACATCACTCTCCTAGCTATAGACATGAAGAAGCCTTCGAAGACAACATACTGCGACGAATTAGTTACAGCCCGTTGAGTGATATTATTAAGGTGGTATATGTCAATATCTTCATCTCTCCTCTCCTTCATTTGCACAGAAAAATCATGTTCAACTACGCTGTAACTGGAGCCAGCAGTTTGGTGATATATATAAGTACTAAAAGTATGTGGTTGCTCTTTCGAGAACTGTAGTCGTATGCCTAAATTTGATCTGCACCAATAAGAGGTTGTGTCTATTATTATAAGTAGAAGACCGTTAATTCCTCTCAATCGACGTCACACTGGTCATCACCGTCAACCTTGCACAATTCCAGAACCTGACTAAAACGTTTGAAAAATGAGTAAATTTGTCATTGAAGGATCATGATCTTCAACAAGTTGCCAGATGCTTTTCTGAACTTTCAGAAACTCTCCGTGAAAGAAAATTTTTCACTGTCGTCCACAAATCAAAGACGAAAGTGAACTCTTCAGCTTTTGACCACTCGAGGTCAGATCAATGTATATTCAGGAACTTTTATGAGCGTGGAGACTTTTGATAGGGGAAGATTTGATTTTATATAGACTTATCAAGTTAAGAAACACACAACCGTAGGAGGGGTTTTTGGTTTATTTTATTACAGCTTGTAATGTCTTTTTAGTGAGGTTTAATAAAAATAAAATTCTATCATCTGTCTTAAGAAAAACCAGGCCAAGCCTATGTAGCCCAATGCAGTGGAATTACGAATGAATGAATATAAACGTGCCACCGCCTATGTACATTGATAAATTGCCAGTACTTTTTCTTTAGCTCTATAATAAGCACTATTTCGCCATTAAATTTAGTTTCTCAAGTACTCACCTAAAATCCTACCTGTTCCACATTTAACTGGAAAAGTTCATTTATACCGCTATGTAGTTTCTTGCAATGTAGAGACATACAAAATCTCGTTACTCATTACTTTTGGGATTTAAAATGGCGATTAGAGTTACAGATTTAGACTTATATAGCCAGCCATTTAAACCAGCATACTGTTGCAATGTTGCTCGCTGTTCACCATCTTTAGACTTCTAGGAAATCAAAACCTATTTCTGAAGATTACTGCATAGACTGCACATTAAGCTGGACAAATCGTCGACAACTGACAGGAAATCATTTCCGAAATGGAACGATTCTTAAGGAGATCTGTTGGACTGTTTGTGATAGAAGTTACGAAGGTTAATGGAACAATAAAAAACATTAGAAGAACAGAGTAATCTCAAGTGGGAAACCAAGAATATATGTTGATATTTTTAATCTCTGTGTCAACTAGATGCACTACCAACAAAACATGACTCCTACATTCAGCTGTCGATGTCAGATTTGACCACTACCTCAATGGTTGTTCGCCGTCATAGGATAGACAGAAAGAAGAGCTGCTGAGGATTTTTCAGCATAGTTCGAAAACTAAAATCGCTAACCTGATAGGAACCAATGAAACTTCTTAGACAGCCAAAGAAAGAGTGGAGAATGAAGAACGTGCGCATTTGCGAGAACTAAATAGTTACCTATTTCGTGAAGCCTTCAGTTGAGATAGACCTAAAGCTGAGGTGGTGATTCGCAATGTTCATGCATATTCATGAGCAGTGGTGTCGCCGATGAGCGTACGCAGTCATTACAAAGTCGCCAGAGCACTGAATGTGGTGAGACTAAGCTTTGGAGGCAGATAACTCCTCAAGAAAAACTGCAGCTCGAGATTTGCTTGTGATTTGTGCTTCGTCGATTCAAACCCAAAAAAAGAAGCGTGCCCAATTTTACACAGAGCACTTTTAGGAACCGTGATTCTTTGGGTCTGTAGTTGCAATGATTATCCCTTTGCAGTGTAACTGATAGTACGACATAGACACGCACTATCGAAACACCTTATTAACCATATCAGCCGTAATTAACTACGATGTCATTACTGAATATAGAAAGATATCACAAACTATCTGGTCCTTCTTTTCAAGTAGACCACATGACGTACCATAACTGTGTTCTTATAGGAATAAAAAACATAAGTGGATTGTTTTATACGGTGGCGTTTGAAGGATTTAATCCTCCTTTAATTTTTGCGTACTATCCAACCAAATCTGGCAATTATGTAGAAACGCTCATAAGGGTTAATACAACGACTACGGATACGACAAATGGAGGATATCAAAGCCTACGAATAAGTGGATATTCGTGCACGAAAGGCGACGACTGGTCAGCTGATGGGCAGTATGCAACAATTGTTCCATTTGTTAATTCATTACACTGTCATCCAAGTGAAATGCAATAGGAGGCGGAGGTAATGAAAATAATCAAGGTTGTAGTTGAAGTAGTCTCACTGGTTGAAGCTTTTATAACGACATGCTGACAATGAGAGTTAAGAAAAAGAAAATTGCGAATTAAGCATGAAATTACATGCTGATTTGCTTTTGAATGTTAATAGAATCTTGACAACTTTATTAAATTCCACTAACTTTTCAGGATCCCGTATTTGGCGCCTTTATAAAAGGATAAGTTTGAAGAGCTGGCGTTAATAAGCTCATAATGCCACACGTTCAGCTCCATCATGCATTATAGAGACGATTGAATTGATAGCTGGTTTATAGAATGGCTTTCTCTGGACTACATATGTGCCATATTGATGCTGGTGTCCTTCCAGGCAAGTCCAGTACCATATTGTCGACCCATGGGATGAAGAGCATAGTTTTTCCCACAGCGCCGGAAAGCGCCGATGACAACGTCTGTATTGCAGGACACCTCTAACAAATATACCACACAAGTCCAAACACCTTAAAAGTTTCGTGAAAACGATGAAAAATTAAAGAATGAGTTTCTGAAATTTATTTAAGAGATATGAGTACGTATGAAAAAGGATGCAATACAACGAAAACAAAATAACCTACTGTTATCCGGAAGCATACTGTTATTGAAGAGGCTTTTAATAGACGACCGGACAACTGTAGGCAGCGTATTTAAAACAGGTCTGCAGGGATTTCCGGGGTAGCACGACATTTTATCGAGGGATCTGTCTTCTATGTTATTGCAAAACCTGGAAGCACTTGTTTTCCTAATGTGCTATGGCGTACGTGTAAATAAGTTGTGACAGCAAGTCTCTAGATTGGTCTATTATATAGTGTGCGGAAGTCACCGAAATTTCGAATTCCATAGGTTGTTCGGTTAAATATTTAGAAATTTTCTATGTCCTATGTATTTAGAAGCAAAGTACAAACGATTCTAACCAGGCTGCTATTCTCGATACACATTCTATCGTGGACAAAAACAAGGACATTTAATGATAGAAGAAAGAACTACACGTATGCGTGTTCTAGAAAACAATTTATCATGCTTGTACTTTAACACTGTGATTACTTATGCAGAAGCTTCTAACCCCTTATTGCCCTTCTTCACTTTGTCTTTGACATAATGGCGACGAGGACTATTTTTTGCCCCATGTGCTTTGTGCTCCATTTTGAATAGTGCCAGCCCCAGCAGGGGTTCCTCACTCCCGATAATTTTTGTATAGCTGAATACCTAAGGATTTGCAAACTTATGCGCAGAATAGAATATAGGAAGAACTTTATCCTATTGTTTTTGGGTATATTATTTATTGTTCTACTCTCATTCTACAAGAGTTGATGGTCGTGCTCATTGTTGCGACTGCAGAAGATATACCAGTCAGCCGCTACAGATGGCGTTCCACTGTCCATTTCCATATGTTAGAAACGAAAAACAGGTGCTAAAGTCAGTATTCCATGATTACCGTTTACGAAGGCGCGTGCAGCGAATTGCTTAAGAGCGCCATGCCATAAATGCGTGGTCCTTGGTACGACTACTCTTTCCGAACACATTAAGCCTTTAAACCATCTATGGTCTGAAAACTAGTACTAGATTTCTTTGAGAGGATAAGAAATACTGGTTTGACAGATCAGTAGGCTCTTTTCAGTCACTCAACATGCCAGATATGCATTCAACCACATCTATTATGCTTGATTAAGTTTAACGCTAAACTCATGTCTTAGAGGATGATCAGCGCCAGAACGCCTTATTCTTTATCCTTCATATGGATTAGTTGCATACGACTTCTCCTCTCAACGGTCAAGTACGAGCGTTTCTTCCACGTATTCACTCAGACGAGTTTGGCCAACACCACGTGTTTTTTTTTATTTCGAGACTATTTCGAGAGTATAGAAAAAATGTAGACAACTGACTTCTAGATCCTGATTAATCCTTTACGTTTGATTTATGAAGATAGATTGTCTGTAGCTACACGCTCAGAAAGTGACCCCAAAAACATACAGACGTAGTGTTACCTAGTGCATGGCGTTAGCAAAAATTCAGGTCTCTAAATTCACTGGCATGCAAATGAAGAGAGTTAACATTAGTTTCAGCCAACGCAGCAAATATCTTTATTCAGTTGATGAGTCAATAACGTCTACGAACAATGAAAGTACCGAGTGCAGTGATAATTACGATGTAAAGTATGCAAACTGTAATGATTGCGGATTACACCGATTGTAAGTTGTAGGTAAAAAATGCTGATTGCAGAAGTTTAAGTTGTAGAGATTGTAAATAGCATGGAGAAAGTGAAACAATACGAGTTGATGATTATCATATATGTCCGATTTTGCCGGATGCCGATTACTTCAACAGAATATTATGAAAATAAGAGTTTGAAATGAGCCACACTGTATGATACCACAGTTTCCACAGTACTATTGTTGGAGCAATTATTACATCATTGCTATTAATTGAACTTTCTCTAAAATCATCGCCAACTGACATTAAAACTTTTCTGATTAGTCGTATCGAGGTTATAGGAAAGTCCGTTTTGAAATTTTGTTCTGCTTTTTGCTAGCTGACAGTAATACCGACCTTTCCTGGATAGATTGACCGAAAAGGCAATTTGTTATTATCATCGGACAATCACTAAAATCAGCAACCAGCACCTTGAGTAAAAGGGCATCGCCGGGTGAGTGTAGCTCATTTGAGAGAGATGCTCCAATAAAGAAGATTCGGCTCGATGTAGGAAGAAGACGCTATCTCGGGAACACGAACAACTGTGGACCATTAACTCGGATCATCGGTTCTGATAGAGACGAAGCGGTTAAAACGTTAGCTGAATAAAGACTATTTATCAACTTTGTGTAAGTTTATCACGGGCAGAGAACATATTGATTTACACCAAAAGTGTCATTTCAAAACTACTGCTTCGCTACATGCAAGTTAGTATAATATCGACTGCTATAAGGTGGACTATCTTCATGAAAATACATTATCAATGGTGAGCACTTAGTAAAACTTTCTCTATAAACGAGCACTGTTTACTTAATTCAGATTCGTAAGAATGAACTGCCGGCGACTTGAAGGCTGTATTGGTTCCAGAAAATTGAAAAGCGCCGAAACGTTGAGTAAAATTCAGTATCAACCTCGTGTTATCTTATCAGTGGAAAAATAAAGTCATGAACGTTCAATCCTCTGACAGACTACAGTTTCGGTGACACCCGATATTTATTTATGTTACGGTTATATCTTTTCTTGTAGGAACAAATTAGGATTTTGGAGGTTCTATGGAAAGAAGAACACACGCATCCAATCATACTGAGAACTTCTAAGGATAAAGCATGATTCCCGAACGAATGTTGAATTTTAAGGAACGTGAGTATCATCGGAAGAAAGCGATTACTCGCAAAATATACCAAAGATTATGTTCTTCACGCTCGGTGGCAGGACAACGCAGATATTCACACTCTTGATTCACTAAGTTCCCTATGGATTCATGGTGGATAGTAATAGCAAAAAGGTCTACTCCAAACTCATAACAAGGCCCTTATCATTCGCCTAAAAAATATTTCTTTGACATATCTTACGTCCGACTGTCGTTGTTTAGATTAAGTCTAAATATGCTCAGCTGGTTTGGCAGTGGGATCAAAAATCCACCCTGAAAGGACGTTATTATCTAAAAGGAGCCCTCGTCAACGTGTTGTACCAATCGGTCCTAACTGGATATCTTTTATGACTAATTAAAAAACTTGGGACAAAAAAATTCTATAGATTTTCGACCTATATCGCAAAATGCGAAAGTATTATAAGAAGGTAACAAATAAGCGAAAAGGACAAAGCGTTAGGCGTTGAGCGCTGAGCCCTGAGGGATACACCATGCATTCGACTTTATCAAGCATTGTTTGGAGGTGATTTGGATTGAATGCAAATCTGGCCTCTGCAATGACTCGCAGTGGCCAACCGATGTATAGAGCCAGCGCTGCTATCCTCCCAGACAAGTTTGGTAACAATTTTCCGATCCCGGAGGGAAGGATGGAAGGCTGGAGGCGAGGGCGAGAATCGACTCTACGTCAGGGCGCCTCCGACCACTGCTTCACGCGCGCCCCAAAAAAATAATAAAGATAACTATTTGGGAAAATTGCAAAGTATGACGATTAGATTGTGATCTCCTAAGAGTTGTATAAATCACTGTGCTCAATGTATATTCCGTGGAGGCTCATTTTTAAGAACTACAAACCATTTGTCAAAGGACATCATAGCTTTTCCGAACATCTTTCAAATTCACAAGCAGCAGATTTGAATTTTATTTTCAGAGCCACAATAAAACACAAGATGTGATAGGCATTCGTTTCTAAAGTTCCAAACTGGTTATACTCAAAAAGTCGTTGACTGTTAACGGACACGACGAGATTGCTGACTAGCGACAAGGTTTGTGTCCGGTTTTTGTCATTCGTGTACTTTTGACTGAACTTTCGCATGGAATGTCGAACTCCTTACTATTCTGTAAGTGATTCTTCGTTTCAATGATGCATAAATCACAAAGGAAAACGGCATTTCAATAGTTCTACTATGTGTATACCTGCTTTGTTTTTTCGAGGATCACACTTGAAACACCTAAGTGATTGAGCAGGTGCTGATGTTTGCAGCTACAGTTTTTGCAACAAGGAATTAAAGAATATAGATTTTTTTTCCAGTTGTTGAGAAACATCAATTTTAAGCAATATGGCATTGTAAAATTATTTTACACATTAAGAGAAATGAGGGAAGCGGTGTTCCTTTGTGATCGCTGTATGTCAACTAATCGCAGAAACTGCAGTCGCCCTGAAAGAACCAAGCAAGTTTCCTTTGGTGGACAAAGGTGGTCAACTGCTTTTGCTTACGATCTGAGAACAATTCTTTATGTTATCTAAAGTTTCTAAGTTTGAAGCCAACTTATATAGTTTTTACCCAGCCACAACAGATAACATACCGCTTTTTCTTACACTTTACTGGTAAGCTAGCACTCTCGCGAGGATATCGTGGTAGCATTCTCTACGGTGATCGTCTCATTAGCGAGATACCTGAACTGGTATCAAGATGTTTAATGGAATCACACAATATCGAAAAAAAAAACGTTTTTTTAGACGACGGTTGATGGAATATATATATATATATATATATATATATGGCTTGAAAGCTGTCAAATGAATTTTAGAAAATGGGAGCGAGTAAACTGTGTAGTGGAATAAATTCAACCCAGAACAAGACATGTTGAATTAAGCTAATGCTGGCTACTCGAATCTTCAAAATCGTAGTTTATCCACACTGCCTATCAGAATAGCCTACTGGATTCTTAACACTTGAGGGAGACGAAGGACAGTGAACACCTGTCCAGGAATTTTCGGGATGGAGACTGTTTATGTCAGGTCAGCGGTCGCTTCGTTTCCCATTTGACGCTTGCGAGTTGCTAATGGATGATATCCATCGTTCATTGGTTGTTTTAAAAAAACCAATTACTGAAGCAAAAGAATTGAGTGCAGCAGCACCTCAAGATTAATGGATAGATAAGTGAATATACTTCGTTATGCTGTGCGAATAGGTGTAGCTAACTGTGGATCTAGTTGCGGAGAATACCACACGGGTACTAGAAGATTTTCGCAATCGCCAAGTAACTTGGTATTTTAAATTATTTCTGCTCTTATTGATTATAAATAGCTGCTTAGATATACGAATATGGTCTCGGACTTTATTGTGGATGGTGAAGTTTGGTGGATGTCCAGAAAACATATCTATCATCCAACCATAAGAGCCGCTCTTTTACTGATCATTGGTTGAGTCGAGGCGCTGCGGAAGTCCATATTCATTAATAGGTGATAAGGCATAAGATCTTCTCTGCTTTAAAAGTTTGTCATCTTTTGCGCATTTTCGGCGATTTGTTTCATTTCGCTAAATGTTACCACAGAAAACAAGGAAATGTTCACGGAAATTTTGTCAAGTGTGAGACAGACAACTGTCTAGTTGATCGAGTTGTTTTATGACGTCGACCAATTGCACTACGTGGTCTAGGGATGAATTTGGTGTACTCGTCTTAAGAGGACATTATCGCAGAAATAGTATTAGCTTCCGGGTGTGCTTCGTAGTTCCGTTTCGCACTATTGCTATCAGATCAATTATGAAAGCATCGACCGAAGAGCGTTGTCAGCTTTGCAAATGGGCAAATATTGTTCTGACGTTCAGATTCAAAGTCAGCAATGAGATTTATAAGAGATGAGTGAGTGGCGTTTATCGTTCTCCAAGGAGTTGGCGAAAATGAATGTTAGTCTAGTGGCGCGATAGGTCTGAAATTCTTGTTTTATTTCTGATAAAACTGACTAGTTAAAAAACACAGATTTGTTTCTGTTCAGTAAAGCCGCTGCTGATGTACCCGTACGTTGTGTTATGTTATCGGTGTTTTTCACCATTATAGTTTCGCTTAAATCATAAAATGGTGTAAATTTTTCTTATCTTGGCTCGAGTTGCCTTTTTTGGGTATCCCAGAAAAGAATTGCCATTCATCTAAGCCCTAAATTGTTCAGGCTGGTTCAGTAGAGAAGACGTGTGTTCGTCGCGAGCGCTAAATTACGGAACTTTTATGATGGCCGCTGTGCGAAAACAAAGCGAGTGTGATTAAAGCTTCACAGAGGCGGTAAAGTGGCGCAACGTACGACTAACAAATGCTCGTAGCCAGCATAATGATGTAAAAGGTCACACAGGCTTCACATGAGGTAGCTGCTGCCGCTGTACTATCGGAAATTTCAAAAAAATTTAGCCTTCTTTCCAATTTTCTAGAGTCTTCAATTCTAAATTTTAAAGGAGACTCTGTCCAATAAATTGTGAGGTGATTAGTTCTTCAGATATTACAGTGAAGGAAAATTTTTTGTAAGCAATGGAAAAAACAACTACATCGCGAAACTGATAATGGGGTAGGATAGTATGAAGCTTCTTTAAAGTCCTAATAAAAGCTCTCTCTTTCGTCCTTTAAGTAGTAAACTGCGCACCCATCAGCAAAGTGAAATCTGTTCCTGCGGGGTTTAGGGCGTCGCTCATTATTCAAGTTCTAAGCT
This sequence comes from Angiostrongylus cantonensis, assembly GCA_009735665.1. Taxonomy (NCBI): domain Eukaryota; kingdom Metazoa; phylum Nematoda; class Chromadorea; order Rhabditida; family Metastrongylidae; genus Angiostrongylus; species Angiostrongylus cantonensis. Next base: position 946,414 of record MQTX01000186.1, on the reverse strand, counting down.
CTTTGCGCAAAATTAGTTGTCCAGTGAAGTGATTAGGTAGAACAAATTCATAGTTGAGAAAATATGATGTGTTATTTTACAAAAATTACTTAATAGTGGGCGGCATGATTTCCACCCAAACAGTGAACAAACTACGCTATTAGTCCGCAGATTTAGTGTTTATCATGAAAAACTCTTCAGCAGTGGTTGTTTAATTTGTGAGCAAGAAAAATATAACTGGGTTTTTCGGTTTTTTTTTTCAAAATTTAGATTTATCGCAGTTATCGCATTGAAGGTGCGCGTGGCGCCGTGGTCGGAGGCGCCCTGGCCGGAGGGGCCCTGCAACACACACTTGGAATCGATCCTCGCGCCCGTGGCCTACCAATCCTTCCATCCTCCGATGTGGGTAAATTGATACCAGACTTGTCTGGGAGGATAGCAGCACTGGCTGAATGCATTGGTAGAGCACCGCGAGTCCTTGTGAAAGCCAGATATGCATTCAATCACCTTCAATGGTCTGCAGTAATGTCGATTGCATGGTGCATCCCCCCGAGGATTGATCGAAACCGAGAGCTTTATCTTTTTTATTTTTTATCGCACTGAAGAGATGCCATTCCTAGGATTTCAAGATCTTGAGTGGAGAAGAAAAACAATTTTCAGCGCTCGGTTGCAAACGAACTGTATTGTGAACGAAATTGTAAGCGTGACTGCTAAGGAAACTGCCAAAAATGGCATCATTAGACGTTTAGAGACTCGGAGAAGTTAAAGTCGAGTTTAATTTATACGTTTAGAGCTACTCAGAATGTTAAGTGATTTTTTTTGAATTTTCGAAATTACTTAATATTTGCCCACGTGTGATGAAAGCGGTTACACATTGTCGTATGCGCATAATATTTTTTCCTTATTGTTCTTACCCTTTCCGAGGTCCTAACGGAAGTTTAACTTTCATTTATTCTTATTAGGTCTCTCTTCACGCAATAAATGTTTTCCACAAGTGTCTACATTCCTTTTTGTACCTTCAAAATAGATGTTTCCATGAATACATTGCGTTTCGAAAGATTTGAGTGTAGAGCCGTTCTCCATTAATCCAGGAATATTCCTATGACGACTCAGTTCACTTTCTTGTGCAGATGAAATAGTGGAAAAAGATGTTGGTGATGGACGAAGTGCAAAGATGAATCTGCCGTAGGGAGCACTTCGGATGATGCGTATTGAATTCAGTGCGCTGTTCTTGTAAAGAAAGGAAAACAGAGATATCCTTTAAAATATGGCTGAATACTTGCTACATCAGGTTATTCTATGAAAACCAGTTTTGATAACCGTCATGATTATCACTGTGCTCCAATAGGGAATTTTAATTTTTTTTTCACTATATGTCTGTTATAGCCTCCGATGAGTTTAGTGAAAGTGAAGAAAAACTTAAGGCTTCATCCCTTGTTCAACTATAGTGGCACTCATGCTCAGTTTAGTGGATACATTCACCAATTATAGCAGAGCTCTCATAAATTGGGAACCCTGAGGGTTCCTTAAAAATTTCACTTAGCTCAATTTTATTAATTTACGTTGCAATATCACAGCAAGCAAAGGGTCGACTTGGTTATGCTTTGAACCCCACATCTGTACGAGCGCATGCGTCATGTAGCCCTGCTAGTAATCGGACAGAAATCGGTGGGTAAGATATGTCGCTATTTCCTGGTACAAAACACTTAAGAGTATAGGGATCTATTAAAGCTTTATAACACTAGATGCCAATATTTACTTGGGTCCATGGAACAAAGCTAGAATCAAATTTTTGGCGAAAATTTCGACGGAGGCGATTGAATAGTTTTCATGAAAAACGTGTGACACATTGAATTTGCAAATCGGGAGATGTTTGGTCCTTCTTTTTGTTTAGTAATAGAGCTGCTCTTTCCCTATGCTGTTGTCCTCAACTTAAACATTAAATGGAACCATCCAGATTAGTACCCCACAAGAAATACTTGACTGTTGTTTTTCTAGATCCGCAAAAACTTGCACCAACTATCGTCTAACTTGAGCTGCGCCGTTATGAATTGCAAATTGTTGCGCATTGACTACGGTAGTAACAATTAGTGCTCAAATTTGTTTTATTGTCTAACAAAATGTCGTAGAGATGAGGTGCAAAATTTTGCATAGAAAGATGACACGTATTCAGCGAAGTTTATGAGTCCTTTGATGAATGGATCTTTGACCGAGTCATTATTGGATATGTCAGCAGTGGAGAAAATGGATTATAGCAAAGGTGTCCAAGCAGCACGTCGGAAATCTTTTTACTGTGAGACGATGATGCGGATTCTTCTACAGCTTAAATCTAATCTTTTCAGAGAGACGCTCGTAATGAGATCAAGTGACTGTGATCAATATCAGGGACTTCATGGTAGCTCCCACATTACTACATTGCATGTATTCAGCATTTCGTTGGAGTGGTTCCCTGCACAATGCATAATGTCCATCAAAGCTACTCAGTCACTGAAAATGGCGGTTTGTAGAGAACGTGGTGTTTACCGAATAAAATATTCTCTTTGCCTTTTTCGAATTTTTTTTCATTGATTCTCTGCTGCTCCACAAGGCTTTGTCATCTCTACGTACTACAGATCGGTCAAGCTGACTGAGCTATTTGTCTGCACGAACGGTCATGGTACCCGTTGATTGGCTTAAATGTGTTAGGGACCGCTGCATCTTTAGCCGTCTATATCCGACGCTTTAGTGTTCCTTGACCACTCATTGCATCGAATAAGTGCTATTCTAAAAGTTTCATGACCACTCAATTCACGTGTAACTTCCATAGTGTGTAAGAACTGCTGTCCATTCGTGAATTATTTCAACTTCTTTTCTTCAGGTTCGAACTGGCATATAGACGCTTTATTTCAGCTCGTTCCTGCTCCTAGTTTTGTGCTTCTAAGCTTTCCTGCTTGTTTGATGCCAATCATCACTTCTTTATTTACCAGCTCATCATTGCATATCTCCATTTTATTGTCGCCCTGTCGTTTATTCTTAGATGCACGAAAAAGTTTATTTCGCAGCGATTAAGGCTTGATTGCATAGCAGCGTAAGGAGCAGGAAATGAACAGCCTGTTCTCTGCGTCCCACATCCGATGTGGAACATCGACTAGCCGTTCGAACAACCACAGAGATCAATAGTGACTCGTTAGGTAGTCTAAGTCCGTCACAACTCGGAAATCTTGCAAGGGTATAGGGTCCAGCGGCTACCGACGAAACAGCGACATTGGGCAAGCAGTCCACAGTAGAGGAAGAAGTATTAGTCATAAGGTGGGTAAACGGAACCATTTTATCGCTAGAGTTGTTGTTTGGGGGCCTAGGATTTTCCCTAAACCTATCCCGAGCTGCAGTTTCGTAGCCATTAGAAATGGCTGTTTGCCGTGGCAAGTTCCGGGACCCCTCTGTCTGCTCTGTTCCAGTGAACACGTTGGTTGCTGTTCGAAACATGTTTCTTGCAAGCGCCCCTTTCGTGTGAGAGGGGTGAGAGGAGAGGTAATGGACCAAGTTGTTCTTACTACTTGGCTTTCGATACCACTTCGTTATACACATTTTCCGCCGCTGTCTAAAACACCGAGTCGTTCCGAACTTTATCAAACGAAGATGACTACACGTATGTATGTGGACTACCAGAGGACAGTCACCGAGTACTGGGCATCGAATTGGGAATACTACGCACCTGTCTACGAAGCCGACAAAACCAGACGTTCGCCAAGGGGAAGAAGTGCGAGACGAAGGAAAACTTTTGTGCTCAGTATTTGGAGGACAGCCTCTGGAGGAGAATAGTGGGTGGGTCGGTTTCGATCTGCAACTTTATTAGGTCTAATGATAAAGTAACTTTACAAAGAAAATTTGAAGATCTTTTGTGCAAATCGCACAACACGGCTTCTAGAACGCACAGAAATACCGCAAACGAACATCAAACAGGTCACAGTAGGGTAAATAATGTGCAAGAAAATTCAAGGCTAATCGTGTTAGGAGGCGTGACTCTCCCTGATGGTGGGAGCTCGTTATTAGAATTGGAATCGAGTTTCTAACCATCTGAACCCATTTTTAAGGTAACTTTGCGTAGGGTCGCATGTAGTTTACATGAACTTCATGATAGACTCCGCAAAAAGGCTAGAGATGGACCAAATGGGGGCCCTACCAATAGCACTATTTCTTCAGCCGTTCTTTAGACAACAGGTGCACAGTAATAAAGTTGATGTTAAATTCCAATGTTTACGAATTAAACTTTCAAAGTCCTTAATCACTATGGCGCAAGGAGATACAGCTCAAATCTTACTGGAGGGTAAAACCGTGATTTGCGAGAGGTATGACAGCTGATAAAATTGAAAAAACGTAAGACTATCCGTTGGTGACAAGGGTGGAGAGTTTGTCGTAATTCCCTTTCAGTTAGATGATGAGACAACGAAAAAGCATTTTGGAGATGCTTCACTTTATCGCTCATCAACTGAGAAGGAGTTTAAAAGTAAATACCGAAAATCGAACTACGAATGGGTCAAAATGGCAAGGGCTGCTAGTCTAAAGCCATTAGTTATCTCTCAACAAAAGGTTGACTTACCAACATGTTCCGTCTTCTATTTGCTTATAAAAACTCATAAGTTGCTATCCAGCGATAATCTTGCGTCTACCGATCCATCATTGTTTAAAGTCAAACCTATCATTCAGCTGTATAGACGGGCCAACGGATAGGACAGCATGGTTTTTAACCTTAATATTTACCCAGTTGTTGAGACACATTTAAGCCCATCTTACTAATATCCAGATGTTTCTGGATCGTCTGTATACTGCGCATTCCAGCAGCAGCAGGAGCGTGATAGAGTCCTTCGACGTTACCGCCTTTTATACAAACGTATCGAATGACACCGCAATGCAAGATATTCGAACTCCTTATACAACACAAAAAAGAAATAAACATGTATGGCTTCAAGATAGAACAGTTCATGGCACTTTTAAAAAAATGTCCGAGCTGCTCAATCTTCAGATGGTTCAGAAAGTACTACGCTCAAATGAGAGGGTTGGCAATGGGGCAACGACTGGCACCGAGTCTTGCCACTGCGTTTATGTCTAAGGTGGAAGCACCAGTTACCGATCTCGGGCCGTTACTCTACTGTATATAGATGTCTGTTTTGTCCTTTGCTCAACACAGGAAGAAATGGACAAATGCTTCGAATTGCTAAATGAACAATCAGTGTATATCAAGTTCACTGGAGAGAAACCGAAAAAAAATGGCTTCCATTCCTGAGCGTGCAAATTAACCTGTCAGAAAATGACTACATTACGAAGTGGTACCAAAAGCCAAATAGCAAAAACATCTTGGTCTGTTGCCTTTTCTCTCACCTCTCCCACAGCAAAAGGGCTCTTGTAAGAAACATGTTTCGAACAGCAGCCAACGTGTGCACAGAAAGAGAGCAGACAGAGGAGTCGCGGATCTTGCCACGGGAAACAGCCATTTCTAATGGCTACGAAACTGTGGCTGGGGATAGGTTTAGGGAAAATCCTAGGCCTCCAAACGACAACTCTAACAATAAAAGGGTCCCGTTTATCCTGCCCTTTATTTCTAATGAAGTAAATGCATCTATAAAACGCTGTTTGAGAAGGGCCGGTCTAGAGAATTCGGTAGCGATAGATGAAATTCTACCGAGTAATCTAAGACGCCAGCTAGTTGGCGAACGCCGGTGATTGCATGAGCTTGGGTACAGTTTATCTGATCTCCTGTAAGGCTTGCCGAGACGAATACATTGGCGAAACGATCAGGTCACTTTGTCGGCAAACCAAATACACCACTAGGCACGCATAGGACCCAGAGACATAACGAGGAAGACTTTAAAGTACGTGTCACGGTCCTCGCACAGGAATCGAGAACACAAGCACGCAAAACTTTCGAGGCGTTCTGGATTAATTCCAGAAATCCGAAAATGAACCGCAAGGAAGAACGCCTCATTATCACGCGCGATATTAGCCATCATGTAAGCCTGTTATTCTGATGGAAGGGGCACTTTACACTTCCATGTGAATTCTGTGCGGTTGGTCTTCACTCCATGCACTTAGTGAAGGCCTCATAGAAAATGGTGAGTGTGAAAAGATGCTATTCCCTGTTCAATGTGATTGAAATCTTGGCTTAGCGTTTTCTTTGTTTGGTTATGGAGGTGTTTGGCCAAATAGAATGCTGTCAACTCGACCCTTCCAAGCTCTGAGGAAGGCGAAATCCGCCGAAATGTTATCTTGTTTTTGAATAAATAATAAAATAGCATCTCGCATTTGTTCAGCATAAGTACGAAGAATTACTTGACCAATTTCGAGGTTAATAAAAAATCGGTCGTGGGATTTATTACGAGACTTACGCTAAATATGTTGCGCTGGAAACGGGAATGCTTCCGCACCACCGCCATGGAATTTCTTTAAGGATATGCGTTCTAATGTGCCACCTCTGTGTAATGTGCAACTTCAACAGCTATTGTTAAGTTAACGACATGGAGAAAGTAGTGTGCCCGAGGCGAAGAAGAATTATCTGAGAGGACATCATTAACAGCGTCGTGAGTATATGGGTATTCCTTCCTTAGTTAGAGGAAGCACCTACCTTTGTGCTAGCTCTCGACGAAAAACACTAAACACGAAAATTTGAAAAATTTAATGTGCCGTTAAACTACGCTTTCGTGGCCTGTGGCGGTTATTTGCACCAAGTCTAAATTCGTCAGTTTGGGGTTTAGCTTAAGCGTAACATATACACAACTCTAGTGCATCACCAGGAACAGTCGCCCTCTGTTCTATATTACTGCACCTTTGTTTTCACATGGAAACTTATGAACACGTGAGACAGATCATACACTGTCTCGTCTCATCGAATTCACAAGCACTCGCACGTGTTTGCGGTGGCAACAATGAAGCCACCAGTAGCGACTATTGCAGAAATAAATTCCAGGGAAGGAATCGCGAGCAGTAAAGTACTAGTTTTATGGAAATATCATTCGAATCAACTAGTTTTCGAAGACAGACAACACAATTCCCGTAACATTTTAACTTTTAGTTACTGTCTATTTTTTGACGGGAGGGTGTGATTTGAAGTACAGTGACAAGGATGGTGAGATCTATACAGAATTCGGAACCTCATAAGGACCTCGAACCAGCAACAAACCTTACAGTTAGATCACGCGCTGTCCACCGCGCCTTGCTTTGCCTTTCGCTCAGCTGTTTTCACTCTGTCGGTTCTGTCAGCAATCACCCATCAACGGAAATCACTGCCCACCACACCGATGGAGTAAAAGCATGAGAGAAAATGGATTTTTGAGCTAGATGGCACATGAGCCCGCAAAATGTGCAGTTGTGGATTCGAAGGCCACCAAAGGTTCCGGATTTTGCTCATATATCAGCATACTTATCGGCATACAATTTTGCAGACAAGTTATTTTAGACAGGGACTTAATGGAGCGATTTATAATATCTTTTCCAAGTTCGATATTGACGCTTTATGTCTGGGCCGACAAGTTAACAAAAGTTCATGACAAATGTTGTTGCTTTCAGTTGGTCATATTGGGCTCCTCGGTCGATCTCGTTAGCAGCACGTATTGACAAATGATATTTCTTATCGAAACGATTAAGAAGTAGTTCTTTTCGCTTCGGTCTACGTCAGTTTTCTCATAAAATCTGATACTAACTGTGATTTCGAGACGAAAGAGAAATTGTATTTGCACGAGAAAGAGTTTCGGCGTTAAATGATTTTCAACGTTTACACTATTAGTGGAACAATTGCGCGGGACTTTATTTAAACTAGTATTTACTAAAAGATGTACTCTGCCGCTTTGTCGTAGATTACTCTACCCGGATCTAAAGACTGTTGCTCCTAATGAGGGCTGCTGTGCAATATCTCAGAAACCATTCCGAAGATGGCAAAGGATCCAAGAATTTATATATTTCAGTAAAAGTGCTCCACTATACCATATTTTCACTGTTTCGATAAGATTCGCGATACTATCAATATTCAGTACACAGTCAAAATAGATTCATTGAAGGACCCAGGAAGGTTCGAAAATCGAGTACTTGGACAATATCGGCGAAAATGACCTTATAATACGATTCCAGGTCACAATAAGTTTGGACGAATATGTAACGCCCCTCTTAAAAGAATAGCTTGACGGCTAATTTCTATGTTATGTTAAATTTGAAGAACGAGAGGTCAGGAGTGGGTTAGAAGGTTTTTTTTGATCTGTGTGGAAGTAAATTGTATGCTGAATACTATTCGGTCAAGGTGTGGGAAACGGTTTAAGTTTGCTTGCAAACAATGTGACCAGTAAAAGAATAATACTTTTTCCATATCATCGCGAATTTAATGGTATTTTCCGGGTTCTGCTTCAGCTTTGTAATCACTTGGATTTGCGAACTGTATGCGTTTTAAATTATACTGTGAAGCTGTCCTGCAATATACGAAATCTATAAACAGAGATAGAAAAACGTATCAGTAATGTCGAATGGCATCTTAACAACATAATCGAAGTGAGCAAGAAGTGAAATGGAGAAATGCAATGTTAATTTCATCGATGCCCTGTTCTCGGACTTAATATCATATTGCATGAGACTTTGAAAAGCTTTGCTCCACTGGAAGACATCGGCAGACACTACCACTACAGATGTAGAACAGTTCCATTGAAAGCGATCGAGTATGAATGAGACAACTAGAAAATGTGCTCACATCTAAGCGATTTCTTATTACTAGCTAACTAATTACGAACGATTCTTCCCTCTCAACTCGATTTCTCATCTTATGATGGCTTGTCTCGAAAACTGAAGCGCATTGAATGGAAAATTTTCCAGGAGCCTTCGTGTTATATGATGTGTAAATATATGAGAGCGTGTTCCTACAGCTTTCACGCATAATACTCAGTTTTTCCAGTGGTGAGGTACGACGCCCTCTTTCATGTTGGTTGCTGACATAAACAACTAGCCTCCTATACAGCTCATTGCGAACAACTCCGAGTTGTAGACAATAGGCAACAACTGTTTGATGTATATGCGAAGTCTACAAATTAGCAAGCTTGCGTATGCGAACATCCTCTATCGGTCTCAGCGTATGCATATGAGCCGACAATTTTCACATGAAACATCTAGCATTCTTTTCGTAAAGTTAATGTTGGTGTTGTTTTCACAGAAACGAAAGTACTTGAACTCGACGTCATCGACTTCAGAACCTACTATACCCTAATCAGCCTTTTCTTAATGCTTTCAATGGTGTCGCCTAGTCGCCTAGTAGTTTTTGGGTCTTCCTCATTTTCAAATTTGTGAAGAAGCCAAAATTGCACTTTGTAATGGCTTCGGAGAAGAGGACGAAAATGACAACGTCTGCGTTCTGCGGGAAAGGATTTTGCCACAGTAAGGCGAAGTTTTCTCCAGTTCTACACTAAGACACCAACTGAGTCGACTAGACATTTCCACATTGAATGCGCAACATTGCGGGTGGATCCGTTTCGTCGTTCCTTTTGCGACAGTCATTTTAGCCTAACGAGAAACTTCAAAACTCATGAAAACGCTCTGAGCAATTGGAATCTTTGCTTTATTTTTTACAACAGAGCGTTTTCGTACATACAGCGTTTTCTTCTTTCACAATGTAGGTTGCTGGTCTCGAATTACCAATAACGTTCCATTCTAGCAAATTTCGCCAAGAACACTGGAGAAGTAAATAATTGCACCAGTCATAGTTTATTCACAGCACCATCACATGTTCCATATATTCGGCTTAACTAGGGCTTCTGCAAAAGAACACATCTGGAAAGATATAAGCAATAGAGATCAAAAACGAATACACACAGAGCAGAATTATGAAGGATGGTGTGAACTCGGAGTTAAATAGATCCTAGTTAAATACGTAGATGCTTGGATGGTTCGTCTTCACAGGTATCGCAGCGCCAGCAACTCTTCTATCCCTAATATTCCCACGCAATCGTCTATAGTGGTGGTGTTCGTCGAAAATGGTGTTGTCAATGGGCAAAGTGAGCCATGATCGCTTCCATCCGCGAATGCTGATGTTCGAAGTGAGTCAGAACACGTTAGCCTACCATGTAGATGATCGTTCGGGAGTATTGTTTTTTTTTGAAAGATAACAAAAGCTTTTTCCAGCTCATAACTGGGTAAAACTCATTACGGAGAAGGCATTGATCAGATCATTTACAGAATAATTGCACTATTAGTGTGACTAACAAGCACTATTTTATCATTGTGCGGTTCTCTTGTATGAATCGTACCATCATTCCCGCCAGCGATATTCTTCTTTCTGGAAAAATGAACATTTATGAAAAATGCGTGCTGCAAATATTGCAAGAAGGGTTCTCTTCTATTCTACTTCTATTCTCGTTTCCAACTCCACTCCCAATTTTCCTTCTTGTATTCATTTTCGCTGGTGCTCCAAATTCCGACGCTGAAGTCTGCGATAACAACCTTTTTTATGAGACGAGTTTTAGTTGCGGACTACTTCCTCTATCCAATTGTAGAACTCATCTGATTCGTTTTTGTCATTGTCACCGATTATTGAGCTGAGGATTATGACAATGATTCTCTCTCGGTGACTAAGTTGATGCGCTGGCTTTGGGCTCTTCGCCTAGCCATGCTTGACCATGAAAAAGATGTAGTCGAGCATATTGCAACAAGTTATTGTAAACGATTAATTTAGCAAAGTTGTTCAAGTATCCAAGTGAGAATGTCTAAAAGCTGTGCATTAAGGGTGGAGTTACAAGGTGCATAATATCAGCTATGACGGTGTATGGTGCCGAAAGATTCTCCAGAGACTGACACCAGCTGGAGGTGGAATATAAGTGTCCTCTTGTTTGCGTGTTTGTGCAGCAGAGCGTGAATGATGAGTGGCCAAATAGATTAGCTGCTGTGTGAGTGAAAAAGAAGAAAAAACACATTTTGTTACTGTCTACGGATGAAATTAGTAAATGGCGTGCTCGTTCAATCTGAAGACACCAACTGGATGCTCTTTTTTTTTAGTGAAGAAAGAGTTCACCGCAAGGGAAAGAAGCAATAACTTAATATACACAAGTGCATACGGTCCAAATGGTGGTGACCGATGAATTTGCAAAATTATGTCTATTTCTTCTGCTTAGTAGCTCAATTTTCGAGAAATGCAGAGGAAAACATTCAAGGAAACTAGGAACACATGGGACAGGGTTCATATAGATTATGTTCCAATATGATTTTATGACTGGCACCTATCGCTTCAAAGCACAACAAATCGTCCTCCTAGCATTCATTTTCAGCTACACACCACTCTGCATTCGAATTCTGTGTCAGTTTTGCTGCTTCCATTATACTAATTATTATTACTTTCATATTATAGATAATTAATCTCTGTATGCTATCCATCTCCAATGGACACGTGAGGGAGCGCGTCAAGTGCGCGTTTGGCGTAGTGGTTGGAGGCGCCACTGTGACACACACGTGGAATTGTTTCCCGTGCCCATGGCTCACCAAGCCTACCATCCCTCCGGGGTCGGTAAATTGTTGCCAGACTTGTCTGGGAGGATAGCAGCACTGGCTCGATACATTGCTAGGATGTCGCCAGTTATTGTAGAGGCCAAATATGCATCCAATCACCTCCAAACAATGCTTGGTAAAGTCGAATGCATGACGCATCCCTCAGGGATTGATCAACGCCGACAATTTAACCCTTTTATCCTTTATGTTGTCCGTCATTTAAAAGTCAGTAAACCGTCGTTGAAGTTGTCACAGACAGCTGAGCATTCACAATAGTCGAAGTAAATTTTTAATGAATCGTTTGAGCGGCTGTCAATGAAGTATGACAAAGTCTACTGTTAAGTGTGGTGATGACATAATTTATCACTTTCATGAACACGGACTCCAAGAATTACTTACAATTGACTTGTTTTTTCAAGACACACTGAATTTTCTGGCGAGCAGATCCCGTTCATTGACATGACAATGAATCACAATCCCACTGTTTATAACGAACTTTACGCTGTTCAAGTGAAAATGGTGCATTCCCTTCCAACTATTCTCCTGGGACCGAATCGCCTCTCGCACTTGGACGTCTTGACTTGCTGTGTCGAAGAACAAACGTCGTTGCGAAATACTCATTATTCATAGCTTGGCCTAGTATTCCGATGTTACTGGCTAATTTTATCGAAACTCTTTTATCAGATAGATAGATAGATATTCGCTACACAATAAATGATTCTCAGTATCTACATCTTCGAGCTTCTACACATTATTCAAAGCTGACGGCAAGCAAAAGTAAACAAAGATGCACACCATTTTCGCAAGATAAGATCGAGGTTGTTTCTTAAAATAGCAGTGTCCTGAAGCCTTGGCGACGGAAAAAACTGTAAAGATCTTTACCAATTTTTGATTGTTATAGAATTCTCTTTTTGAAAAAACTAATATGTTTGAAGGTAGGAAAGAAGCTCAGTCGACTTGTTGGTCAGTGCAATGGTGCGCAGTAAAATTGGCAAAAGTCCGTCTGTGCCTTCAGTGAGAAATGTGTTCTAGATACTGTTGTGAATGAGAATTCTGCCATTTCTTTGACTAAAATCTAGCTTTCTCGTTAGAGGATACGGCTCATTTTGTTAACTTGCCGACGCCACTTTTAACCCAGATGTATTTATTGGGATATTCAAAAGGTTGCTGCTGATTGTTGTGGACCCAAAAATTAGAAAACACTGCACTTATTCCGCCCTTTCATGGCTTTGGGAAGTGTTACGACGCAGTGGTCACCAGCGAGCCATCTCTTCAGCTGCTTATCTTGCAGTGTTCACCTCTCACCGTGTTGCACAATTTAATTAAAATTAAGAATTAATTTGTCTGGTTTTAATTCTATTTCGATGGAAGGTACCTTATTATTTGCCTTAACTTGCTAAATTTTTATGGTTTACCTGAGACAGGCGTTATGCTCCGGACACGATTGCCAAAGCCTTTTGACACTTTAATGATAGTCAGGATTGATGTCCCTAACGAACTTTGGAAACAAACATTGTACTGTGCCATAAAAAGTTTTTCAGCGGTGCAAAAAAAGTTGTTTATTATGTGAATGTAAATTTATATGTTAAGTCTTATAAGCCAAGGTTATGAAAGCGTTTCGCTAATCGCATGTCAATTTGGGCTTTAGGCTCTAAAGTGGCCGAGACCAACGAAACATCAGCCATTGCGTGCAATTAAATTCTATAATATCAACCCCGCGCTGGCTTATCGAAGAAAAACAGTGAATTATCAATCATCGCCGAGGTGAAGAGAAAGTCGGCCTTGGAAATTACTTCCTCATATATCATATAATACATAATTGGAGAACGCCGCGAAGCTAATGAAGGCGTTAAGGAATTATTAGCGGATTCACTCGATGATCAAGATATCGTACAGGTGAATGGTAGAGCCAGTTTTTCCAAACAAAATGTTAGAAATTGTAAGATGTGGAAGGTAAAGTATTCTAGATCCTTACAAATTCTAGAGATAATTTTTTTCGTTTGTGTAGAACTCTTTTTCAGCATTTCGTTCTAATAATTTTCTGAGATTAATTCTTCTGAAATATGTTCGCAAAATTGTCTTTGTGTGAAGAAATTTTTTCTTCATCCAGTCATCCATTCATCCAGTTATCGCCTATAAGTAGGTATTTTTCTTAATCTTTCAAAGTATATTTCTGCAAAGAAAGTCACACAGCATCAAACTTTTATAAATTTATATTGCAAGCCAAAAAGTGTGAAAAGTTCTACTCCACTAGAGGCCTCTTTATGCAGCTCTTTTTTCACAGGAATACGGTAATTATGTTTATCACTATAATCTCTTAATTCATAGTAGAATTACCCTTAACTTCGTCGAATTCACCTACGAATTAGTAGACTTGATCGGAATATGATGTTTTATTCGATATTGGCACCACGTTTGTCTGATAGGAGGATGGGTGGGCGCAACTGAGCCTGCGAGTTGTGGAGGGAGAGAGGGTTGGACATTCTTCTACCACAATTCGAAAAGCAGCCATGCTTGCTCGTTCTATCGTTTTAACTCTCTTCATCTCTTTTCTTGTCATCGATGCTGCTATTCCCAGGTGTGTCTTTTTTCTGTACTTCTGAAACTAGTTTCACGAAATTACTGTAACAAACGCGGTTGTAGTCATTTTATAGACAATAGTGAATGCACAGGCATTGTTCAACAACCGCCGTTAACATGAGTAGAAATACGGTAGCATATTGACTTAATTATACTAAGTGGAATGATAGGTGATGAAGTATTATATTCGTAAGCAAGAAAAATTCTGCTGACATCTCAGCGGTTACACTAAATGTTCGAAAGTAAGCCGAACACGTTATTACCATTCATATGAGGTATAACTGCTTTCAATTAAAGGTAAACAACATTTTTAAAACATCCTCTCTACATTGTTCCTTCTAAGTCAACAACATCGGGGCAAAGACCTATTCTTTTCACGAATCCAGTAACGGCATTCCATCGATATGTGCGCAGTCATTTCTCTGAATTTTTTGTTTGAAAAAAAATTCCCGTCAACAAAATAAGATTGTAAGCAAATGCGTCGCCCAAAGTTTGATTTATGGTTGTCAGACTTCGTATGAATTTTACTTCCTCTATGATTCCTTAGAGGTTTATGCGCCAAATATTACGAGTACCCAAGTGAAATATGGGTTCGAGTAACGGTCACCTTCTCCAATTGGCTTCATATACCGATGGCGTTCGATCTTTGCCTCTATAATAGCGTTTACTCATTGACTTGAGAGTATTACTGAAACAAAACGGTTGTTCGTGCCTCAAGAGAACGCAGAGATTTACCAAATTCGGAGAACGACTTGGTTTCCAGTTTTGTGGCTTTTCGTTTCTAGCATTTCAATAGTAAAAGCAGGAAATTTTAACAATTTTGTCGTATACAGAATCACAGCGTTGTTGAAGGTTACATTGGATTTGTCTGAAGTAGACAGCATTCATCAATTGGATATCGATGTCCCTTCCATGAATTACTTATTGCGAACAGGTTTTTTATCTTAAAATTAACTATTTCGCTTAATTACCACCGACAACGTTTTTTTTTCGTTGTTCATCACCACCTTACTAGGTTTTGTTATGAAACTGGTGTATCTATGTCTAATCACGAGTAACTTTTCTACTTTCCTCCAAGTGGGAATAGAGATCCATTCCTACTGAACGACGGAAAGCCACCTCCCATGCATAAATCATAAATATTTACTAGTTTCTGTCAAGTTTTTGGTTGAGTTGACGGCCGGACACAATCTGCACACACGCAAGGTCTTCTATGCACGCATATACGAACATGATCACATGATTAGATAAACGATGCGTTATGTATTAGACCCACTAATCATGGCAAAGATGGTGATATATATCTTTGTCTTATAATGGTCTACCGATGCATCAAGTTATTGTTTCCATCCATAGAAGTCTAGTAACTATTTACCGACGCCGGAGGGATGGAAAGCTTAGTGAGCTCGGGTACGGAATCGAAACGACGATTGAGTATGTATTGCAGGAGTCTTTTAACAACTGCATAACATAGCCTGTCTACATGAATCGGTAAAAAACGGTGAGTCGCACCATGAACATTCAGCTCATCTTCCGACACATTCGGCTCTCAGGAGAACTATACCACTACCCGTTTTGATCCCCGCTCAACTCCCTGGCTGTTGTCTGAGGGTAATCTCATCATTAGACAGCTCTGAAGTTAAGAAAATCCAAGGTTTTTTGCACTAACAAAACAGATTAAACGGCTAGTCTTCAGAACTAGTAAAAATATTCGTTGATATTTTCGAAAACCTCGACGGTTTATGCCAAAGTATTGAAAAGCTTCTTATGTTATGCTGAACAGTAAGTATCTTTGCCAATTCTCACATCTATGAAACTATCTTTGAATAAAGTTAAAAGATATAGCTTTGGGATCCTGCAAAAGTAAATTATGCATATGAAATAGAATGGGTAGATCAAGGCTAGAAAGAGACATTTGGGCAAACTTCGACTATATGAAGAGACTTTGACCTGAAAAAGCCGTTAACATGTGTAGGGTGAGTATTTGAACTCTGCAACAGCCCATAGTTAATGAACCAATCCATAAATACGGAATGGTTTCAGTTTAGTCATAAAGTCAAGGTTCGCAGTAAGTTATTTAATATCCGACCTGTAAATTTAAAAAGCTTAAGTCTAAGGCCAAAAAGAATGATGTTACAGTTTGCGACCTGCGAAGAAAGCGATGAGGAACTCGCTCGTACGCTTTGGAAAGCGAACTGATCTGTCCGACGCAGTATTCCTAGGTCAGATATGTATTAATCATTTTGATGAACTGTCCTTCGGATCCCAAATTTTGCAACAATTTTCTCACTATCTACTGACTTATTTAATTTTTACATAATGAATTCATCATGATTTCGCATAACAAAGTGCCGTTTCAAAATTTTCATTTTTTAGGAGAATCGTTTGGACCCGGTGACACAGATGGGCTCTATTTTGAACGAACACAACCGCAGAATTACGCTCAATTCCCGTACTACTAACATTCCACTGCAGTGGGATTCTCCACATCGGCAAAAACCACTTCTCCAATAAAATCAACATTATTGTATTAAAATTAAACGAATGCGAAATTAATCAAACAGAACCGTAACAATCGAGGCACACTTGTGTTAACGGCTCGATCCAATAAAGCGTTGTTTGTCGCCGATGTGTTTAACTTTTCTATCAGAATAAATCCGTATCAGTAACAAGACGATTAGCAAGAATGTAGAGTTACTAATAAAGAGTTGTTAACAGCTTCAAAAAAGCAAGCACTCATTGTCTTTAAGTACTAATTATCGTTGCTCGTGCAACTGAATGCTATGTCATGTTTATTACCTGGTAATAATCTATAGCCATAATCCTTCCTCACTCAACGAGGAAACAACTATTGATCGAAGAGGCAATATTTTTAGAGATTTTGAAACGAGTGGTGGAAAAATATCCCAACCTGGAGATGTTGTTTCGGCTAGAATTTTCTATTATACTGTGTAGAGAAGTCGGTCTTACGTCTTGAACCACTAAACGTATCGATGGACTGGACCACTCGGAAAGGCCGTCAATCTAAGGGGTTCGTCGATTTTTTTTCCTCATGCTTGGCAGGAAGTGAATGAACATTGGAAAGTGTCATTGTCTTATCATAGCGTGGTCACAAGGCGGTGAACTTTCGTGCGATTTATGAATTGCACTAGTGAATTTTCAAAACAAGAATGAAGGATGCACAAAAGTGTTAGTTGCATTACTGTTTAGGCTCCACAATTTATAACTTTTTTTGCCCATTATGTTTTCAACGGCAAGATATTATGTGGAACACAACTACGACGATTTCGAGATATTTGCGAACGTTAGACCTCAACCCAGATTCGAAGCTACAACCCCTTTCCGGAGTCTCCTGTTGCCAAATGCATGGCTAAAGATCTTCCCTTCCCCTTCCCTCAGCCAATTTTTTATCTTAACGGTGTCATCAGCATTCATCTGTCTGATTAAGAAAAAGACAAAACAAGGTCTTCAGTAGTGCACCAGAAAGGGTAAGCGCGGATACTAATCTGGCCTGGGATTCGAGTTTTGCAAATATCTCAGAATCTTCGTGGTTGAAATTAGGCTCCAGTGGTCCTTACAGTGAGGTTTTTTTTTTAGAAAAACGTCTAAAATACCTCAATCCGTAGTGCTTATTATTCTGTAACAACAACCTTTGTAAAAAACAGATTGCTTGCATACTCATCTGCTTCTAAAACTGATCTTTTTTTCGATTTAATGCACATGTTAAGGGTATTACTCTACACTAACCAGCATCACTTGTTTTGTCGATACCAATACTTCATGCTCTTGATTCGTTTGTTTGTATCCCTCTTCCACGAAGGTTTTAGCATTTTTCATGTGAGTTCGGCAGCTGATTGTGGATTTTAGGTAATCCCCATGAATGTTGGTCAGGCAGATTCTCTCTGAGATCTTTGGATAACCGTTTCAGAATCTTACGGGGTCATTACAACAAGCTGTTACCATCTCTTCCGGAACCAGAGCGAGTGTCTGAGACATTTGAAATCTTTTCTAGGAGCGTCTGATATATATGTATATAAATATAAATATAAATATATATATATATATATACTAAACTACTGAGAGATTGGAAGAATGGATGGCGCAACGCGGGTAGAACGAACTTTTTCCACGCATTGAACTCCATTACTGACATTGCGCGACAAGCACATCATGCAACTCACACGTAGATGAGAAATAAATAAAAATAGAAAGCAAGTAAAAATAATAAAAAAGATTATAAAATGAATCACTCTCCAAATCGCCATGTTTTCATATGACAACACTAGCATCTTAGATTTTTTCTGCACATCATTCGGTAACATTTTCTCCTTTTTATGTACTATCACGTAAAAAGACTAAAAATCGTTAGTCTTTGGTGAGCTTAAAGTTGCTGTGTTAGTCGGACTATATTGAACTCCTAACCCATGATTATGATCCAATTAGTTGAGAGTCACAAAGCTGCGTCACTCAATTATAGCTAGCATTGTGCTGATTGCCACAAGTTTTTTTTTTCCTTATGAACACATAAGAGCCCGGAAAGCGCAGTGGTTAGAGGTGATGGGAGTGATTCATGTATGGTTGACAGTTCGACCCACACACCTGGCAAAAAACCTTCTATTCTTTCGAAGCTGGAAAATTGGTACCAGAGTTGCGGAAAAAAAGAAACAGCTCATCTACAGAGGCTGACGACTGCTAGTGTGAAGAACTGGGAGAGCTCCTAAAGAACTATCTCAGGTTTCGAAAGAGTGTGAACTCGAGCATCTTTTGACAACACTCATGAAGAGGAGGGGGTCTCGAGCGACATCCGGACTTAGTGATCTTAGTAGATGACAGTTACGAGGACACAAAGAAAATTTAAAAAAAGTGCTGTAGTCCACAAATTGTGTAAAGTCGAGTCATGTACCTAAACAGAACAAAAAATGTAGTCATTTCAATCATAACATAAGGCCTGCATAATGTTGTAGTGATGGGTTTCCGCGCTAAGTATTATGAAATGTCTAAAGAAACGAGTATATAGTCCTTTGAAAACAGTTCTTACCATTCGATGACTAGCTAATGAAAAGATTGCCCAGGTGCCGGCTAAAATGAGGATTCGTTACAAGATGGATATCCTCCAATTATTAGTAAATTCGCTGTAAATCCAACAACTTTGATAAGCATAATATAGCGTTCTGTTCAGAATTACTTCAATGGTTTCCTATTTCACCATAGTAAGCTAGCGTTCAGCGTTTATAGATGTCGAACTGAAGGTACACCTGGGATACTTGTCAGAAGCCAGCTAGGTAAGCCTATGAAAGGCTTTGTAATTTTGGAACGAAAACGAAATAAAGACATAAACGAAACTTGCACAAAAGTAGATAAATAAGACTGAACGAGCAATTTATGAGCTTGATGGGAAATGAGTGTGAGGTTAAAACGCTTGTTCACAGACACAGCATGAAGCACACCATACTAGGCTATAGATCTTCCAGGCTGCGTAACGAGAGAAATATTCCGATGAAACAATAGAAGCAATTTTAGGCCCATTTCGTAAATAGGATATTAGGCTTCAGAGATTAGTGCTGAATTTGTAACTTTATTTTCACATACATTTTTGAAGTACTTTTCGCACTATACCTTTCGCTTTTCTACAATTTTTGTTTTTCTTTTCTATTACACAACACTGCAAGGCTTTTTTTGCACTACCGTTCGGTATAATTGAATTATAATAACATTTTACTTTTAACAATTTTTAAAGAAAAGCATTTCGGACGTCAAAATGAACATTTTAAAAACATGAAATGTGAAAACAGCAAATTCGATAAATCTGCCTCTACGAAATCAACCAGGGTCGCATGTAGCGAAAACACCAAGAAACATTAGATGAGCTATGCGCCGAGGAAGTGTTGAAGAACTAACAGTATAAACCTCATGTAAGCTCAACAATATAAACACATGCTGATTATAACATTGTGGTGTTTTTTCAACAGTTAAAAGTTATGTGCTCATTCGGCTTTGAACATGCACAGAAATCCATCTGCTTTTAACGAAGATGAATTGATGGTTTTGAGGGAGTCAAGTACACACTCAACTGCTCGAGAAATCTCAGAACTTGGAGTAAGCATCTTAACTGTTTCGTAACGCCTATTAAAAAAATTGAAAAGCCGAGAAACCTCGGAAAAGCGAGCACAGCACAAATTGAAGGACCATCGAGAAAATCGTTTTTTTTTTTGAGGTGTCGTCGTCGCTTTTTCTGCCCAACCGAAACAACACATTTCTCAAACGTTATTTTGACAGGCGACAAAAGGGTGGTCCTCTATGTTAACAAGCGACAATAGGCTGACTAGGCAAAGGTGAAACCTTGTAGCAGTATCCAAGGCCGAAATTACACCAACAAAAGAAGGCCATCCTGTCATTTTGACGATATACGGGCCGTTTGATCCATTACATCTTCCATCCACATATTTGATTCATCTTCCCCAATCAAATTAAATGAATACAGCAAATAAGCACCACCTGAAAATCGGCAAAATGGCTCAAAAATTTGTTTTCCTCTTTGGTCAGCAGCAAGGACGAATTCTTCCTGAAGACAACGCAACGCTAAATGCACTGCTGACGCTGCAAGACATGATCATTCTGAGCTACGAAAATGTTGTATGAGTGGACTTACTCTTTGTTGACTAAAAAATTTTGAATCTCAAATGTTTTCATTCCGTTTATCAAAGTTTGTTCTGAGCTAATATGTGCCACTTCGAAAGAGTAGGTAAAAATGTTTGAAAAAATTGAAACTTGACATGAATTTCCGAAGTAACTAATTAAGAATATACGAACCCAGGACATGCATTCCAACACAATTTCAGTAAATTCAAAGAACAAGGCAATATTTGCTTCCAGTCGAAAGAAAAAGAAGTATGCATTGGATCAATATTTCCAGGAACCATACTGTTAACTTTTTATTTGTTGCCCTCTACAATTGTTCACGGCAGGCTATTATGCGAAATACGACCAGAATGGTACTGAGACAAGTTTCACAATGCTGAGATAATTGCAAAACTCCGGACCGCAGATGTCTGCGATGAGGATCGAGCGCGCTATTATCCTTTCCGGAGAGCAACGCGTTCACCACCACACCATGCGGGCCCTTCGTTTCGTTTGTCTCTCAGCTAATTCTAGCGATCACAGCCATCAACAATCACCCTTCAGCGGGATTGATCTGTGGAACCCAAATCGGTATTAAACCTAGTTAAACTGAGACTGTAGTCCAAATCACAATATTAACTTTTTTTACCTACGGTTTACCGGCTCATCGTGGCTTGGAGGTGTTCCTGGGTGTCGGACTGCGATCTACAGCGAAGGATTTATGCCCTAGCAAGGTTTGGCAACCTGAAAAGGAGTCCGGCTTTTCCATCAGAAAGCCTAGCTAAGAGTAAACCAATACCAGGGCCCACCACCATCCTGATATCAAAGTCTCATGGCGGTAAATCTCACTCTGATCCACAAGGGCTGCGACTGCCTGTGGTGGTAAAGACCTGTGGCATACTTGGACTAGGCTGACTTCGGGACTCGAGGGAACCATAATGGCTTAACCAGCAAATGTCCCAAAAATGAAGATTATGCTAGGGCCCCCACAACCAGTGAGGACAGGACAATCAAGTATCAACTACCAAGTAACTTTTTGTTTGCTGCCTCCTACAATTTTTCATGGGAGGGTATTATGCGAAATACAACCACAATGGTGCTGAGATATTTACAAAACTCCGGAACGCAGGTGTCTGCGAAGGGGTACGAACGCGCCGTTACCCTTCCCGGGTCTACCGCGTATGCCACCACTCCATGCGAGTCCTTCGTTTCGCCTCTCTCTCAGCTGGTTTCCTACCGATCAGAGCCCATCTGCAATCTCCCGTCAACGTTAGCCCCCGCAAAGGTTAATAAGAACGTTCGTTTCCCACCGAAGACACTGGCGGTCCGGAGTTTTGCGAATGTCTCAGCACCATTGTGGCTGTATTTGCAGAAACACATGAAATTCGTCGTTTTCTCTTTCAGCAATCGCGAGGTTGTTAAGCAGCATACGTTTACTTCCATGCAATAACACACATACAATACAATCGTAGCTGACGTTTCGGCAGAATCGCCTTCTTCAGAGCCTGGAAGGGTACACCAATACGCAACTTACTAGGTCAAACACTTCAACAACACAACCAGAAAGATGAAAATCTGATCGATAATTACAGGACCTACGGCTTCTCGAAGAAACCCACCGCTTTTTTCATCTGTCCTTCACCGAAGAAGAACAGAGGCCCAGAGTCGCATATGGCTGACGACTGCAGCACCCCCATCAATTATCGATACAAAGGTAAGGGGCGAGATCACGCGTAATTTCGGGACATTCCTCCTTGCTATTCATTGTAGGATTTCTGGCATTTATCAAAAAAGCCTCGAGGAGTTTGCGCGCTGGGGTTTTAGTATCCCGTACGAGGAGAGCGACTTTTATATCAAAATCGTACTTGGGGTCGTGACAATACCTGATAATGCGTGCTCGGTATTAGAATTGGACCCAAGCTTTTCACCATCACAGCCGCCCATTTCTAAAACAACCTTGCGTAGGATAGTATGTGACCTTTATGAACTTCAAGATCGACTCCGTTATCAGGCTAAACAAAGAGCAGCAAAAAAGCTGAAAATCAAGAGGCAGCGACATTACCGCCATCTCCTTTCCCTAAAACGTTTTTCAGACAGCAGTACCCCAACCACGGAATTGACATAAAATTCCCCATGTTTTCGGGCGACGTTCTCAAGGCTCTTAATCACTGCTGCGATATAAAGTTTATCTCTAACCTCACAGCTGCACAAAAATGTGGCTTGCGGAAAATTAGAGAATAATTAAACCCGCAAACGATAAGATTGTCTGTTAGTGATAAGTGTATACAGGCCAACGGAGAGAATAACCTGGTTTTTAAGCCTAATACATATCCAATTGCTTAACCATATCCCAGCTCACCTCACGAACACCCAAAGGTTCCTAGAACGTCTACGCAACGCGTCTCCTAATAACGCGTCCGTGATGGAGTCCTTCGACGTTACCGCGCTATGCACCAACGTATGGAGTGATTCCGCATTGCAAGCCATCTTCGAACTTCTTGGTGAATATGAAGGAGGAATACACATGCATGGCTTGTCCATCCAGCAGCTTACGGCTCTCTTAAAGGAGTGCCTAAACTGCTCGATTTTCAGATGATCTGGGAAATACTACGTGCAAATAATGGGGCTGGCAACGGGACTGTGACTGGCACCAAGCCTTGCAAAAGGAACGGTTTGGCCAAAACAAAGTCCCGTTCATCTTGCCCTCCATTAGCGATGAAATAAGTGCAGCCGTGAAACGATGCTAAAAAGGGCAGATCTAGAGCAATCGGTGGCGATAATTGAAATACCACCGAATACTCTTCGTCGTCAGTTAGTTCATAACCGCCTATATGTCCGTCTATGTGAAACACAAAATTGCGTAATCTGTCCTTACGGCGTGGACGGTGACTGCATGAGTTCAGGTGCGATATACCTGATCTCTTGTAATGATTGCGAGACGAATTGGCGAATTATATTGGCGAAACGGGCAGACCTTTAAGTATCCGCATAAAAGAACACCTAGATGGCAAACGAAAAGTAAGACAAGGCACGCCACTAGGGACGCATAGGACACAAAAGCACAGCGGAAACGAATTTAATATAAAAGCCGCTATCCTAGCACGGAATACTAAAACACCAACGCGCGAACTCCTCGAGGCTTTTTGGATAAATGCCAAAAATCCTACAATGAATAGCAGGGAGGAGTGTCCCGAGATCACGAGTGATCTCGCCCCTTACCTTCGTATCGATAGTTGATGGGGGTGCTGCAGTCGTCAGCCATATGCGGCTGTTCTTCCTCGGTGGAAGACAGATGAAAAAAGCGGTGGGTTTTTTCGAGAAGCCGTAGATCTTGTAATTATCATCATCTGGGATTTTCATCTTTTTGTTTGAGCTGTTGAAGTGCTTGACCTAATAAATTGCATGTCAGTGTACCCTTCCAGACTCTGAAGAAGGCGATTCTG
Source organism: Angiostrongylus cantonensis (assembly GCA_009735665.1). Taxonomy (NCBI): domain Eukaryota; kingdom Metazoa; phylum Nematoda; class Chromadorea; order Rhabditida; family Metastrongylidae; genus Angiostrongylus; species Angiostrongylus cantonensis. The sequence continues at coordinate 922,313 of MQTX01000186.1, read as the reverse complement.
CCGAAACGTCAGCTACGATTGTGTTGTATGTGTCTTATTGTATGGAAGTAAACGTATGCTGCTTAGCAATTTTGCGATTGCTCCGAGAGAAAACGACGAATTCACAATCCAATGCAGAGGTTAATAGAAAGTCGATCCTGGGTACTGATAAAAATATTATTGCTGTTATAACTTGCATCACCTCCATCAGCATCGAATGGCTCTAGCTTTTTTTGATATATCCGTATCGTGCCACGGATCTCCCTCATATGAGGGATCTCGAGCCGGTTAGTCGCGAGGCTACGTGGCGCGTCTCCAGGTGGCGGATAGGGGGTTAATCGCGGACCAAAAGCGACCTTTGCTTCCCTGAGACGCAGGTGGATCCAGGGGATGGACTGCCTGTTTCTGCTGCACCGATTTGGCACATACTTTCTGTACTTGCTAGGCGTATTCATGCACGAATGTGTGAATACGTTCTCGCTTTACGCGGATTGTATTCTACAAGTCAATTCGGCCAAAAGCCTGCAATCAAGAGACAGGGAAGTATATGGGAGGCGGTTAAGAGTCGCCTCCAACAAATAAGCTCCATGTCCACTCTGGGAGAGCCTGGCAAGCTACCCGTGAGTATAACCAGCCCCCACGTTCAGAGCCCAGCAAGCTATACGTGGGTATCAAATATGCTAAACACAGTAAAAAAAAGAGCCTCATTCCCCTGACCCCGAAAGAGCCCCTAATTTCGCAGCGTTCGGTAGGATGAGTACGGAGAGGCTGCTAAAATTTCAGGGCGAATGGAAGCTGTCTGGATCAAGAAATATGGTGACGATCTGTACCTACAATGCACGTACACTTGCATCCGAGTCCTCGATAGAGGACCTGCTCATGCAAGCAAGAATGATAAGGTACGACGTCATCGGCCTGGCCGAGAAAAGATTCTTCGTGAGCTGTACAAAAATTTCACATCCAAGATTTCACCATTCTACAACGATATTAACGTTGACGTCAAAAGAGGAGTTAGGCAAGGCGATACAATCTCGCCAAAATTATTTACAGCCACCCTCTAGAATGTCATGTGAACATTGGAATGGGATAATATGGGAGTGAAAATCGACAGTCGGCAGATACATTACGTTCGCTTTGCTGATGATATCGTTCTTATAACGCCAGGCATTAGCCAAGCGGAACGTATGCTTGTGGACTTTGATAGAGCGTGTGGAAAGGTTGGTCTTCGACTAAATCTAAAGAAAACGATGTTCATGAAGAACGGATTGGTTTCGTTTGCCCTATTCACGCTCAACGGAACGATTTTCTCTGAATGCTCCAGTTATGTCTATCTAGGTTGGGAAATCAATATGCTGAACGACTTAGCTCCAGAGCTGAGCAGAAGGAAACGAGCGGTTTGGGGTGCTTTCAAAAGCATCAAGGATGTAACAAGGAACACCCGACTCCGTGCCCACCTTTTCGACTCAACGGTTCTTCCTACCCTAACGTATGCGTCAGAAACTTGGTCGCTACGTAAGCAGCATGAAAGATCACTCAGCGTTATCGAACGCGCAGTCGAAAGGACGGTGCTAGGAGTATCCCGTTTCGCACAAATAAGGGATGGGATCCGAAGCTCCGACTTGCGTCAACGTTCAAAAATTAAAGATGCCGTTCTATACGCCAAACAGTCGAAGATAAGGTGGGCCAGACACGTAATGCGTATGAATGATAACCGATGGACAAGGGCTGTTAGTGACTGGATTCCTTGGGATGTCAAACGTACTGCAGGAAGACCGCCGACCCGATGGTCAGAGTTCTTCACGAAAAGCCTGGAAGAAAGATATGGTGCTCGACGAGTCCCTAAAGCGAGGAGAACCCACTGGGCTACTCCTGCCCGCAATAGGGAAAAATGGAGGATTTACTGGGGCCCGCTCGAGTCACTCGACGATCAACGGGACTACAGGTGATACAGGTGATTCGTATCGTGCACTAGAGTTATGCAGTGATCTCTATTTGCTAAACATACCCGAAATCTATTGCAGATCAGAGCTCTTATTATTACTTTTGGTGAACCCATATATTGCCGGCGTCTACAATTGATAGAGGTCTGTAAGCTGTGCTCTCCGAGATCAGTGCTTGTTCGTTGAAGAAGAAACCCCAAACCGTCTTCCATACACTCCTTGTCATCTGCTTGCAGGATGCCAACCAATTGACATTATCACGTTAAGGATGTACAACAACCAGACAGAGCAGAGGGAATCCATCTGTTTCTCAAAACTAATGCAAGGTCACTGTTAGGGTAAAAACTTTCTAAGAGAAAGACAATGCGAAGGCTCTGGTAATGAAGTGGGTAACACGTGAACCCTAGAAAGATTAATCGTGTGTCTGTATTTTACAATAGTACATTGCCATTAAAAAAGTAGGCATCAAATGAAAGGTTAATCACTGTTATTTCGATGGCAGCTCCAACTTAGCCGCTGTCAATGCCGAATTGTGCTCGCCGGATCATTTACATTAGTTTGCCATTGCTGATGGGAGCGTTAGGGTAAAAAAAAAAACTAGCTCAGAAAAATGCAAACCAAGGGCCTCGGTGGTGCAGTGGACAACAAGTAAGCTCCTGTAAAGGGTAATCGTGGGTTCGAAAGTGGCCCAGGGTTCGAGTTTTGCATATATCTCGGCATCGTCGTTGGTTTGTTCCGCCTAATACCGTGCCATGAAAAAAAAAAACAATGTGCAGTAAATAAAGGCTTGAACAAAAGGCGGATTCACTTTTAGATCATTAGCGGTTTTATTTGGTCAGCTCCGTCAAGTGAAGAGCACCAGTTGGGAAAACCACCACATTTTACTACCATTTTTGGGAATGTATTGTTTCCTGCCACTGCACCGAGCTAGTGTTTTTCAAGATTTGTTTTAAATTTGTGGTATCCATTGAAATCTGCTAGGAATTTCATGTGGAGGTCAACTGTATATTTTTTACTGAAATCGCATAGATTTTCGACACAAATTTCAAAATGTTATTTCCTAACATTTAAACAAAAACAACACCAGTGCGCCAGCAGATCTCCACTGAATTCGAACAAATTAGTATATGACATCGTTATTAAAAGATAAATGATAAAGCGATCGGTGTCGATCAATCGTGAAGGGATGCTCTGTGTATCAGACTCCTTTCAGCATCGTCGACGTGACTGCATACATAATCGGCCAATACACTAACTTTAAAGGACATGATCCGTTTCATATACCTTTCAGACAACTTTGGCATCAATCTCAATAAATAAAAGAGGAATTGGCTTACCCTGAACACGGATTGGAACGCGCGACCATTTCTATATAGCACGGCCGTTCCTAGCCAGTGCACCACCCCTACTCACATCATTATTTTTAGTGAAAAAGACTTCGCTTCATTGTTGACATCTAGTGAGGTTGGTCGCTGAGTCGGCAAGAACAGCAAAACGATGCACCAGATAAGAAGGTAACTGTTAAATGCAACTCTGCTCTTATTTGAAATCAGGGACCCATTTACACCATTTAGTCTGGGAAAATGATCTTCTAAAAGTCTAAACGCTATTGAAAAATTTCCTTTATGTAGTCGTATCTACCTTTTTTGCGGTGTCTCAACTATAACAACACCAGAAGAATAAACTTTGTACTGGATGAATGTATGCGAAAGTCTCTGTCTTTTATCACATGAATCGAAAAAACAAAAAGCGTGCGAAATCCGCAAGTTTAATGGTTTTCGCCAAACAATGATAAGCCCTACATAAAGATCTCAGTGGGTGTTAAATCGCTGCTGTTTGTGTTCGATGATCCTTTTGTATTCCAGAGTTAATCCACTAGTACTTTCATAGTCTTTCATTGGGATGGATCATCTTCCGAATTGCACGTACTCGGCACCACTACAGTTTAATTGGAATTGTACTTTTTTGCAGTTTTTACTGTCAGAAGATTTAAGATAAATTAAGTAGAGTTTTCTTCGGTTATTACCACAAGTTAAACAGAATTCTCTGCAATAAAGGATGGCTCACTTTACAGTTATTAGATTTCTAGCGCATATCGAATTGCGAAGCAATTTTCAAATCGAGTGTTGTGGGCCATCGATTCCGATCATCGCCTCTGATGAAGTTGAAGTAACCTTAGCCGAATAATAGGGGTTGATCAACCTCGTGTAAGCTCAAAAATTTGAAACGTAGTAGATTTCTCCTCAGCTCTTACCGCGGCCATGGTGTTAACCATCCGGACACCTCAATTCACTCCTCCCTTTCTCTTGTCGAGCATCTTGTTTCTAGCATGGAAGTAGCTGAGCAGTTGAGATTTCGTAGAACAACACACATTAACGTTTCCGAACGCGTCGCTCATGCTCGCTATTGCGACACTTTCGAAGGAAATTTCAGAAAATTAAATTTTCGTTTTTATTTTTTTGAGAGTGCTACTTATGAAGAATCGCAATACAGGAAGAATGCCAAACAAAAATCATGTATATATAAATTATGCGCAAAAGTCATGTCAGATAGCCTAGTCGTAGTTATGTCCGTCATCACGATCACGGTGCTGGTTCGATTCCACGCCGAGCCAACCAAGCCTCTCGTCCCTCTAAGGCCGAAAAATTGATACCGGACTTGTATGAGAAAAAATCACTCTCTGCAATCCAATTGGGAACACTTCAGCCTGGCTATCTCAGGACTCCAGAAAGAATTGCTTGACCAACATTCTACGACATTCAAGATGAAATGGTAATCCTCAAGCAGCAACCGAAACCACAAGTAAAAACTTTAAAGACCTTCGTGAGTGAATGGATGCGAGGAAGCGAATTGGATGCGAGAAGTGTTGAGAACAGCCCAGTAGACGTGAAGGCGGACCAAATACGATAGAAAAAGTAGATCTGAAAATGTGTAAATATGTAGTGATATTCATTTTTCAATATCATATCATATTTTTCCATATCATTAAAAAAAGATTAAGCACTAAATAAAAAGTGAATGCACTGTGATTTATACCAGAAGTTCAACTTAACAGGTTCAATGTCGATTTGTACTCCCCAGACCAATCCTGTTGACGATTGATTGCTGGTAGCACCTGTAAGTCAATGACACAACTTAGAAAGGCGAAACGAAGGATTCGCATGGTGTGGTGGTGAACTCGTCAACCCTGGAAAGGGTAATAGCGTGTTCGATATCCACCACAAACACCTGCGGTCCGGAGTTTTGCAAATATCTCAGCATCACTGTGGCTATAAATATATATGTATATGTAATTTTACGTATTTTTTGTTCTGTTTATAAATACACGTCAGTAAAATATATAAAAACAATATATATATATATATGTATATATATACAAAGAAATTGTACAACAATACAATGTACAATATGTTGTGCAAATAAATTATGCAGAGGGATTATGTATATGCGAGGTGGCGAGGTAAAGCATCTTCTGTATGTCTTTACTAGTCTAAACTTCTTTGTTAACCTAATAATGTGAAGTTCATCGTCTATTTTTGAAGAACCAGCTTTCTCGTGAATCTGCTAGCAGACAAATAATTCTAGTTTTGGTGAGGCAATAGTGAAATCGGTTTGTGAAAGATGAAAGCGACTTTCTAATCTATTAAAAATGATTGTTTAAGTAAGATTTTTGAAATTTCAACATCTTAAACAACAACACTAGGTGAAGCTTGTCCTCTAAGCCTGTCAGGTAGTCAGGCCCTCAGATGCCCAAGTTTTTTTTTTTTTTGAAAACCAACATCGTTGCGAGTGTTCATCTGTGCATTGAATTTCATGTCAATATATCTACGTTCCATGGAATAGCTCTTTTTCCTAAGATCGTCGATTCTAAAAAAGTATGCACGATAGCCAGCCACTTCCATCAATCTACTTTTTACAAGAAAAGGATGTTGTGTTGCGTTGTTTGTTGTTGTTTAGTCGCCAACTTGACCACGTGAAAGCTGCACATTTAGGAATTGAGTCCTTAATTTCTATATACGAAATTTTTCGTAGATTAAATGTCACCCGAATAAGAAAACACTCCCACTCCGATAACTGATCGTTCCATGTTCTCATTGAAAATTCGTCTATTTATAATAGTTGCCTAACCTAACTCTACGTTTATTTAGGATAACGTATAAATACACATTTTTGTTCATCAATGGAACTGTTCGAAATGATGCTTACCATTTTCATTCTTTCGACATTCATGTTTACCTTCAGTTAACACGAACTACTTTTTCCAACTACATCTTCAACCTAACTTTTTCAACTTACAATAAGTGTTTTTAACTAAATACTTAAAGACAATGGAATAAAATTTTAAGGGTAAAAATGCGACTATTTGTGACTATTTTGGTTGTGTTTTCCTTTGTTCGTGAAGTGGAAGGACGTCTGATTCGGATGTGTGGCAAGCGATTGGCCTACATTATGGATAAGATGTGCACTCGGACTGGTGAAACCACACCGTGCTTTCAAGGACTTGATGAGTTTGACGGTAAGTTTATCACAAAGTCTTTCTGGTTAATACTTTATACCAAACAAAACACGAGAGCGCGTAGTGCAGTGATTAAACGTGCCCAGCAATAAACACTGAGCGCTTGGATTGATAATCCTGGGCACACGAGAAACATTAATTTGAGCTGTCCAGCAGTCCGAGGCCGGCGAATTGTCAAGAAACCTTGTTTGGAAGCATGAAAACACTATATTCATAGAGTATAACACAACACGGTAGTGTTGAAACTCAAAGAAAAATAGAAGACGACCCTTTATCATTTTTTATGCCATAATTGACTATTAAAGAGAGATAAAAGTTCTATACTGATTACTTCAAAATTTTCAGCTTTTTCGAAATTATTTCTAATTAACTCAAAAGACCGAATTTCTATAAACCTTGGCACAAATAATCGATATATTTATTTATACGTTCCTGTGAACTGATGAGGGCGCGTGTGGCGCAGTGGTTGGAGGCGCCACTGCGGCGCGTATGTGAAATGCGCCCATGGTCCACCAAGCCTTCGGGGTTGGGAAATTGGTAGCAGACTTGTCTGGGAGGTTAGCAGCACTGGCTCGATACATCGGCAGGCCACCGCGAGTCATTGTAAAGGCCAGATATGCATTCAATCACCTCGAACGATAGTTAATGAAGTCGAATGCATTGCGCACCCCTCAGGGATCGATCAACGCCGAGAGCTTTATCCTTTTATGAACTGATCTCGTTGAGCTGAAGTGAGGTTGGTATAGCTGTCGTCGTCGTCATTGTTGTTGTTGTTGGTCGGTGGCTCCATTAGTAACTGCACGACCTGCGAAGGCGAAATCGCCGAAATGTGTGTTAATTCATAAGAACGTATAAATAAATGCATTGCCACTTAGTTCGGAGTATGCTTTCTGAATTAGAGGAATGTTGCCTTTCGTAATACTGAAGTGTTTTTGAAATTGCGTTATTATGAAACAATTCAAAAGTATAAGAACAAAACCGAGGTTCAGTTAATACCTCCACAAGTTTCATTGATTCTCACCCGCTTTGTTACTTCTGACAGGACTTCAATCATGTTAATTCACAGATTTGTCGGCAAGCGCTCGAACAAAAGGGATAGCGCAAAGCTGCTGTGTAGAACGTTGTGAATATGAGCTACTAAATAGGTACTGCTGCAGTGATAAGGAAGCCGACGCATTCTACAAGATCGTGAAGAGAACTAACCAAGGAGATCCACAGCCAAATGATGATGGTGTTGATCACAAACAATAGTCGTTTGCTTCTTAGTAGAACTAAAAACAAGCAAGAACTCTGAAAAAAATCCATGTGTCTGTAAAATTTAATGGTTTTTGTGTACTTGATGAATTGACATGTCTATGTGAAACTGCGGCCGGTAAAATAACTTACAGGCGATCTACGATCTCTCTGTTTTTTGGTTTAGGATTATTTAATGTGAAATCACTTCTTTTTGTCAGTCGACAACGTTTCTAGTTAAACTTACCAACAATGTGTGAAAACGCTCTAGATGAAACCATCAGTTCCCCTTGCCATCGTTATTATCGCTGCAGACAAGAACTCATTCAATGTTCAATGCAGTGTGTAGTGGATGTGAGTTGAACTTATTCTTGGCTAAAAATTTGAAAGAGCTAGATGACTATCACTTTATTCCTGCCTTTTTCACGGATATAAAAGAGGTCTTCGTCTTACGACACGACAAGAAAACGCCGTTTCAGCAGAGATACAAGGCGTTGTGCTCGTCATTTATTTTGCGATATGCAATTCTCATAATTTACATTTCTAGCATTCCATTTAGAATTTCTTCAACCTAGAATACTTATAATTCATTCTTTCTTTCATGAGCTTCCACGAGGTTGATAATTATATTTATTATCGGCTAACGTTTCGACGTCTTCGTCTTCATCAGAGCCGATGATCCGAGTCGATGGTCCACGCTTGTCATTCGTCTTGATGTGGCGGCTTCGCCTTCGTGTCGAGTTAGGCCTTCCTCAGCGGTCCATCTCTTCGAATGAGGCACACTCATTCACTGATGTCCTTTTATACACGGTGCTGATGGTGGATATAATGATAATTATCAACCTCGTGTAAGCTCATCAAAGAAAGAATACATATTGATTAAGCACACCGAGGTTCAAGGAAAGTCGGTTTCGAAGTATTACTACTTATAATTTGCTTTACACTTTTTACTACAATTTAGGTTCGTCACAACCAGTTAATAAATATCAAGTTCATTCGTTGCTGAAGCCATTCATATAAGTTACATTCATCACTATTCGTCCTAAGAATTACTACAGTCGTTTCGTACCTTCAATTCTCCTGAATAATATTGAAACGTTATCTAAACAAGCATATTTATGCACTGGCTGCATGCGGTGCTGGCCAGCTTCCTTTGTGCGCCAGCAGATTTAAAGCCCTAAATTCTTGAAAAGAGAAAAGCCATTTGTCCCTAAACTACAGAAAAAAGACATATGTACTCTATCCATAACGAGGACAAAATAGCGCACAACTTGCTTGTTTTCCTGCGATTTGGAAAGTGGGATCAGGACGTAATATGATATGTTGACAAAGAGTTTCCTGATTGTCGGAGTCGACTACACATAGTAGTAAAGCGTATAGCATATCAAAATAAAGTAACGTTTCTTCTATAAATCCATTAACTCCCGAGATTTCGAAATCTTTGATTACAAAAAGTCATCGGAAGCTCATGAAAAACTGTCAATATGTGAAGCTTAATTTTTGAAAAGCAACTCGTTGCTTTCTCATTTTTAGTCGCTTTGATGGATCGTAGTTATTGCATGGAACCGGGCTATGTATAAAAAACCGTGAAGCAACTAAAGACATATAGTGTGAAAATCGTGCAATGCTTTACGGGAACACTGACCGCAATGTGGCTTGATAGTTGACGAGTTTTTCTTTCTTTTCATTATATGCAAGAGTTGCGATATGTTCCAAAAAGAAAATGGAAGACAAAAGGAAGAAAATAGGGGATATGTGGAATATTTGATAGGTGGAAATGGCTATGAAATACAGAGGAGAACAGAATTATACTGTGAGGAGATCAATAAAAAGACCGAGGGCCTCTATTTAGTGGGCATTGTGACCGCCATGACCACTCTAGATGTCATAGCGATGAAAAAACCTGTCAGTGTTGATCAATCCCTGAGGAATGCGCCATGCATTCGACTTCATTAATTATCGTTGGTGGTGATTGAATGCATATCTGGCCTTCCAATGCGTCGAGCCAATGCTGCTATCCTTCCAAACAAGTCTGATACTAATTTGCTGACTCCGAAGGGATGGAAGGCTTGGTGGACCATGGGCGCGGGGATCGATTCTACGTGTGTGTGATATTGGCGCCTCCAACCACTGCGCCACACGCGTCATGCCGATAATGGTGAATAATTAGGCATCGTTACATAAGTGCTAACGTGTTTCGTGGAAGAAAATCGGCTTCATCAAGAGTTCATATCGTACTGAGTATGTTTTGATTTGAGCACTCACGTCGTCATAGCCTCTTTAACATAGTCTTTAAACAACGACGATGAGCATTGATTACAACATGTACTGTTCCAAATTATTAGACTTTCTTGGATTGAAACCGTTCTACCTTAGCTCACATTCAAGTTATTATTTGAAATAAAAACATGACAGTCCACACACTTGCACCTGGATGCAAGATAAATTCCTTCCTATTCAGCTAACGTGAAATAACGGATGGTTTAAAAGCTAAGCATCGTTCTCAATTCTTCCTAAATTTCACTTTTAACCAAATTTAAAATTTCAAATTTTCTACAGCGTTTTATGAAAATATGTGTCTTGCATTGTTAGCATGATGCTCTTCCTATAAATTTGAGTAGCTTACACCCTCTCAATCACTCCAGTGATCGCCAACAATTCTTAGTATCACCTGTATCACTTGTAGTCCCGTTGATCGCCGTGTGATTCGGGCGGGTGCCAGTAAATCTTCCATCTTTCCCTGTCGCGTGCAAGAGTAGCCCAGTGGGTTCTGCTCGCTCTAGCAACTCGTCGAGCATCATATCCTTCTTGTAGGCTCTTCTTGAAGAACTCTGACCATCGGGCCGGTGGTCTTCTTGCAGTATGTTTGACATCTCGAGGAAACCAGTCACTAACGGCCCTTGTCCATCGGTTGTCATTCATGCACATTATGTGTCGGCCCGCCTTATTTTTGACTGTATGGAGTATAAAACAGCATCATTGATTTTCGATCGCTGACGTAGCTCGGAGCTTCGGATCCCATCCCTTACTTGTGTGAAACGGTATACTCCTAGCATCGCCCTTTCGACTGCGCGTTCGATAAAGCTGAGTGATCGTTCATCCTGCTTACGTAGCGACCAGGTTTCTGACGCACACGTCAGGGCAGGAAGAACCGTTGATTCGAAAAGGTGGGAACGGAGTCGGGTGTTCCTTGTTCTCTTCACTACATCCTCGATGCTCTTGAAAGCTCCCCAAGCCGCTCGTTTCCTTCTGCTCAGCTCTGGAGCTAAGTCATTCAACACATTTATTTCCCGACCAATATAGACATAACTGGAGCATTCGGAGATATTCGTTCCGTTGAACATGAATAGGGCAAACGAAACCTTCCCGTTCTTCATAAACATCGTTTTCTTGAGATTTAGTCGAAGACCAATCTTTCCACACGCTTTATCAGACAGATGTTCTGATCTTATCCTGTCCGGACCTGGTGCTGTTCGATTTTTCACCGACGAAATGGCATGTCGGATTTCGGAAGGGAGAACCGGTGGAACAGCATGTCCATCCTCTTTTATTTCATAAGACGGGAGATGGACGTGGCTATCGAAGAGATCTGAGTAGTAGTCGTGGATGATTTTCTCCATTGCCTTTCTGGACGATGTTATTGTTCCGTCTTGGCGTCGGAGTGCAATCATCTTGGTCTTGCAATTGGCAAAGCTTCGGCGGGCTTTGTGAATGCTTTTCCCAGCCTCTGCAGCTTCGACCATTACTGCTGCTCTTCTCTCCTTAAAAACTTCTTTCATCGCCTGTCTGCATTGTTTCGCAAGTTCGGACCTTAGTTCGCGGTTGCTTGCAGCTCGTGCGATTCCACGCTGGCGTATTTGCTCGAGAGTTTCTGGAGACAGACGTCTCTTGGTGACCTTCGCACTCTCAGCTTTCATGGCGCTAACGTGAAGATGTTCAATGAGCCGATCGTATTCTTCGTCGATGTTGTCGACAACGGCATCTTCCCAACAGCCGACTAATGAGTTGAATAAGTAACAGTTTGTGGTAGTTCTGAGACTTCGGTTTTTGAATTTAGCGGCTTTTTCTTCTTTCCGTGAGAAATAAAATCTTGCACGAAGGAGGAGACGGTGGTCTCATCCCGTGTAAAACTTTGGGGCATCAGCGACATCGGTTAGGCAAAACTTCCTATTTACTATGATGTGGTCTATTTCGTTATGGTACTCTCCATTGGGAGATTCCCACGTCCATCGTTGACGGTGAGGCTTCTGGAATTGCGAGTTACCTTGGATGGTTTTGGTGGCCATGATAAACTCAGAGAGTCGCTCACCCTGTTCGTTCCATTCTAATCCGTGGGTCCCAATGTGACGTTCCTCAGACGATCTTCTTGGTCCGATCTTGGCATTGAAATCTCCAATGATGACCTTGAAGAATGTATGGACTTCTTTGTAGAACCTCTCCAAGTCCATGTAGAACGCTTCGACTTCTCCTTAGTCATAGTTTGCTGCTGGTGCGTAAACCACGAAGATTGTACGACAGAATGATAAGGTACGACGTCATCGGCCTGGCCGAGACGAGACGACGCCACCCACTCAACGCTGTCTATGACACTGGAGAAGAACTGTCCCTCGGAACATGCGACAGTAGAGGCGTAGGCGGTGTCGGCGTTCTCGACAACACGAGTTTGTCTATGAACATCGATTCATTCGAACAGCTTACAACCCGAATCTGACGTTTACGATTAAAAAGATGTGGATCAACACCGGCTTTGATGTGATGAGAGGTCATATAATATTAAAATTAAAAATTCATTTGTTTTTGTGCGAAATCACAAAGTTTTTTATGGTCCGAGATATTCTTTATTTAAAGCAGGAGGCTCAATAAATCTTGGCACGGATGGGTACGTTGAAACCACCGCATTTCGTTATAAATGTGTTGAGCGCGTTTTAAGGCGTTGGTTGGCTCATCAATGGAATAAATACATTTCATTAATCCTATCTGTTTTTTTAAGACAGAAGTTTTCTCCTACAAGACAAAAGAAGTGCTTTTGAAAGAATGGAAAAACACATATTGACTTTGACTCTAGGGACCCGAAATCTCAACGGAAAGTAGTGCTCATGGAATGGAAAACTGCATTGAGAAATTGAAAACGCAAACGTATTTACCACAGTTACAGATTGCAATACACTTCTTGGAAAGTAGTAAGCGAATTCAGATATTTACTTTTTTATAATGGGTGACCATCCTGGTAATGGTTATCAATTTCGACATGAGCCATCACGCAATGTGCTGATTCATACTCATTGGCGCAAAGCTCACTTCACATTCCTAAGCAAACTAAGGAAAAAATTGTAACCTCTTCAGTAACCATTAAAAAGGCTCAACTACTTTGCAATTGTAGAGACTATCGTTTTAGTTGCCAATAGACTATACTAACCTCTTATTTGCTGCCTATTACAATTTTTTAAGAATTTTTTAAGCTGAGGGTATGACGTCAAATACAACCATTACGATGCTGAGGTATTCGCAAAACTAAGACTCCGGGCCGGATTTAACTACAGTTACCCTTTCTGGACGTTAGCGCATTACACAATGGACCACGGAGGCCCTTGCTTTGGGTTTCTGATTATTTATGACAGCGTTGGGTAGAAAACTAGTTAAGAGAAACGCAAATCAAGAGCCTCTGCGGTGCAGTGTGTAATACGTGAGCTCCTGAAAGGTATTGGTGGTTGGGTCTGGCCTAGCATCCAAGTTTTGCGAATATCTCAGCATCGTTGTGGTTTTCAATACATTGGTTAGCAACGTTCATGTGATGTACAATGGTGCTTGGTGCGCGTGCAGTGCAGTGGTTAGAGGTGCTCTTTAATACACATGGGTTCCGGCTCCTGGCCTGAGGCTCACCGAGCTTTCCATACCTCCGGGGAAGGCGAATTGGTGCCAGACTTGCTTGAAAGGATAGCAGCACTAACTCGATGCATCGGTAGGCAACGGCGAGTCATTGTGTAGGCCAGATAATCACCTCTAACGATGCTTATTGAAAGCGAATGGATGACGTATCCTTCAGGGATTCATGAACGCCGAGAGCTTTAACCTTTTCTAATTACTGCGGTGCTGTGGCCGTAGGATTATTGGAAAAAAGAAGACATGCTAAAAGGGAGAACTACACATAAGAGAGAAAAGAAGGTGTTAGCATGCTCCAACGCAATAATTGATGATCCACTTGCACAAAGACTCGTTCCAATGGCAACGAAAAGCCCACAACAGCGACGCCTATTCAATTACCACCATCTGCCACATTCTCTCGCAACCTGTCTGTTCGTGCACCAGGAAACGGTGGTGTAGGTACAAAGAAGATTAAACTTAAAAAGATAAAGTAAGTCTTTAATAAGAAAGCACACAAGCATGTCAAATGATATAGATCCCTCAAGGTTAAAGCTGACGCTTAGAGGAATGCCAAAACTATACAGAATAGTAAAACAAAGAGCTTAAATCCAGTGTAGTAGAATAACGTAAGAAAACCATCATGTAGCAATGTGCAGCCCAGCTGAAATAATGACGCGTGCCCTGTGTTTCAAATAATGGCGCAGTCACACCACAGTCCACAAAAGGAATGAGGTGAGCTGTGAGAAATAACGAAATGTAATAGAAAATGAGTCAATGAATTTATAAGACGGTAAAAATAGTGTCAGTAGTGCTGATCTATTTAATTTAAACGGAAATTTTTGCACTACTTAATTCACGGTGGAAGAGCTACAGATATGATAACTATTTAGAACGAGAACAGGAAAATCACATGCTACAGAGCACGATCTCGGTCGTAAGGAACAATTCTCTGCGCGTTTATGTTCGTAACGCTCATCGTCAGAGTTTATTCTAATACAACTACTTTTTTATGGCAAGCTCAAGCTGGGCACAGCGGCACGCTCTACTGATGACTGTTACTGTGCTGTTTCTCAGTAATGATGTCAATGATGACAAGACTCCAGTGCACTTCATGCATTAAATTCGTTCACTCCTTTCCTATTATATTCATGTCTTTCTCGCAGCTCGCGTCAAGCCATTTTTGGACTCTAATGTGATTACGCAAATACAGTTAGAACACAGAACACGCATCATTGCTTCATTTGGGCTAGCCATTGCTCTATGATAGCTTTCTTAATATATTCTCGTATGATGGCCTATATGCTCTTTTTTACAATGCTGTATAGACTAGCCGTCTCCGTAAATGCCACCTTTACCCTTCAGGGATCTACGTAATTTGACATGTAATCTTGTTAGAACATCGACGATGTGTTAAAAATGGCAAAGAACGGCCAGCTCATTGTCTGCCGTTTTGATTCTGCGATTCTTCTACCCTTAAAGAACGTTGGGAAGCTGTGCTCTACCAAAGTAGGGCGAAAGGCATCCCAGTTTTTGTTGAAGTTACTGTGAGGGCGGTGCTAGAGCACCATGTGGGTGAGAGAGGTATTCCAAATCTCCCACTCATATCGAAAAAACCGAACATTTCAGCAGTAGTGATGAAAAAAAGTTAGCGACTAGGTTCTTCAGCATTTTCAAATCCAAAGCAAGAAGTCCACCAATCCGATGACCAGCATTCTTCACATGGATTCTAGAATAACGATGTGATACCTTTGTGAGTCACCATATTGGCAAAACCACTGGGAGATTCTTGCATGTGACAGCGATCTACAAAAGGACACTTGATAGAGGTGATGTAAGTGTATAAAGCACAAAGTCTGAAGCTCACATGTTATTGATCAGTCTCACTGGATTGGTTATTAAGAGATTTCTACGTCTACAGAAACTAATCGAGAATACACCCATCTGCAAACGACTAGTGCCACATTGCTGAAATGTCGCCTAGGTCTCAATAATCCACCCCTGTTTGCCACGTGTTATTTCTTTCTTTTCTGAAATGTGGCTTCTAACGTCTTTTGTTCAGAGGCTATGGTGAAGATACATGAGAAATCTGGCCCACCATTGGTGCTCTATAGCTAAATTTTGCCATTTTTTTCTCACATCACCCGTTGGGAAAATGGAGTGTATAACTGGAGCAAACTCTTGAAGGATCCAACATTTTCATCAGCCTTAAACAAAATACGATAACGTTTCTAAACAGTGTCTTTCTTTAGTAATGAAGCAATAAACTTCTCTATCCGTACTGTTGGAAGACATTTCTCTTCAGGTAAATATTGACTATCACTTGAATGGACTTGTCGACCCATTGCGTATTTTCCTTGTATCGTTTTTTTTTTCAGAATTTAATCTTACGTCTTTTCTCTAGTGTTATGAGTTGTTAACATAAAAAAATCCACTGAACAACAAAAAAAATAAAAAAATTGATTTGGTTGCTTTCTGTAGCAAATAATTCCTGAATAATTTCTGGTTCGTATATTAACTTACTATATGACTTACTAACTATGCTATAATTAACTAAGCTTACTGTTAGCTACATCTATTCTTGCTTTGTAAACCTTTGTACCGTTTTCACATAAACATTCAGCATAAAGCTTCCATCGCTTTCATATGAACTTCCTATACAAGCCTTTGCGTCGCTTTCAGAAGAACTTTTCGTAAAAGCAGCCGCCCTCTTTCAAATGTACTTTCACTGTAAACCATTGTACATCCTTCATGAACTTTTTGTACGAACAGCTCCACGAGATTGCACTAATCGAGGAGCTTTCTAGGACCTCCCTCTGAACATTATCTTTGGTTACTTCTAACAAAAGTTCGCACATTACCGAAGGAATATAAGGATAATCATGAGTCATCCCAGTACAGTTTCGCTCAGCTCGTTGACTCAGTTAGATGCCTGAACTACTGCTCGTACAGGCTCCATCTTCGTCTTGGACCTTATACACCTTACCCACCTGGATATTGTCACGTCGTCAATATTGTATTGCTATTATAGGTATAAACAGTTATAACCCAAACTTGAAACTGTGCTCTTTGGCAACGCCAAAAAGTCCCGCGTGGTAAATTCGTACAAAATCACGCATTTCTCTTGGAGCTAGTGATTATTCGGTGTCAAGAACTAACCCTAAGACCTATATTCCACTGATCAACTAATACAATTCCGTTCGTCGAATAGATTTCGACTAATAGAAAGAAGTTCAGATGGAATTGAAAAATGACCAGCCCCATAAAACTTTTATTTTATCATGAACTTAAAAAAACGATTTCTGCTGATTGCCACCTAAAATGCTAACGAAAGAAAATAAGTTTGGATTGGCTGCATTGGAGTGTGTATTCAAGCTTACGAGTGCACCTTGGAAAAAACGAGAGAACATGACTAATTCAAGGAATGATAGGAGCGAATAGAGTGGAATACATGTTTTGACACCGCAAGAATTTCTCAAATGGAAGATGAATTATCAAATGAGGAACAAAATCCATCAGAAGCTACGAACAGTTAGTCATGGAGTGAAAAAGCTAGATTTGAAACTAACGTTCTATACTCACAGATTAAATGGTCAAGGAAGTTTATTTTTGAATTCGAAGCTACTATAATCAGATGCAACCTCACTAATAGTACGCACTTCAATCTGACTTCAAAAATCTCATTCTCATGTCGCCAGAGGATCTCGTGCCAAGCAAAAGTAATTTTCAACGTCAAAACAGAATTTTACATCTCCTGTTTCTTTGAAAACAAATAAGCACTGTGGAGAAAGAAATCGCAAAGAACATATACTACAAGATGTGTTCCAAACGGCAAAAATAGGTATAGAAGGATTACTTAATTAACCAGTATCTTCTATTGCGGTACATGAAAAGACTTAGCACCCAAAGTGTCAACAGTACACATAAATAAACCAGGTTTGAAAGGAAGTTGAATCGCCATCACCTTGCAATCCAGTGAAGATACCTGGAAGTACAGGGATAAAGTTGAATCCGGCTGGTATGTCCAACTTTACAAACAATGAACGCTGCGAAATTCAATGAAAGTTATCAATTCTCGAGCAACTTGATGTTTTGCTGTAAAATGTTTTGCTGTGATCCGTGCCGCCGCGTTTTACAAATGTGATTGAAAACTAAAAGCACCTTCTTGTGAGGATTTCGTCAGCCCATGTCATTGTTCAAAATCGACACTACATTGAACTCCTGAAATGACGTAGAAACAGTCGTAAAGTCAAATTTTATCGTTTCATGAAGAAATTTTCATTTTCGCTTACATAGTAACACATTGGCGCTAGCGCAGGTCGTCTATGAACTGCGACTAATTTCTCTATGGATGCAGTGGTAGAGGATAGGAGGACTCGACTTGAGCGAGAAATACTGCTGTATCACTGCTAGAGCATTTGCAATTTTTTTCAGAGGAAATCTCAATATTTTACTTTTTATTTTCTGCCTACTACAATTTTTACGGCAGGGTATTATGCAAAGTACAACCATAACAATGTACAAATACAATGCTGAAATATTTGCAAAATTCCGGACCGCAGGTGTCTGAGGTGGGGAGCGAACGCGCTATTACTATTTCCGGATTAACGTGTTGGTCCTTCGTTTATTTTTTTTCAAACTCTCTTAAGATTTCAACTTATGACAGTACTATAAGAAAAGCCCAACATAATGAAGCTTTTGGAACAAGGCTAGTATCAGCAATGCATTCTAGGATACCATCAGTCCTCGTGGACGCCATGTTCCTCTTGTTAAATAACTTCATTACTCACATTAGTAAAAAAAACTGTAGAATCCAGATCACTAAAAATTTATTCTGGCACAACAGGTAGATATGTGCTATGAAGTCGATGTTATCTTGTAAAATCATTCCGCTACATTGCCTGACGTTTTCCGCCTACACCCTTTCTATTAAGCAAACTCGACTAATTTCTATAACATATAGACAAAAGCTTCAGATTCGATGTATTGAAGTTAATCTTTTAACGTAATGCACTCCTTTTACATTGCTGTGGTCGTCATTCCATCATGATTGAAGCGTTTATGTAGATATGAATTGATTTAAACACCCATGTTTCAGGTTCCAACTGCGGGAACACGAAATTCTGCGTAGCAGCGTGCAAGATGAGCAGGTATATTTTAGACTCAACTAGTTGATAAACATTTTTTTCAAGCGATAAATTCACTATGAGTTGACAAAGTTCAGCCCGAAGCGCAAGAGTGGTATAGTTTTCTGCCACGTATGCACTAAAATCGATGAATATCAAAGCAAATGTGTCGGTTTATTTCAAGTCCTTGTTTGAAAAAATTTGAACAGCAGAGTAACAAAATTTCGCTTTTATTACTCTGAAACGAACCTTTCAGCGAATTTCTCTTTTCGTTCCACTCGGGGCCTTCACTATCTGGTGAAATATCCTCACTGCTGTTTGAAAGACCTTTTATTGATGAGTCCACAGAATTGTAAGGACGAAGCTACAAATCATATTGTTCATTCCAGTCTCAGTACCACGAAAAGGAGACGTAAAAATAGACCCTGTTGGCCTCTACTGTAACAGTCGAATGGAAGTTTAGATCCACACCCAGCCATCGACCCCTGGGTTAATGAAATAAATAATAGTATAGCATAGAATAGAGTAACAAGTAATATCCTCCTGACGGTTGACCCCCTCTCCGTGGTTGGGGTGTGCCTGGGTATCGGACTGCAATGCACAGCGGGTCATTCGTACCCCAGGCAGTGTCTCCTGAGCTGAGAAAGAGTCCGGCGTTTTCATCAAGAAGCATAGCTAAGAGTAAACCAATATCAGGATCCACCACCGTCCTGGTATCCAACTAATCGCATGAGGAGAAATCTCTCTCTGATCCACAAGGAAGGGAGACGACTGCCAGTGATGCTGACGACCTGGCGCAGACTTTGGCTAGGTTGATCTCAGGTCTCCAGAGAAATACCGCGGCTAAACTAGCAAAACTCCAAAAAATGGAGATTATGCTGGAGCCCGCACAACCAGTGAGGAAGGGTCATTCAAGTAACCAAGTAAGTAAGTATTAATTAATATTGACGAAAATAGTTCCCAAGTGGCAAAATATTTCGAGACGGTGCGGCGAACGAAAAATGTAACTAACGCTAATTATCACTAGGTTCTGTGCATACAAAGAAAAGAATAATATGGAACAGCACAGAATGAGTGAACGAAGTTCTTGTCCCCTCACAAACCTGACCTAAACTAATCTTGGCCATAGTTTGTGAAACGGAAACATCTTGTGTAGTAGAAAGTCGTATCACAGATTTAACAAAAATAAAGAAAAACTTATTGCCATCAATCGAGGAAACACGCAGTTTTACCTTCTGATGTGTTGTGTTGATTTCCAAGGGGACGATTGGCGACACCATCTTAATCTTCGACGCGCACTAAAACTCAGGTGACACTGAGCAACATCGGAAAGAAAAAACAAGATAAAGATTATACCAGTAAAAATAGACTGCTAGGAAATATTTTGTAAGTAGAAAGTCACTAAGAATATAACACCTTCAAAAAAAGCCACTGGGATTATCGAGTTTTCCAGACAAACCATGAAAAGTCCCTCCCAACGGCTTACCCCGCCTCATCGTGGCTTGGTGGTGTTCCTGGGTGTCAAAGTGCGATGTAGGTCGATTCGTCCCCCCGGCAAGGTCTCCCGAGCTGAGAAGGAGTTCGGCGTTTATATCAGGACGTCCAGCAAAGAATAAGTCAATACCAGGATCCACCACCGTCCTGGTATCAAAGTCGTATGGTAGCAAACTTCGCTCTGATCCACAAGGGCTGCGACCGCTTGTGGTGATGACGACTTGGGGCAGACTTTGAACTGGTTGATCTTGGGATTCCAGGGAACCACAATGGCTAAGCCAGCAAAGCTCCAATAAAGTGGAGATTATGCCGAAGCCCGCACAAGCCGAGGCCCGCACAACCAATGAGGACGGGCCATCCGAAAAAAGTTCCATTTCAACACATTACTCTAGGTTAAGAATTGTCCGAAATAAAAGCATCAACGAAAGCCGAAATCCTGGTCATTTAACTTTTCAAAATTTTTTTGTCTCAGATCAAGAATTATATTCAATTCAGTGGTAAAGGCAATAAGTTTCAGATCGCCACACGATGCTGAACATAATCGTTACTTAAAAAAGTTTATAGCATATTTTCAGATGTAGTAAGTTTTACCCTAAACATGCCTCTGAGTATGAATGATACTGTACATGTCATTAATTGTGAGTAACACAAACCGCCTAGAGCTGTCTTTTCGACAGTTGAAAACTAATTTCTAGATAAAGAGGGAATTTGAAGAGATTGGAAATTCTTAGGTTTATAGAAGAGACTAAGATTAATCTTCTCAAGCGTGTGAAAATTCTTATAAACTATTTTTAAAACTTTAAATATTCTAGAATTAAAATTCTCAACGACATGGAAGGAAAATTTCAAAATTTCAACGGATGTGAAGTGGTTCCTAACATTAACCATACAACAAAGAACATCAACGGTGACCCGTTGGACGAATTGCCCGCTGTTCAAGTACTTTCGTGCACGGAATGCCAGTCTCGACAAATATAGCGAAAGTTCTGGTAGATCGGATTTTCACATCGGCACGATGAGGAAACTTTTATCTTGTAGGGAAAAATGCAAAGATTCCAATGGTTTTTTTTCTTCAACTACCTTGTGATGAGCATAAAGGGACCCATATTTTTAAGCTGAGTGCTCATTGCACGTTGGACAGCATGTGTTCATTTAGAATTTAAAAGCGTAAAACTTGGCAGTTTTCTTGGCAAAAAATGTCATCTTTTTCAATCATGTGGAATTAGGATAAAAATTTTTGACCTACCTTAAGGAGATAAATGAAATTCTCAGCCAATCGTCCACTATCATGCTCAACGGATTTCATGTAATTGCTCAGCTCAACTTGCGCAGCCTCTGCATCCCCTTGTGCAGACAGTTTGTGAACTAAGTCAGCAAAGGCCTTTTGCTAAAATGGCGATCAGATTTTCAGGAATCAGATTTTTATTGGGCAGTAAACAAGAGGATAAATACGACATTTAGCTCACTTTTATGAGCTTATTTTTAAGTGCTTCGATGATGTCAGTTTGAGTATTGAATTGGCGCTCCAGATGGTCGTTGTATTCCTTCAGCTGGAAACGAAGAATAAAGTTACGGACTCTATATCCTTAAATAATTTTTACTTTCGCTTATTATCTTGCTTACTCATCATTTACGCAACCTTGCAAACTGTAGTGCGGTACATCAAAAACCATATTCTGAAGCAAAATACAGGACACGATTCTAAGTCTTTCAAGTGATGTAATGATGAATAAAAATTGCATAATAGCGAAACACTTTTAAATGACCTGAATCAGATCTTGTTGTAGAACCTCACTAAGTGTCGAGTCTTCTGCTTTCTTAGCCGATTGAATC
>MQTX01000186.1:788657-900004 GCA_009735665.1 Angiostrongylus cantonensis | reverse complement strand
ATATATCTGATACAGTCTTTTAAGCTATATATACATAGATATATAGCTTCGGTCTGGATCACCTGTACCAAGTTGATCATCAACTGACGCTAACGCTCACCAATAAGGTTTCCAGTCAAGCATGTCGCCGGGAACACTATGAGCACTCGGTTCGCTTATGACTCACGAAGAGCATTCCACATTTGATATGCGACCAATTAATTCTCCTAGCTTTTGTGAAAAGCTGTACCTAGGTCGTCGGGAGATGAAAGCTTATTTTCGGTTTATCGCCAGGAAACACCATGGAAAAGGCTATTTATTTCGAAGATAAGGAAAGCCATTAGATGTACCAGAGAATTCATGTGAGTGTTCACCAAGCAATTATTCTCAAGGCAATGCTGCCCGCCTTCACAAGTGGCAGTTAGTTGGTAGTGAGCGCCGAACGACTATCCTAAGAGGTAGGTGGATCCAAACGATGGTCCACCTATACATTTGGTAGCTCAGCCCTTTGACATAAACGAATGGAAGCCTGATAGTGCTTGTTGGCGTCACTTGTACATTAACGGGTTGAAAGTCGATAAAGAAATAAAACTTAATAAACCGCTAACCTCATATTGATGAATCTTTTCTAGTGCAGTGTTGAGTCTGTATCGAATTTCTTCATATCGGCGCTCTAGCTCTGTTCTAAAGCAAAATGTCACAATTATCATTGCTTTCTCTTCGGTAATTTTACTTCGTAATGCCATCTTGTTCTTCCAATAGCTGGCACAACTGGCGAAAAGATTACGTCTTTAGATTAAACGACAGAATTTATCAACGATATTA
This sequence comes from Angiostrongylus cantonensis, assembly GCA_009735665.1. NCBI lineage: Eukaryota > Metazoa > Nematoda > Chromadorea > Rhabditida > Metastrongylidae > Angiostrongylus > Angiostrongylus cantonensis. The sequence goes on along the minus strand of MQTX01000186.1, from coordinate 899,200 downwards.
TCCTAACAAAGCAACATAATATGTTGTTTCGTGCTCGATAATTCCCTAGCTTTTTTCATCTTCATCTTCAAATTTGCTCATTTTAGAACAAACAACAGCGTTGCATTCATCTGGGATTGAACTTTAGATTAGATCACACTATTCTTTACCGCAACATCCATAAGAAATGTAAACAGAATTCCACGTTCATGTGCAGAAGAGGCTAAGATAACTGATCATGAAAAGTTTGGCGATTTTAGACTCATCAGAACTTTTGATAGACTAATTTAAAAATACATTGAGGAATATGAATTGACCTTTTGTTAACGCAGAACAGTTACAGCATAGGTTCATGATTTTAAATCAACAGATCACAAAAATGCAATTGTTTAGTGTTGATATTCTTTTGTAATTAAGAAAGCAAATCAGTTTGACCTGATCGAAGGCCGTTGATCCTCTTTTAGTTTTTCGTACTCCGAGGACAGCTGTTCGAATTTCTTACTGAGCTGAAAGAGTTATGGCGCTTTTAAGAACCAATATGGAACGTAGAAATAGTGCTGTGGGAATGTGGCAGAGGGGTTCAATACACTACACATTACTTTTTACATCTACCCATGGGGAAAAACACGCAGCGCGCTTATTTCTGCACATTTCACGGAGATCTACACCACATTTGGATAGTTTTGAATCCATCACCTTAGAATTGCATGAGCTTCTGCAATTTCATCCGCTCTAATGACCACTTCGAAACTCACTTTTTTGGAATTGGACCTATAGAATAAGGATTACAATGCTTTGTTTTGCAATATCTTTTAGTGTGATAATATAGCTTACCTCATTTCTTTCTTTTTCCAATTGTTCAACTGCCGTTTTGCTATTCGTATACAATTCCTTCGTTTTATTTAGTTCTTCTTCGACTCGAATGAACGAATCCTTCTCCAGATGGTGCGATTCAACCAAGTTTTGTAGTTGCCTCAATCAATTGCGAATTCATGAGGCAGAACATATAAAAAGGTAAGACGAATGGAAATGGCCGACTTGCTGAGGCTTTCTGCTAGCTTTTTCTCCCGTTCAAGCTCCACATCCTTTGATTGCAGTTGACACTTCAATTTCGTGAGGTCTTTCGATGTCAGGCGTAACTCTTCAGTTAACTAAATCATGAACTTGCAGATTATTGCCTGTCGAAATAAAACGACTACATTGTTCTCCGTCCTAAACATTTTTTGTTGCCTATCACTGTGAAAGGACCTCCTAGCTCATCGGTATTTTTGTTATTTTGTCACATATTTTAACGTACACATATATATATATATACATATATATATATATATATCTGCTGTCTTCTCTACACTTGATAATAAAAAAAAATTAACAAACTTTTCCCTAGAACGTTTTTCAGACAGCAGGACCCCAATGACGAAATTGACACAAAATTCCGCATGTTTTAAAAGGCGTTCTCAAGACCCTTAATCACTACCGTGACAGAAAGTTTATCTCTAACCACACAGCCGCACAAAAATGTGGCTTGCGAGAAATTAGAGAAATAGTTAACTCGAAAACGATAAGAATGTCGGTTAGTGATAAGGGGGGAGAGTTCGTAGTTATTCCTCGCCAGTTAGATGTTGAGATAACAGAGGAACAGTCTCAGTGATGGTGCCCTCTATCGCCCATCATCTGGAAAGGAATATAAAAGTCAATACCGAAAGCTAAACAAGCAATGTGTCATGTGTTTAAAATGATCGGTTATTTCGCACTTTAAAATTGTTAAACCAACATATCCCGTTCTATACCTACTTATTAAAACACATGAGCTGGTATATTCTGATGATGTCGCGTCAACCAATCAGTCATTATTCAAGGTTAGACCCATCATCACCTGTGTATACTGGCCAACGGATAGAATAACCTGGTTTTTAAGCCTAATACTTACCCAACTGCTTAACCACATTCCAGCTCACTTTATAAACACCCAAATGTTCCTAGAACGTCTACGCAACGCGTATCCTAATAACGCGTACGTGATGGAAGCGTTCGACGTTATCGCGCTGTTCACCAACGTATAGAATGACTCCGCAATGCAAGCCATCTTCGAACTTCTTGTTAAACATGAAGGAGAAATAAAAATGAATGGCCTGTCCATCTACCCTCCAGCAGCTTATAGCTCTCCTAAAGGAGTGCCTAAACTGCTCGATTTTCAGATGGTCTGGGAAATAGAACGCTCAAATAAGGGGGCTGGCAATGGGACAGCGACTGACACCAAGCATTGCCATTGCGTTTATGTCTAGAGTGGAAACCACTACTCTACTGCAGATATGTAGATGATTATTTTATCGTCTTCTTTACGTAGGAGGAAATGGACAAATGTTTTGAATTATTAAATGAGCAGTCTGAGTACACTAAGTTCATCCGGGAGAAACCGAAAGACGACTGGCTCCTGCTTCTAAACGTTCAAATTAACTTATCAAGTAACGGTTACATGACAAATTGGTACCAAAAACCAATTAACAAAAACGTCCTGGTTCATTCCTTTTCTTCCCACCTTTCACACACAAAGAGGGCGCTTGTGAGAAACATGTTTCAAACAGCCACCTCTGTGTGCAACAGTAGGGAACTAAGGGAAGAATCGCGCGACTTGGCTCGGCAAATAGCCATCTCCAATAGCTACGAAGTTGTAACCCCGAGATAATTTTCGAGGAAGAGCGGCGCTCCAAAACGAACGGTTTAGCCGAAACAAAGTCCCGCCTATACGACCGTCTATGTGAAACACAAAATTGCGTAATCTGTCCTTACGGCGTGGACGGTGACTGCATGAGTTCAGGTGCGATATACCTGATCTCTTGTAATGATTGCGAGACGAATTGGCGAATTATGTTGGCGAAACGGGCAGACCTTTAAGTATCCGCATAAAAGAACACCTAGATGGCAAACGAAAAGTAAGACAAGGCACGCCACTAGGGACGCATAGGGCACAAAAGCACAACGGAAACGAATTTAATATAAAAGCCGCTATCCTAGCACGGGATACTAAAACACCAACGCGCGAACTCCTCGAGGCTTTTTGGATAAATGCCAAAAATCCTACAATGAATAGCAGGGAGGAGTGTCCCGAGATCACGAGTGATCTCGCCCCTTACCTTCGTATCGATAGTTGATGGGGGTGCTGCAGTCGTCAGCCATATGCGGCTGTTCTTCCTCGGTGGAAGACAGATGAAAAAAGCGGTGGGTTTTTTCGAGAAGCCGTAGATCTTGTAATTATCATCATCTGGGATTTTCATCTTTTTGTTTGAGCTGTTGAAGTGCTTGACCTAATAAATTGCATGTCAGTGTACCCTTCCAGACTCTGAAGAAGGCGATTCTGCCGAAACCTCAGCTACGATTGTGTTGTATGTGTGTTATTGCATGGAAGTAAACGTATGCTGCTTAGCAACCTTGCGATTGCTGCGAGAGAAAACGACGAAAAACAAATGAACTGTGAAAAAACGTTTAACAGAGTTGGAACGAATGCAACCTTATCAGCGCTCATCGATTCGAAGAAGTGGAAATGACCTACGTAAGACCTCTGTCTGACTGTTATCGAAACTGCACTACGTACAGCTTTTAGGGCGACTTCCTACCGTGTTCATCGGAAAAGAGGTTCCACAAGGCGACACCATATCACCAAAGCTGCTCACTGTCGCCACTGTAGTGGATAATGAAACCGCCCGATTAGGATGAAAAAACGTACGTATTAATGGAAAATTCCTATTAAATACTCATTTGGCCGAAAATGTCGTCATCTTTTCAAAAAGTTTTATCGAAACAGAAACGATTATCAGTGGAGCTCAACGAAGAGAGAAAAAAGATCGGACTATGCATAAATCAGAAGAAGGATCAGTTCACTAAAAATCCATGGGATGAAGACGAACAAATCAAACTGGATGGTTCTCTGATTACAGAGATCAACTCACTAGTGTTCTTTGGGCGATCAATGAAAATGGATAAAAACATGAAGGAGAAATTAGATAAAAGAAGGGGAGCAGCATGAGTCACATTCTGGCCCTAAAAGAACTCACCGATCAACTAAATGACCCGAAAATCCGCGCTCACCTTCTCGATCCAACAGTTCTTCCAGCGCTATTATACAATTCGGTTGACACTTTAATCGCGTCAAGGATACTGCGCACTACTCACAGTGCGCTTAAGCGATGTCTTCTGAAATGTAACCGGCACATACAACATCTAGCCTGGATGCGAAGCTTCGATCTTCGAAATCTATCTCATGTTCGCCGCCCATGAGAACTCGCGTCGATAGCGAAACAGAGCTGAGCATATAATTTGAGGAGAACTCGACAAATGCACGAAAAAAAGTGCAGAATGGACTCTACGAGTACGCAGAACGAGCCACCATAATCGAAGCAAATCCCCACAGTATACGACTACTGCGAAGCAAAGAAACAAGTGAAAAATGTACTAGGCTCCGCACAATACGTGAAGGCGGGCCATCCAAATATACAATTACGCACGCATATGTCTGGTTTCCTTTACATTCGACGATAAAGATAAATTTAAAAACTGATGAGAGGGTAGAAAATAGAAGCGTGTTTTCCTTTGCTCGAGGATGAAACAACAGTATGAAAAGACCAAAATCTCGAAATCAAAGACATGTGGGTTGAAGCATGATGAAAAACTGAGACAGACTACGGTTTCAGGTAACAAGTTCGCGAACTGTTTAGCACGCAATAAACGAATACTCTGAAACATAATATAATCATCTGCATAAATCAAGTTCAGAAACTCACATTATTCTTTGCTGTATCAATCTCAACCAACTTCTTCCTCAACTCCTCAACTTCAACTTGCAACTCTTTCTTCCGTCTCTGTTTCGAGTACGACTCCTCGATCTGATTCTGAACAAAAAGTGATCTGAACTTATTTCGCACAGGTAATAGATTAGTATGACGCTGCTGTGAGAGGTCACCCAAAATCTACCCTTATCGTAGAAGTAATAATAACAACTTTTATTATTATAAATCCATGGACTCGATATAAAAGCAATAGCAATAGAAAAAGAAAGTTGTTTTAAATCAACTGAATGAGCAAACACCGAGACTGTTGTTAAAAACAGTGAGCTACTCTATAATATTCGGGAATACCTATTTACTCTCCTCTATTTGATCATCTTCGCATCGCCACCAGGGAATACTTCAGACGAAACCACGACTCTCACTTCAAACAGTTGCATATTCAGTGAATTCCCTCCATGAAGAATGCCGATCAATCAACCACTTAGAGATTCTCTGGTCAAGAATTTAAAACAGTGTTTCATGAATAATTGCATGTTTGAGTTTCAACCCTTACGCGAAGACGCCCACTAATCTTGCTCAATAGCTGCAATGAACGACTTTTAATTTCATGCTTTCACAGATTTACCGTTTTTCGACATTAGGCCATAATACTTCTGCAAACAAAAGATCTGACAGATTGAGAACACTATGGAATTATAAAAAAAATAATGCGCTATCACTCTGTAGGCATGAATACTTCTATGTACTCTACGCTAGTATGGACCATCATATAAGCACATTGCTGTCAAGATTTGGAAGTGTTTTAGAACTTATACTCTAACTATTTCGGTATTTCTTGTGTACGCCCATTCCACACGATAAATACGACTTATGATAACAGTTAGAGAAACAGAAAGGTTGATCAGAAAAGAGAGAGGAAAGGCTGAGACCAATGCAACGCATACGCCTTGGTGGTGCAGTGGGTAACACGTGAGCCCCGGAGAGGGGTAATCGCGAGTTCTCATCTGTACTAGGGCTACCATAATTTCGCAAATATCTCTGGATCTGGCCCAGCTTATCCTTAGATACCTTATAGAAGGTGGGCCGGGCACATATTGCGTATGAAGGACAACCAATGGACAAGAGCCGTTAGTGACTGGATTTCTCGTGATGTCAAACGAAAGGTACTGCAGAAAGACCACCGACCCGATGGTCAGCGTTCTTCATGAAGAGCCTAGAAGAAAGATATGATGGCCGACGAGTCCCTAGAGCGAGCAGGACCCAGTGGGCTACTCTCGCACGCGACAGGGAAAGATGCAAGATTCACTGGCGTCGGCTCGACTCACTCGATAATCAACGGGTCTATAGGTGATATAGGCGATCTCGGGATCATTGTGGTTGTATCTCACATAACAACCTGGCATAAAATGAGTAATAGTAAAAAATAGTGATAGTAAATAAAAACTTAGATAACTATTAGATTTGAAATAACAGCCAATTGCCATTACACTACCGGTCAGTGAACTCTTTTTAGAAAAAAAAAGGTTTCTGTACATTTCCAAGTGCAGAACAGAACTTCCTATGGCCGACGCACGCCAAAATATCCATGTAAAATATGCTATCATTGGTTACGAGATGTACAAGGAAAGAATTCTGCGTCAAAATAAAACACCCAAAACAAAATTGCCTCTACAAAGGGCATACCAACCATTGTGATCCCCAAAAAACGATCCCCATAGAGCTCAAGTCGGCAAGCAAGTGTTAAATATCCAGAAACTATGCTATGTAGTGTTACTTACACACTATCTGTTCATGTGATAGAAAGATATTACGTAAAAAAAACAAATAGAAATAAGACGGATTACAAAGGAAACATAAGAACTGTGGAAGGTGCCCTAATTAGTCAACTAGGCAATTAGATTGGCTAACTCCTACATAACCCAGTTGGTTGCCAACAAGTGCATATAATGCAACATTTCCCTCTTTTGGAATAGTTTATAGGTCAGCACATTTTTATAGTTTACTGTAGCTTGTGTAGTTTCATGAGATAATTGTGATTTACTTTTATTCATTCAGGTTCTATAGCGTGTAATGGCGCAGAAACGTAACTTGATACTTGAACTTGAATGGTCCGCCTTCACTGGTTGTGCGGGCACCAACATAATCTCCATTTTCCGGAGATCTGCTGATTAAGCCATTATGGTTCCCTGGAGTCTCGAAGTCAGCTTGGCCAAAGTCTGCCCCAGGTCTTCGTCACCACAAGCGGTCGCAGCCCTTGTGGATCAGAGGGAGATTTCCCACCATGCGATTAGCTTGATACCAGGACGGTGGTGGATCCTGGTATTGGTTCACTCTTAGCTAGACTTCCTGATGAAAACCCCGGACTCTTTTTCAGCTCGGGAGACTCTGCCAGGTAATGAGTCCACCGCTGTACATCGATCGTAGGCCGGCACCCAGGAACACCTCCCAAACACGATGAGTGAGTAAACCGTTGAGAGGGACACGTGAGTAAACGGGAAAAGAATGTGGAAAGAACGGCATTATTTAAAACAAAAATTTAGAATACCTGAAGCTCCTTTACTCTTCCCTCTAACTGCTGCGTTTCTTCTACATGTGTCAGATTCGATGCGAAGAGTTGCTGTAATGAAGGATGAAGAGTACAGGGTAACGCGTTCAATGTAGACGTACTTGCTAATAGTGCCTATTACTTTCCACTACATTAAGCATCATACAGGTGATTGATTATATATTTGTGCGACTGTACTGCTGAAAGAAGCCATAGTGTTTGCCCCACAAGATAAATTTGTTGCCAACTTGCCAGCCCGAAGGGGTGGATGGTTTGATTAGACGGGGAGCAAGATCGAACCAAAACCCATCTGCACACCAGAACACCTCTAACCATTGCGTTATACACACCTCTTGAGTGCTAAAGCGCACTATCTACTTAAAGAAAACTGAGACTTTGCTGTCCTGGAATCTCGATATTAAATAATATGACAGATAAAACAAAAGTACTGAAACATTAATAAACAATGAGCAGATCAACGTCCAAAGTGTGTGAAGTCGATATCGAGACGTCAAGACATATCGGACTATTCAAAGAAAGCAATATAAGTGATATGATAAACAGTTATTTCCTAACATTCTTGTTTAGAAAACACGAGGAGTTATTTAATCTCGTTATTTATGCACAAGCTGACATTTCGGTGGATTTCGCCTTCCACAGAGCCTGGAAAGGGTTTGCTAAACAAGAATATAGAGAATTGTTCGATCAATGCCGAGGTTAATAGAAAGTCGGTCGTGGGAGCTATTTCTTAATTTTAAATTACTACTGAATCAATGCGCATGAGGAGGATAGTTAGAGGTGTCCTGCAATACATCAGTTGCCGCCGGTTCAATAGCGGTCTTCTATCCCTCCGCTGTGGGCAAGTCGGTAGCTGAGCTACCAGGCAGGGTGAAGGCACGATTTAATACATGAGTAACCCTGCGCACTTTGGTTAATTGATCAAACATACGTTCAATCACCTCACCAACTGACTGAAAACGATCACAAGGCACATCTTTAAGTGATTAATGAACGCCGAACCCTTTATCGTTTGTCATCTCATTTGCTCCACTAACTTCCATTTTTTAATTCAAACAAAGTGTGTTATATCTGAAAGAAGCTCACATTTTCCAAATCGTCAATGTAATCTTCAGCTTGATCGATGATATAACTCTGTGCCAACCTCAGGTTAATGGCATTTCGTAATTCACCCATGCTTTTCTTCAAGGATATCACGTCCGTTGGTGACTGAAGCAAATGCGATATGAACATTTTTTCATTTGTTTACACCAAACTTGTACTTAATAAATACAAATGATTTTATTAGGTTGCTAGAAATTAAAGAAAGAAATGCGCGTACCCAGGTGGCGGCTGGGGGGTTAATCGTGGACCAGAAGCAACCTTTGCTTTATTGAGACCCAGGTGGATCCAAGGAATGGAATCCTTGTTTCTGCTGCGCCGATTTGGCACATACTTTCTGTATTTGCTAAGCGTATTCATGCATACGTGTGTGAGCGTGTTCTTCTTTCATGCGGATTGTATTCTACGAGTCAAATCGGCCAAAAGCCTGCAATAAAGTGAAAGGGAAGTAAATGGAAGGCGGTTAGGAGTCGCCTCCAAAAAATAAGCTCCATGTCCACTTTAGGAGAGCCTGGCAAGCTATACGTGCGTATCAAATATGCTAAATACAGAAAAAAAAACGAGCCTCATTCCCCTGACGCCGAAAGAGCCCCAATTTCGCATCGTTGGGTAGGACGAGTACGGAGAGGCTGTTAAAATCTCAGGGCCAATGGAAGCTGCCTGGATCAAGAAATATGGTGACGATCTGTACCTACAATGCACGTACACTTGCATCCGAGTCTTCGATAGAAGACTTGCTCATGCAAGCAAGAATGATAAGGTACGACGTCATCGGCCTGGCCGAGACGAGACGACGCCACCCATTCAACGCTGTCTATGACACTGGAGAAGAACTGTTCCTCGGAACATGCGACAGTAGAGGCGTAGGCGGTATCGCCGTTCTTGTCAACACGAGTTTGTCCATGAACATCGATTCATTCGAACAGCTTACAACCCGAATCGGACGTTTACGATTAAAAAGATGTGGATCAACACCGGTTTGACAATCTTCGTCGAATGCGCGCCAACATCAAACTATGACGAAGAAGAAGTCGAAGCGCTACACATGGACTTGGAGAAGTTCTACAGAGAGAACCATACATTCTTCAAGATCATTATTGGAGATTACAAAGCCAGGATCAGACTAAGAAGATCGTCTGAGAAACGTCACATTGGGACCCACGGATTAGAATGGAACGAACAAAGTGAGCGGCTCTCTGAGTTTATCACGGCGACCAAGTCCATCCATGGTAACTCGCAATTCCAGAAGCTCCACCCCCAACGCTGAACATGGGGGTCTCCCAATGGAGAGTGCAATAACGAAATAGACCACATCGTAGTAAATAGAAAGTTTTGCCTAACCAAAGTCGCGGTTGTCCCAAAATTCTATACGGGATCACAGCACCATCTCCTTCGTGCACGACTCTATTTCTCGCGAAAAGGAGAAGAAGCCGCTAAATTCAAAAACCGAAGCCCCAGAACCAGCACAAACTGGGACTTATTCAACTCATTAGCGGGCTGTAGGGAAGATGCCGTTGTCGACAACATCGACGAGGAATACGATCGGCTCGTTCAACATCTTCACGTTAGCGCCATGAAAGCTGAGAGTTCGAAGCTCACCAAGAGACGTCTGTCTCCAGAAACTCTCGAGCTAATACGCCAGCGTGGACTCGTACGAGCTGCAGGCAACCAAGAACTAACGTCCGAGCTTGCGAAACAATGCAGACAGGCGATAAAAGAAGATCTTAAAGAGAGAAGAGCAGCAGTAATGGCCGAAGCTGCAGAGGCTGGGAAAAGCATTCACAAAGCCCGTCGAAGCTTCGCCAATTGCAAGACCAAGATGATTGCACTCCGACGCCCAGACGGAACAATAACAGCGTCCAGAAAGGCAATGGAGAAAATCATCCACGATTACTATTCAGATCTATTCGACAGCCACGTCCATCTCCCGTCTTATAAAATAAAAGAGGATGGATATGCTGTTCCATCGGTTCTCCCTTCCGAAATCCGAAATGCCATTTCGTCGGTGAAAAATCGAACAGGACCAGGTCCGGACAGGATAAGATCAGAACATCTGAAGAAGCTTCCGCCAGTCCTCGTAAGCACACTGGCTTGGCTCTTCGTTACCTGTCTGGATGCAAGGTCCCTACTCAGTAGAAGACCAGCAAGACCGTGTTGTTGTTCAAGAAGGGCGACCTACACGATATAGGCAACTATCGCCCAATCTGCTTGCTGTCTGTCGTCTACAATCTTTTCACTCGAGTCTCATCCTGAATAGGATTGACAAAACACTGGAAGAAGGACAGCCATGCAAGAAAGCAGAGTCTCGAAGAGAAATTAGTACGATGGACCATATTTTCAAGTTAACAAGGCTCATTGATGTATCGAGAGAGCACAAAAGACGGCTCTGTCTGACTCACATCGACTTAGAGAAGGCCTTTGATTCAATTGAGACAGAAGCAGTCATGGAAGCCCTTGGTAGTCAAGGAGTTCCTACTCAGTACGTAAAGATTCTTTGTGAGCCGTAAAAAAATTTCACAACCAAAATTTCACCATTCTACAACGATATTAACGTTGACGTCAAGAGAGGAGTTAGGCAAGGCGATACAATCTCGCCAAAATTATTTACAGCCACCATCCAGAACGTTATGCGATCATTGGAATGGGATGATATGCAAGTGAAAGTCGATGGTCGGCAGATACATCATCTTCGCTTTCCTAATGATATCGTTCTTATAACATCGAAACACAGAAACATAAACACAGAAATTTAAAAACACAGAAATTAGCCAAGCGGAACGTATGCTTGCGGACTTTGATAAAGCGTGTGGAAAGATTGGTCTTCGACTAAATCTCAAGAAAACGATGCTCATGAAGAACGGATTGGTTTCGTTTGCCCTATTCACGCTCAACGGAACGATTATCTCTGAATGCTCCAGTTATGTCTATCTAGGTTCGGAAATCAATATGATGAAAGACTTAGCTCCAGAGCTGAGTAGTAGGAAACGAGCGACTTGGGAAGCTTGCAAGAGCATTGAGGATGTAGTGAAGAGAACAAAATACACCCGACTCCGTGCCCACCTTTTCGACTCAACGGTTCTTCCTGCCCTAACGTATGCGTCATAAACCTGGTCGCTGTGTAAGCAGGATGAAAGATCACTCAGCGTTATCGAACGCGCAGTCGAAAGGACGATGCTAGGAGTATCCCGTTTCACACAAGTAAGGGATGGGATCCGAAGCTCCGACCTGCGTCAACGATCAAAAATCAAAGATGTCGTTCTATACGCCGAACATTCGAAGGTGGGCCGGACACGTAATGCGTATGAATGATAACCGATGGACAAGAGCTGTTGTGACTGGATTCCTCGGGATGTCAAACGTACTGCAGGGAGACCACCGACCCGATGGTCATAGTTCTTCACGAAAAGCATAGAAGAAAGATATGATGATCGACGAGTCCCTAGAGCGAGCAGGACCCAGTGGGCTACTCTCGCACGCGACAGGGAAAGATGGAGGATTTACTGGCGCCCGCTCGAGTCACTCGAAGATCAACGAGACTACATGTGATACAGGTGATACAGGTGCTAGAAATTAGTGATTGATACGTAATTCCATTTTTCTTGCAAATGTTTTAGGAACAGTTTCTTAGAATGCTAGATTATCACATATCATTACAAATCTCATCTATCATACGTTTGTCGTATGGTTCAATCACAATATGAATTGTGTTCTTCACAAATTTCAAATTTCAATGTCAAATAATAACTTTATTAAAACTATTTATACGAATTCAAACTTGAAAGTACTAGAGCCTAACGGCTCGAAATATTCGTCAGATATGGGGCCAAAGAGGCGTTTACGAAAGCAGAGTGCAGCGTTGATTTGGAAATTTTTGTCGTGAAAAATCCAAGCTTGAAGATGAGGAAGATCAGCGTCGTCCTTCTAGTGACGACAATAAATTGAAGGGTTCAGTGAATGTAAGCACACGCATAACTCGAAAACTCCAGAATTGTTATAAGCATATAAACTATTTCGGAACATTTAAGGAACATTAGAAGGTCGAAAAAGCTCCAGACATGGCTGTCGCAAGAGCTGAACAACGACTTAAGAAGTTGCTGCTTTAAGGTGTCGTCTGCCCCTCATCCGCGATGCAAGAACGACCGTTATTCGACCATATTGTGGCGTGCGAAAAGGAATCAATCCTCTAGCCAACCGATGACCGGTTAGCTCAGTGATTGGAAAGGCGTGAATTGCATCATCATTTTGAAAAGCCAAAAGTGTGTCGAAAGATGTATATGTATATGTGTTCTTACGAACTGCCTTATTTATAGCCGACGCGAGGTCGGTATAGATGTTCTTATTGTTGTTGCTGCCTTTGTTCAACAATGGCTGACGTTTCGGCGACTTCGCCTTCCTCAGAGCCTTGCCGTTGGACCATTCATATGTCGTTCACAAAGGATGAATTGATGCATGAATCCATTCCACTATTTGAGAACTACTTCACAAACCAAGCCAAAGCCGAAATTGCTCTCAAAGACTTGACAACCTCTAGAACTTTGGAGTTTTGTACAGCTGGTAAATGTGTGTTTGTTCCCCTTGGCAAAATGTGCTCATCCCAACCTTTCTATTTTAGTCAACGAAGTTGATTATGACAAAGATGTGCTACTTTAAAGATACACCTTCAGATCGTGCATGAACGTGCGTGCGTGCGTGCGTGTGTGTGTGTGTGGTTATCTACGTGTTTTGTTAAAAATGGCAAAGCAAAGTTTTGCTCGCGCTAATTGGTCGGTGGCTTCTTCGAGAGGCCCGAATGCAGCCGAAGCTACCTCCACAGTTCTATAGGTTTTCTAGGAACTGACCCTTCTCTCGATTTATGCGTAGTCCGATTTCTTTGCCCCTTCGCTGAGTTCATTGATCATCATCATCGGATATATATTTTTATCTATTTATGTTATTTTATACAACCTGTCTTCACGTCTACTGTGAGGAGACTAGCCCTTTTCACATTCGATTCGTTTCCTCGTATTCGTTGTTCACGAAAATCTTCCAACTTTTACGTCGTGGCCTAGATTGCTGCTTGAGGATTTCTATTTCATCTTGAATGTCGTAGAATACTGATCGAGTCGAATCTCCCTGGAGTGCTGAGATAGCCGGGCCGGAGCATTCCCAATTCGAGTGCAGAGAGTGATTTTTTTCCTAGACAAGTCCGTTACCAATTTCTCGACCTCAGTAGTATGAAATGCTTGATTGGCCCAACGCGGAATCGAACTAGCACCACCCTCGTGATAGCGGGCATCACTACCACTGTACTATCCGCTATCATGCATTTCACCTGTATCACCTGTAGTCCCGTTGATCGTCGAGTGACTCGAGCGGGTACCAGTAAATCTTCCATTTCTCCCTGTCGTGCGCAGGAGTAGCCCAGTGAGTCCTGCTTGCTCTAGGAGCTCGTCGAGCATCATATCTTTCTTCTAGGATTTTCGTGAAGAACTCTAACCATTGGATCGGTGGTCTTCCTGCAGTACGTTTGACATCCCGGGGAACCCAGTCACTAACGGCTCTTGCCTATCGGTTATAATTCATACGAAATACGTGTTCGGCGAACCATATCTTCGACCGTTTGGCGTATAGAACGGCATCTTTGATTTTCGATCGTTGACGTAGGTCGGAGCTTCGGACCCCATCCCTCACTTGTGTGAAACAGGACAGTCCTAGCATCGTCCTTTTGACTGCGCCTTCGATAACGCTGGGTGATCCCTTATCCTGCTTAGGCAGAGACCAGGTTTTTGACGCATACGTTAGAGTAGGAAGAACCGTTGAGTCGAAAAAGTGTGCATGGACTTCTTTCTTTCTTTCTAGGGCCTTCTTTCTTCTCTTAACTATATCCTCGATGCACTTGAAAGTTCCAAAAGCTACTCGTTTTCTTCTGCTCAGCTCTGGTGCTACGTCGTTCATCATATTGATTTTCCGACATAAACAGACATAACTGGAGCATTCGGAGATATTCGTTCCGTTGAGCGTGAATAGGACAAACGAAACCAATCCGTTCTTCATGAACATCGTTTTCCTGAGATTTAGTTGAAGACCAATCTTTCCACACGCTTTATCAAAGTCGGCAAGCATGCGTTCCGCGTGGCTAATGTTCGGTGTTATAAGAACGATGTCATCAGCAAAGCGAAGATAATGTAACTGCCGGCTATCGACTTTCACTACCATGTTGTCCTATTCCAATGTTCGCATGACGTTCTGGAGGGTGGTGGTAAATAGTTTTGGCGAGATTGTATCGCCTTGCCTAACTCCTCTTTTTGACGTCAACGTTAATATCGTTGTAGAATGGTGAAATCTTGGTTGTGAAAATTTTGTAGAGCTCACGAAGAATCTTTATGTACTGTGTAGGGACTCCTCGACTACCAAGTGATTTCATGACTGCTTCTATCTCAATTGAGTCAAAAGCCTTCTCTAGATCGATGAAAGTGAGACAGTGCGGTCTTTGCACTCTCGCGATATTTCAATGAGCCTTGTTATCGCGTGGATGTGGTCCATCGTACTAAATCCTTTTCGAAACAATGCTTGCCCAAATGGCTGTTCGTGGTCCAGTGTTCTGTCAATCCTGTTTAAGATGACTCGAGTGAAAAGTTTGTAGACGATAGACAGCAAGTACTTTGTGCGATAGTTGCTGATATCGTGCCCTTTTTAAGCAATAGCACGGTCGCGCTGGTCTTCCACTGAGCAGGGTCCTTGCAATCAGACAGGTTGTTTGTGAAGGGCCGAGCCAGTGTGTCTACGAGGACTGGCGGAAGATTTTTCAGATGTTCTGGTTTTACCCTGTCTGGACCTGGTGCTGTTCGATTTTTCTACGACGAAATGGCGTATCGGATTTCAAAAGGAAGAACCAGTGGCACAACATATCTATCCTCTTTTATTTCATATGACGGAAGGCGGACATGGGTATCGAAGAGATCTGAGTAGTATTGGTAAACGATTTTCTCCATTGGCTTCCTGGGCGCTGTAACTGCTCCGTCTTGGCGTCGGAGTACAAACATCTTGGTCTTGCAATTGGCGAAGCTTCGACGGGCTTTGTGAATGCTTTTCCCAGCCTCTGCAGCTTCGACCATTACTGCTGCTCTTCTCTCTTTAAGATCTTCTTTTATCGCCTGTCTGCATTGTTTCGCAAGCTCGGACGTTAGTTCGCGGTTGCCTGCAGCTCGTGCGAGTCCACGCTGGCGTATTAGCTCAAGAGTTTCGGGAGACAGACGTCTCTTGGTGACTTTCGAACTCTCGGCTTTCATAGCGCTAACGAGAAGATGTTGAATGAGCCGATCGTATTCGCTGTCGATGTTATCGACAACGGCACCTTCCCAACAGCCGACTAATAAATTAAATATGTCCCAGTTTATGGTGGTTCTGGGACTTCGATGTTTGAATTCAGCGGCTCGGATAGCCGCTTACCCTGGTCGTGCCATTCTAATCCATGGGTCCCAATGTGACGTTGCTCAAACGTTCTTCTTAGTCCAATCTTGGCGTTGAAATTTCCAATGATGACCTCGAAGAATGTGTGGTCCTCTTTGCAGAACTTCTTCAAGTCCATGTAGAACGCTTCGACTTCGTCTTCGTCATAGTTTGATGTTGTCGCGTAAATGATGAAGATTGTCAAAGCCAGTATTAATCCACATCTTTTTGATCGTAAACGTCCGGTTCGGGTTGTAAGCTGTTCGAATGAATCGATGTTCATGGACAAACTCGCGTTGACGAAAACGACGACACCGCCTACTCTTCTACTCTCACATGTTCCGAGGAACAGTTCTTCTCCTGTGTCCTTGTGTCATTGACGGCGTTGAATGGATGGCGTCGTCTCGTCTCGGCCAATCCGATGACGTCGTACCTTATCATTCTTGCTTGCATGAGCAAGTCTTCTATCGAGGACTCGGATGTAAATGTACGTGCATTGTAGGTACAAATCGCCACCATAGTTCTTCGTGATCCAGGCAGCTTCCAATGGCCCTGAGATTTTACCAGCCCCTCCGTACTTGTCCTAGCCAACTCTGCGAAATTGGGGGCTCTTCCGGGGTAAGGAAAATGAGGCTCGTTTTTTTTTACTGTATTTAGCATATTTGATAGCCACGTATATCTTGCTGGGCTCTGAACATGGGAGCTGGTTATACACACGGGTACCTTGCCAGGTTCTCCCAAAATAAACATTAAGTTTATTTGTTGGAGGTGAGCCCTAACCGCCACCCATATACTTCCCTGTCACTTGATTGCTTCAGGCTTTTGGCCGAATTGACTAGTAGAATACAATCTACATAAAGCCAGAACGCACCCACATACGCATTCAAGAATACGCCTAGCAAATACAGAAAGTGTGTGCCAAATCGGAGCAGCAAAGCAGGGAGTCCATCCTCTGGATCAACCTGCGTCTCAGAGAAGCAATGTGGCTTTTGGTCCGCGATTAGCCCCCTATCCTCCACCTGGGGACTCGCTAGGTAGCCTCGTGACTAACCGCCTCGAGATCTCGTATGAGGGAAATCCGTGGTCCCATAAAAATATGTATGAAAAATCATGTAAGCATTCTCTAGCTTGGATACAAAATAAGCGCTGAGAGGGCATCGCTCCAGCCCATCCTCTCATCTGTCTCTCCTCCGAAAACGATAGCAGTTCTATTTGGGAAATGTTCAATCGAATCGAGAAAAGCCAGTAAGTTCCTGTGTCGAAGGCCAACGAACGCATAAAGTCGACTACTTCGTGATTTCAGGTAGCATTACTTCGATCACTATTCTACGACATTCATGGAGGGGACAAAATCACCAAGTTGCAGGTGAACCAACACGAAAATTCGAATATCCTCGTGGATGGCGGATTCAATATAGCGAAGCTAATGGAAGAACTGAAGGAATCAGCACAATATATTGATGATGGGTCATATAAATACTTAGCTCCTAATACGATATGCATTTTATATATATATATATAAAGGATAATACAGCTGGACAATTCACTCTATAACAAATAGAGGAACAAATTGAGAATGGAAGCAAAAATTATTTAGTGTAAACTACCAGTGCTCTTTTTTCGTACGGAAGCGGTGAGCTGCTCTCGGCGAGATCGTCAGTCTCGCAAGTTTTGTCATGTCGCTCTATTGTGAACTCCTCTGTTCCAAAGCATTTGTGATTTTGTTCTGGTGGCGCCTGTAATTAGCTCAAATGTTAACTTGTAATCATTTGACTGGTTGACTCGGAATTTGTAGACAAACACGTGGAAGGGGATAAAAATCAAGAACTGAATTTTAATTTCGTCATGTGGAATACAGGCACATTTCATCAACGCAGTAAATGCCAAACAACGTAGCAAGCCTTTACTACAATCCAATTTTATCGCTGAGTATTTCGAATTTTTGCTAAAAGCATTTCAAGTGTTTCGAGTGCTTATGAGCGAGAAGGATACGCTAGCACAATTCACGATTGCCTTCCACCTGATCCCTAGTACACCAACCTTACTGAACCGAGAATTCAGCTACACTGAAATGAGTGAAAAAGTTGGAGCAATTGAAAAAAGTCGTTCAATTGCTTCTGTTTTATCTGAACACTACTAAAAAATCATTTCCCAAGATCAAGTTTCTATTAACATCGGCTCTGACCATGTTTTTCTTAATGAGCAAACGAGAGGTTGGTATTACAGTATTTATGAGTGCACAATAGCCGAAGTTTCGGTGGTTTCGCCTTCTTCAGAACCTGCAAAAATCAAGCTGATGTGCAATCTGCCTAGCCAAACACTTTCCTAACCTCAGCATGAAAAACTTAACACATAGATTTATGTGTATGTATAAAAATTTATGTATTAGGCTTTGTCTTCTGAAGTCATGAAATTGTTTGGTTGAGTAGACTGCAGGCTCTAAAGAAAGCGAACTCGCCGAAAAGTCAGTTATTGCGTACTAATAGATACAATAACACCACGCACGGCGGTTTAATCATGGAGAAAAAAAAGTGAAAAGAAAACTTCGTTCAAAAAATCCACAAAAGTTAGGCATCATAAAAGCAACTGTTAGAAAAACTGTAGCCAAAATTCTGTCCATGTTCAACGCTCACCGTATCGGCCATCTTTTCATTTACTAGAAGATTGTTAAAGACAATACGCATGCGATTTAAATTACGCTGCCCTGAGAGGTTGTGGAAATTGGAAGTTTATAAAAAAAGAAGAAGGAAATAATTGGTCGCATTGTTTCCTCTGATACGTCAAAGCAACTACTTGAACTATGGCAGACCAAACTTGCTTGCTAAAGCATTTTCAAACTTCCATATTGCGCTTTCGAACTCGAACGTGGTTATATCTATAAATAGGATGAGAAATCATGACGATAGAAATGCTCCGCTGCAAGTTTTATCGATTAAATTTGCATCTCATATAGTTACAGTTGGAAAATTACATGCTTTCTATAGCAGCTCATGTCAACATATCAGACAGAATGAAAAAAATAAGACTTTTGAGAACCAGTGTATCACCAATGAGATAATGGACTAATTAACCAATTATTAGTATCAAGATTGACGAACTACAAAAGTTTAGTTTTTGCGTTTTTGCGTCTCCATGCAATGTCGCGACCGTCTTATTACTTAGAAAAAGGGGGATTGTAAATGATGAAAGTGTTACGAATGTTACAAAAATGTAACCGGTTTCACTAGAATGAGCCACCATCTTGTGTTCCGTTACGAAATCGCCTACGTCGTGAATGAAGATTAGGCGGTGAAATGGATTGATAGAGGACAAAACAACATCTGCACTTATCAAACGACATCTTAGATGTATTCAGCACCCGTGTGAGTGTTTGAAGAAACAGTTTCCACTGAAACTGACATTTAGGTTTTGAGTGTTTTTTGTTGGACTTATGGAAGTATTTGGCTGACTAGATTATGCACTAACTTGTCGCTTTCAGGCTCTGAATTAAGTGAAATTCGCCGAAACGTTGGTTAACGTGAAATAAACAGTGGAATAAAAATCCCGTGTCTACTCATCAAGAAGATGTCGAATTACTGATTACTGCCCAGGTGAAGAGAAAGTGAATTGACTATAGAATGAAGAAGATTTGACTAGATATTACGATGAAGACACCACATCCAGAAGGTGAACAACTATGGAACATCGGATCTGAGGTGAACGAAAACTTCAAAACGCTTGCCAAATAAACCTTTTTATCAACCTCATGTTAGCTTAGTAATCCGGGATGGTGTAGAACTATTGCTGGAGAACAACACAGCGCCCATCGCTCATAAATGACTCAACAATCCAGCTGAGAACTTATGTGCTCCAATGAGGAGCACCAAGCTACGATTGTATTTAAGTCAGCAACGCCATCGTGACACAACAATAAATGTCGATTCTGGTCCAACAATAACGGATGCTACTCGGCACGTCAAGTGTTGAGAATCGCTATGAGTTTACATACACTCTGTGAAACGTCCCAGATCAGCTGTTGAGAAAAAAAACGAGAAAGATTTGCAGTACGAATTCGGAGCTTTTCTCCTTTCTATGCGAAAATACTAATGAAGATGCAATACGTTGTAAAAAAATGCTGAGAGTGAAAATGTGTTCACCTGAGCTAATACGATAAGAGTACCTTCAAAAAAAAAATATGCTCACCAAAAATTTGCTATTCTCTTCTTTTTCTAGCACTTGGAATTCAAGAAGCTCGTGGGCTTCACGAGAAGCGCATAGTTCTCTGTCCATGTCCTCAATTTGCTGTTCAAGTTGACGAATACGGTCAGCTTGTGAAGCAGCCACATTCTTCAAGTGTCCTAGGTGTGAAATCTAAAAGTAGCAGATGGTTATATACCATTAAGAGAATGACTATTACAAAGGCTGTAGAATACAAGGTTGAATACTTCGTATCATAAAACATACAAAAAGCATTATTGCCTCTGCAAGCTAAGAAAGAACACGAAAAACCAGCGTAATAACAATTTCAAGGGTTGGAATTTTTTTGAAGGCTCCCCACCTTTTTTAAGCCCTGCACTTTTTGCTCACCTTGTCTATTTGCTGCTGTTTGAAACAAAGTAGTAAATAACTGCATAAGCTAGAAAGGCGACTAGAAGAAATATGGCAAAAATCACTAAGGATATGGTCAAGCCCCTACCAATAAAACAAAGAGGGCTAATCATCCATAAAACACAGAATTGTCTTCTAGTATTTCTAATATAAAAACTCATCATTTCGTCGTTTTTGTTCAAGAGAATTTGTTGTTGAGCAATGGTTGTATGAGCACAGGTGAGTTGATCACGTAGCAAGCTGTCTTCTAGAGCGGCTGGATTCAGTTTCACGGCCTGAACAGATGATTACCATCTTAGCCACCAAGTTTACGAAGTAGGTACTTTTCACCTAAACTACCAACAACAGCAACATATACAAATACACATACACGACAGATATAAACACATATACCCACACATACAAACAAACAAATACATACTCGCACAAACACAGATACATGTACATATACACATAAAGACACAGACACACACATTGACAAACACATACATACGTACATATATACATACATAAATACATACATACACACAAGCACACACACACACACACAAACACACACACACACACACACACACACACACACACACACACACACCGCAAACCTGAAGTGCTTTTTGTAGCTCCGAATTCTCACGATAAAGCGTCTGGTAGTTAATATCAATGTCCGTGTTGAATGACTATAATATTATAATTCAACAAATAATAAAACCGTATTCCAGCAAAATGAAGAGTAGTGACTAGGAAATAACACAGAGATTTCCTTCCATAGAATGGTGCTTGCGTTTAACAGGTTAAACTCATTTGAAGAAATCTTGGCTAAAAGTTCAACCATACAAAAAAACAGAATACGAAAATTTTCCAATATAAGCCGAAGTAAAAAGTTGAATAGTAATAGTCGGAAGCTAGTTGCGGGACATTTCTCAGGGACGGAAAGAGGACGAGAGAGAGAGAGAGAGAGAGAATGCAGGACTGTTTGCTAGACGTTAACGGACCTCTGATTAGTCGCCAAATTGATCGACCTATTTAGGACAACACGATTATCTGTGCACGCTCTCGAAACACGAGTAATCCAGCGAACGGATTGAAGTCGTGAAAAATCCCATATTAATACGTAAAGTTAATCAAATAAGTCGACTCTGACGGTATTAACACTTTACAAGGTCAGTGTCGGGTAAAGACGATCAATCTGTCAGAAGGAGAGAAGCGCCGCCATATATCGGTCATCCGTGCTGCGAATCTACCAAACACTAGTGATGCACTAACCTCGAAATCCTCAGCGATTGCGTCCAAGCTTATGTAACTCTCTGTAGAACAGTCGCTGCCCACGATGCTTAAATGACAAGAATTATTTACTTGTTTCACCGTTTGTTCACTTTTGTTGAATAATTTAGTAAATAAAGTATGATGTACAAACACATAGAATCCAGTTAAAAGTGCGAAAAGCTATACGCTAAATGTAATAAAACAAAAAAGCGCTAGAAAGGGAATTCTCTACATTTCAAAAGAACATGTACCTTTCCCAGAGAAACATAGTAGCTGCCACGAATTTTAGCAATTAATATGAAACGGATAAAAGATGACGTCATATCTCTGAGTTTACAATATACGTCTGCTATTCTCGGAGTATTTAATCTTCCCACTGTTTAGACTTACATTTCTTTAAATTAGAATTTTCACTAAATCGTTCTTCCATTCTCTCAGATGCGCCCACACTTCCAATTCTCGGAAACAAAAGACTGTGAAGAAACGATATTGAAAAATAAATAATCACAATTCTTTAATCAAGCAACAAAGAGAGAAGGCGGGTTAACAGCTGCTAGGTGTAACCATCAACTATAAAAAGGTTCAAATTCACACTTCCAAATTCACACAAGCTGCCCTTATTCGCGCCTAAGCTAACGAAGAACTTACTAACACCTTTTCACTTAATCGGCTACAATAATTCACTCTTAAATTACCAGTCTTCTTCAGATTTTTATCTAAATTAATGTTTTGGCATGCCTTTGACGATCATCATCCGGTTCTCCCTTTTTCAAACATTTTCGTAATCGTTTGAGTTTCTGCACGAGTAATTCATAGCGCCGATCCTTTTCCTGTGAAAAAACCAGACATATATAAAACAATGGGAGTGAAAAGATATTTCAAAGAAGATTGGTACACTTGTCTGGGAGGATAGCAGCACTGGCTCGAAACATCGGCAGGCCACCGCGAGTCATTGTAAAGGCCAGATATGCATTCAATCACCTCCAGCGATACTTAATGAAGTCGAATTCATGGCGCATCCCTCAGGGATTGATCAACGCCGAGAGCTTTATCCTTTACCCTTTATATATATATATATATTCCACAATGTAACCATTTTTTATTTGGTGCCCATTATTTTTTTTTAAATGATAGGGTATTATGTGAAATACAACCACAACGATGCTGAGATATTTGCGAAACTCCGGACGCTGGTGCCTGCGGTAGGGATCGAACACGCTATTACCCTTTCCAGGTGTTAACGTGTTCACCGCCACACTATACGAGTCCTTAGTTTCGTTCATTTCTTAGCCGTATTTACTATAGATACTACCAGCAATCACCCTTCAAAAAGATTGATCTGGGGAGCAGAAATCGACATTGAACCCACTTAAGTTGAAGCTGTGGTATAAAAATCATTGATTGCTCGATTGCTGATAACACCTAAAAGTCAGTAATACGGCTGAGAGAAAGGCGAAACGATGGACTTACATGGTATGGAGGTGAACAAGTTAACTCCGAAAAGAGTAATAGCGTGTTCGATCCACACCGCAGATACTAGCGGCCCAGAGTCTAGCAAATATCTCAGCACCATTATGGTTACATGTATATATATATATATATATATATATGTTTAGTATTGAGTAACAGTAAATAAACCAGGAAACAGATCACGAGTCACAGCGAAAAAAGCTGACCAGTCCTGAACTCCTCAGCGCTGTTATGCATTTTGAATATTCCAGCACTTGCACGCGATATCTCTCTAGCTCTTCCAGTTTTTCCGGATATGCTCGCTTTTCTTTTAGTTGCGTGTGTTCCTTCACCAATCGCTCATGAGCATCTTTCTAAAAACGCCAAGTTTGAGATCGAAACGTTGTAAAAACTTAAAAAAAAACAAAAAAAACTCAAAAAGTCGAAATGATTGATGAAAATTTTGAAAAAAAAAACCTCTCGCAACAAGTTGTAGAGATAATAAAACACCTTCTTACAAGTGTTAAGAAGTCGTCTTGACAGTGGCAGAGTTTCTGCTCCAGTTTCTTAACCTCCTGTTGAAGAATTTTGTTTCGATCGTTGATTTTGCGATTCTGTTCTATCAAAGGTTTTTGATTCCTCTCCAATTCGACAATTTTTTTGTTCTAAAAAATGGCACTCATATGGTATAACAGCGCATTTTTTTTGCTTTTAGATTATTACGTTTTTTGAAATTTACGCATTCACTGCAACCAATGATGCAGTGCAGTTAGAGATAGTGCTCTTTTCTTCTAGACCTCCACTGAGAATTATAAATTGACAAGAAAAACCCAAGAAAATGAGGAGCCCGACACACAGATTTGCTTAAATTTTCACCGCTGGGGCGGATAGCACAGTGGTAGTGATATCCGTCATCATGAGCATGGTGTTAATTCGATTGCACTCCCGGGCCCACCAAGCCCCTCATCCCTGCTGGGTTGGGAAATTGGTACTGGATTCCTGTGGGAAAAATTAACTTTCTGCAATCCAATTGGGAAAGCTCCATACCAGCTATCCCAGGACTCCAGGGAGAATTGCTCGACCAGCATTCTACGACATTCAAGACGAAATTAAAATCTCCAAACATCAACCGAAATCAAATATAAAAACTTGGAAGATCTTTGTGAGCGAATGATGCGAGGGGACGAATCGAATGTGAGAAGGGCTGGGATCCGCACAGTAGACGCGCAGATGGATCACATAAAATAAAACAAAATGAAATAATAGATTCCCACCAGAAACTCTTTTTATAGGAAAGGAGAGTCAAACGAATAAAACACTGTTGATCCAGTTGAGAAAAAATGAAACGCAACTCGGTCCACTATAAAATATCCTAGGTGATAAACGTATCATGAGTGGACACAGTTTCTGCTTTCAATTGTCAAATAAGCACTTTGGCAACCGTGTTGGTTTTCGACATCTGCCGGTAATTTTTAGGCAATTTGATTACTTGAGTACTTGACGAAATGCGAACTTGACAGGCTTGTAGAGGCCATTTTTTCCCAATCGGACTAAAGATATTTACACTTTTCCTCAAATAATATTTTTGCCTGATGTCCGTTTAAAATTCAAGCATTTTGAAAAATTAAGAAAAATTAAAATAATTGGAAAAACCGAATGCAAATGCAGCATCAGAACATCTCAATGATGCATTTCGGGATTCTCGAAGAAAAGAGATAAAACGGGAAAATAGAATGTGGACTACAGAGAATTAGAATTAAATCGGCACAGAAGAATATAACTTGTAGTGGAAAAGATCTCTGGAATCGACTGGTTTTTTTTTGAAATAATGAAGTTTACTACAAGTTGAGATGAGCTATGAGGGTCAAATCTGCAAGGTTGAAGGATTTTTTGATATGTATTTACTGAAATACAACCATATGATGGCAAAAGAGTTAAACACTACAACTACTGGGTAAATATTGACACCTTCTTTATAAAACATTTGTTTAATGAAAGAGAAAGTACTGGAAGTTGGAAATTGAGATAGAACTAAAATTAACTAACTAGTTCCGCTCTAATCTGATGCATATCAGAATTGAGCGTTTCAGAATCGGCTAGTCGCGTCTCGATATCTTCGAGGCGCAACAGCCAACGAGTTCGTTCTCGATCGTGGTCTTCTTTACTCATCTGTAAGAATAGAAAATTGGTGCAGAGCAGTGTATCTGTAACACTTGTGAATGATTTAGTTCAAATTGATTTTTTGCCACAATAAAAACGGAAGGGGATATAAGAACAAAAAGTGATAGCAAAAATAAAGAATTGGATTTTATAGAGGGTAGTAGGACGATCGTTTCCACTTGGATTAAACTGAACTGGCTAAGAAGAAATGGGACAATGCTACTGGGAACACAAACACGCTCAATATGATGAGCTCATAATATTTTTTATCCTCATTCATGGTATAACGATAACTGCTAAGTAGAAATTCACCCTATCCTGCAGCGATGCAAGTCGGTTCCGTAGAACATGATATGCACTTAGAGCTCAAAGATGTAAGTGGTTGATAGCTTGTTCCACTAATCATACAGTCAATCATCGGCTAGCAGATAGGTTACGAAAGAAAAAGAGACCCAGAAAGATTTGCGAATGGATTCAATGGTACTTGTAGAGTTTTTCCGTTTTGTGAGTGATAACGTTATAAGGTGAACTAAAGCCTATTGCTGCACACTGCTTTAATATTACTAAGCCGACCACGAATGTCACTACTACAGTTCATTAAAAAACCAAATGAATTAGCTGTTCGAAAATATGGAATGGCATTGATCTCATTTAAAGTAAAGAAAATACGACAGATGAGATAGAATGAGAAGTTGCACAAATTAGTTGAAAGTGCATAGTTTTGCTGTTGTAATTGATCTTACGACAGCTGATGTCTGTTGCAGTGGCAGAAAAGGAGACGCGAAAAATCTCCCGCTGAGAACTGGTTTCAAATTGTGACGTGTTTAAGTGGAAATACATATATATATATATATATATATATATATCTGCTTGTACTTAAAAAAGCGTAATTCATCGATGCTGGTTTCTGTCTGTGAAGCTGAAAAACGCCTTGAAGAACACTAGTTGAGCATCATCGACACTGACCATGCATATGAAAAGCGGACGATATCACCATCATGTCCACTTCAGCATTACATCATAATTCACATAAAACTAACTATGGTCCTGTCTCCAAATGCTTTAGCTGACGGCATGGCACGGCTGCTGGTTGCACTTCTTGAAAGGGTTGCAAAATGTGGAACGACCGCCATACTGAAAAGCAGGAACGTTTTATTCACAAGCCTACGGCCTAGTGAAATCGATTCGTGGCACCTATTTTCTCATATAGATTTCGGATGTTGTAAATGCCTATCTTATATAATCAATGCAAACTAATATCCACCATCACTGCTTGTCATGAAATCGCCTTTACTGCAAGGGGATTCGAGAGAAACGGTAGCAAATTTCATTAGTCTGAGTTTACCAAGCAAAGCAATGAGCTATGTTCCAACATGAAAAGTTCCTCGTGCTGTAAAATACTAAGCTCTTTCTTCATATAAAAACATTTACTCCATTGCTACTTTAAAGGACCAGGATTTCACAAGGAATCTTTAATGAATAGTGTAATTGATTAACCAACCTGCATGTGCCAATGTGAACGTTATCTGAAGACATGTTTCCGAGTGAAGCCGAGTTTCCACCCTAAAAGTTCAATTAAGCAAATAGAAAACGGTTATCGGTTGTAAAACAAAATGAAATCTTCCATCGAATTTGGAGAGAACAGAAGGGGGAGATATAGGGAAAAAAGAAAGAGAACGAAAAGGATGCATGATAAGCTATGCTAAGCAAAAGTTAGAACTGGCTAATATTGTAACGGTAAGAATACTGAAACAAAAAAGTGAGAGAGTGAGAAGAGAACCCAGGTGCTGTCCTGTGCTGATTGAACATTTACTATTAGTCAAGAATTGACTTACAGTACAACATTACACTTCTAGCAGCTGAATTTTAAGAGTTACTGGTAAAAGGACAAAGGATAAAGTTCTCGGCGTTGATCAATCCTTGAGGGATGCACCATGCATTCGACTTCATTAAGCATCGTTTGGAGGTGATTGAATGCATATCTGGCTTTCACAATGACTCACAGTGGTTTACCGATGTATCGAGCCAGTGCTGCTATCCTCCCAGTGAAGTCTGGTACAAATTTCCTGACCCCGGAGGGATGGAATGCTTGGTGAGCCAGGGGTGAGGGGATCGATTCCGCGTGTGTGTTGCAGGGCACCTACGACCACTGCACCATACGCGCGCTAGATATACTGGTACAAGCAGTATTTCCTAACACCCAGGTAAGTGATGGGCTGTACTAAAGTAATATTTTTAATTACTGGAGTTCAAAGTAGACTACATACTTATGAGACTACCGGTTATTAAAGCTTTCCAAAAGCTAGCTAGAGGTTTTAAAAAATTAAAGGTAGACCAATCGTTTAACTAAATGCTCATACGATTACAAAAACGTACTAAGTTAATGATTAAAAAAAGAATTACTTCGAAAAAAGCTAATCTTACAATAACAAAAAAATTTATTGAATAGGGCTACAAGAAACTTGCATAGGATTGAAAGGATGGACAAAAATGTTATCTAACAAATCGTTTAGAGCTTCAGCAATTTCCAGTCTTACCAAAGGACAGTAAGGGCCCGTGTGGCGCAGTGGTTGGAGGCGCCACTGCGACACGCACGTGAAATCGATTTCTGCGCCCATGGCCCACCAAGCCTTTCATCCCCCTGGGGTCGGCAAATTGGTACCACACTTGTCTGGGAGGATAGCAGCACTGGCTCGATACATCGGCAGGCCACCGCGAGTCATTGTAAAGGCCAGAATGCATTCAATCACTTCTAACAATACTTAATGAAGTCGAATGAATGGCGCATCCCTCAGGGATTGATCAACGCCGAGAGCTTTCCTTTTACCAAAGAACAATAAAAACCCAGACATTAAAAAAAAAAGGGAATTGTGGAAAATGATGCAAAAGTAAAGTCATATCATCACGATCACGTTAAACGCGCGAAAAAATTAGACCTTCCGAACAAACACTATTTCCGCTACGGATCAACTCTCGTAACCCACTTTTTGTTGCAATGATAATGAATAGACTAACAAGAAAGTGTTGGCTAAACGATTTCTAATCACAATTAATAGATTCATGCCATAAGGTTTTAAAAATTCGACACGAAAACCTTGCGATTTGTGCTCAGAATAATGCACACCGGAGGATTTCCAGCATCAGGTTCAACTACTGACTCATATGTGCTGAACTATTTATGAGAACTGAGTATGCAAAATCAAAGAGTGAACTACAGTTAAGTCCACTTTGAAAATAGAAAATGATAAAGATTAAAACTAGCCGAACCAAACTGACTACAAATTTTAGCAAAATCTAATATGGGAGGAAACACTAAACGTTTGTTTGCTAACGAGTACTCACCTCCTTAATTTTTAAAGAGTGAAACTGCCCGACACGATGAAGAATATTTTCTTTGCTTTGCGAATTGTATTTTTATTAAAAATATAGAATATTCACCAAATAATAAAAACACGGCTATATAGCAATAGCTCAGGTCTCTGAAAAAGGCGAAGACTCCGAAACGTTAGCAAAAGAACGTCAAAAGCTAACAACACGATTTCATCTCAAAAAAGCAGACTTTGCAAGAAAATACAAGTCGGTTATTAATTCAGAGGTTAGTCGAAAGTCGGGCTTTGCAATTAATGTGAACACGGTGGTGAGAGCAAATCAGCCAGCCATGAGTAGTGCCAAATACGAATTCACCTCCCGATTTTGAAAATTGCACTCAACTTATAGTGAATTTTAATAATTTGAATACAAGCCAAGAGAATGTGCAGGTCGTTGTCAACAAGGTACGAATATCTTTGTTCTGCAGGTATAAAAATCTGGTTTCTTTTTGAAGAATAGGATCACACACAAAGTAATTTTTTTTTCGCTTTCCTCGCCAAGACTAGCATATAGCGCAGTGAAGGGATTTCGTGCAACAAGGAGTAATGCTCCACAAAGAACCGCTGATATTTCCTGTCGCTGCTCTTGAGCCAGAAAAAATTAGTTTTAAATTTTGTTAAATTTTTATTCACTGCCAAGTACTTTTTATGGCAGAGTACGATGTGAAATACAATCACTATGACACAATACCTCTGCATCATAGTGGTTATTTTTTTACATAGTATCCTGCTGTGAAAAACAATAATAGGCAGCACATAAAAAGTTAAAATCTGAAATTTGTTTTTAATTTTTTTTTTAAAATCGGAGGTTCAGACTAATATGGGAATAAAATGAAAGTTTAGGAAAATTTCCTGCGCTATTAGGGCAATTACGTCGTCGATTAGTAAGCTCACGCGCTTGTTCGACCCCCTCTCAACGCTCTCCTCCAATCCACTTGGGAAGCTTTACCCCAGCTATGTCCAGGATTGCAAAGAGTAACGACAAGACCAATCACCTTGTTCCAACGAATCCGATTTCTATTCTATACTGAGAGAAAAGAAGTGCAAAGATAACTTAAACTCCGTGAGTAGCCGGTTAAAGAGATAAAAGTTAAAACGTTAAGCAGATAAAGAGGAAAAATGTGATTTTTCAAGAGACCCCGTAAATAAAGGTGTGATAACTTTAGTGTTTAATCGTAAATTATCTCCAAAATGACAACTATATGTTGAAGAAGGAGAGTGAAACAACGTTTTTCACCAAATGGTGTTATGCATGTTGCATTCAGGGCATTGGCAAAACAGCTGACAAAACCGACGAATTAAAACGACATTTGTTCGATCGTCAATAACGAAGAAAAAAGCAATTTCAACTGATCTGCATGCATCTACTATTTACTGTATTCACGGCGATACCGCTACAGAACAGACCCTAGCTTGGAGTTCTAATGGTCTGCGTTCGTACTTTTCTTCCAGAAACAAGAAATAAAAAACACTAGAGCAGCAAAAAGTGTCGAACGTTCTAGCGCAAGCGCTGGAACAGCTAAATATAACGACATATTCGGCGACCTTTAAAAAAACATTTTGTAAGCTCATGAAAAATTGTAACGCGCCGCTGGAGAACTGACGACTCCAAGTGATTATATGTGAACCAAAAGCTCATTATTAGAGAAAATATGCTGGCTAAGTTGGAATATCAAATCGTTTTAGAGATATATCTTTTGCTTCCAAAATATTAAGCGACTTAACTACAAATAGATTAAAACCGTGCAACTTTGGTATAGTCTTTGGAGATAGAAGCCACAAAACTACTACACATCTCGCTGAAGTGAGCGACCTCAAGCTGGCCAGCAGCAAGGTTACGTGGGCGCCGTGGGAGGTGGCAGACGTGGACGAGATGCAGAACAAAACCGACAGTGCTGTTTAGTTACTCTGACAAGTAGATGGATTGAATAAATTGCCATCTTACTCTGCTGGGCTGGATTGACACTGGTACGGAATACTCAGCCTACACGATGGAGCGCATCGAGCTGCCTGTGAGTTAAACAACTAGAATACAGGGCTTCACAAAAAAGGTGATGCTACAACATTCCTCGATCCTGGGTATCTAGCCATTACAGCACACAGTTCTAAAAAATGACAAAGACGAATAAAAATTTCTTGGTCTAGCTAAAGTCGAAACATAATTAACGAAACTGCAAGTGACAGACATGACAAAGAGATGCGTCCACTGCAATGGTCAAGAGGTCCCCAGCAGTATATAAAGGATCATTGATTGAACGCTATGCCAGATGCAAGCTAAGAGGTTCACACTTTTGAAAACGAAAAAATGTCGCCACACTTGTCTGGGAATATAAAAACACAGATTTTATGCATTTGCCGGAGGAACTATGCTGGTCAGATTTGACATGACACAGAAAAATAAATTACTGATAATAAGTCTTAAAATTTCGAAACTCCAAGAAAACTCTAAAATTGAGAATGGACAAAGACCACAATTCTATTGTTATATAGGAATAGTTAATTCGATATCAGTGGACGATGAAAAGCGCGAAGCGGCCACTGCAATGTAATGTGCAACGCCAGGTGTTGTGATTTACACATGATGAGTGGTGGACTCATGGATAACATCCATTTCGTCGCAAAATGTTTGACCGAAAACACTTAATAACCGACTTTGATTAAACCTAGGAAGGAATAACCAATATTTTCCTGGATTACCAGGTTCAATAATCTATCAAAACGTCAAAGTTTTCTCTAGTTCATTCCTCCTAGCAAATTGGAAACGAAACGGCAGAGTGGGCTACTGAAAGGTCAGTTCACTTATGCATTATGGCTTACGCTAAAATCTATTTGAATCCAATTATTAAAAAAGGAATTTATAAAATTTAAGCGATGTGTAAATATTCAACGTTGTCCCGAATCCAGCAATGACATACAACATGAATAACACTTCGAACAAAGACCAAAATTTTGTTGTCCTGTTGTTTTCATGGTACGCTTATGAACGAACGAAGGACAAATCGGAAAACGCTTGGTGGCCACCATGCGGAGAATAAATCGCTAACGAATTCATTGTTTTTCGTAATTGAGCACTGCAGTAAAAAAATCAAAGACAAAATGAACTCTGAAACTTGAGATGGTTCTAGTGGGAAACTGACACTATAGACATCGGTCAAGTGATAAGGAAATCCGTTGATTTGGATTTTTTTTTTCTGGAAAAGTAAATGCGATTTTAACCATCTCCTTCCTCAAATTTCAACGCTTGGTTGCCGAAAAGCTGCAAGCTTATATGGTGCAAGCTTCTAAAGTGTATGTTTCGCTCCACATCTTTTTTTCGTTACTATTTTAATCCTTTCTTAAAGTCAGTTGGGGTGTTTAGATTGGGGTCATTCCCATCATCAAGGAGGCTAACCGGATACGATTCAACGCAATCACTTGAGTCCCGCTCGTAAAAGCACGGCACTGAGGAAGGCGAAGTCGCCGAAACGTCAGCAATCGACCAACAACACCAACAACAACAACAACAACAACAACAACAACAAGAAAGACAACAACAAAAACAGAAACAACGGAAACTTATAGGAACCTCGCATCAGCTAAACACGATCAGTTTATAAAGGTCGTATAAATAAACATATCAACTATTTATGCCAAGGTTTGTAGAAAGTCGATCTTTTGAACTCTATAGGTTCTCGTTGCGTAGCAGATACTGCTCATTGAATCAATGGATTTCGACAAAAGGACATGAAGACCATCCAGATTTTGAAACAGCGCCCATTTTTACAGTTGTGACCAAAGGATGCTTCTGAGTAGCCCACCAGGCTCAATGAACGCTAGCGAAAAAAGTGAAAAAAACACAATGAGTTTTCAAACAAATTTAAACTTGGATGTACACCTGAAGATTGGGACAGCAATACTGGGCCAAATGTGGGAGAGATAAATTCGTCGACGAGCGAACAGCAATGGTTTCAAAAGTTAAAGTAGACCTAAGCAAAATTTCTTAACATTTCACGGAAGAACTACTTGTAGGTAGAGCAACACTTTCGGCACACTTAAGATGCATTAGAGAGCTAAATAAAATAAACAAAAACGAAAAAAGAGAACAGAAAATGCAGCAAATGTGATTTCGATAAGCTGAACGAAAAGCAAAGATATCGCTGCTATTGTGTCTGTTCTGCGTGGGTTCTAACGTACAAAAACTACTCGTTTCTTTATCGCACTGTGAAATGCGATGGAACGTGGACAAGCGACAAGGTTGTGCGCAAGCAAGGATGAAAGGGGATGAAGCACCAAAACGCCTCTTGAAATCAAATCTTCATCAAAAGAAGAATGATAATATCAAAAATTCTGAGTTTAAAAGACCGACTTTCTATAAAGCTCGGCATAGATAGTTGACATATTTATTTACAGTATCTTATAAACTGATCTTCTTTAGCTGATGAGAGGTTGTTATAGGTCCTCGCTGTCGTTGTCGTTGTTGTTGGTGTTGTTGGTCGATGGCTGACGTTTCGGCGATTTCTCCTTCCTCAGAGCCGTGATGTTACGAGTGGGCTTGCTGAGTTCTTCAATCTGGGTTAGAACAGCACATCATCCGGAACTGCGATATCTACAGCGAGTTCGCTGAACCGCTAGGTCAGAAGAAACTAATTCTGCTTGAAAAAGTCCGAGAAGTTCGCTTTGCAAAAGCAATACTCGAAAAATTAAAGAAAAACTGAGATAGGAAACCAAATTTCGCCTATCATACTCATTTGTCATCTGGCCGTTAGATCACTACTTTTCGAAAGGAACGTAGACAACTCTTTTGATGGAAAAGGGTTCAACAACGAAGATGCTGTTCAGAGCGCCAGGAGGAAATTAAATAGCTTGTATTCAATAAAATTTGATTGTGACGAGATAAATAAACCGTTATCTGACTGGCAGAAATGACTAGATTCCACTAGGATTCACTTGATTATTAAAACGTCGGTTGAGCTGAGATAAACGTTTCGAATCTGATTGTTAACAGCCGAAATGACTACCCAAACTACCCAAATAACCGGATAGAATAAAATATTCGTTGGATCTATAGCATTCAAAACAGGATACTAAGCATAAATCTAGGATAGTAATTTTAAAAAAGAACAAAAAATAGTGCACACAACTGACGATCCTGAATGAAAATGGGAGTAGAAACGCATAATAAAAGACGATAAAGCTCTCGGCGTAGATCTACCTCTGAGAGATGTGCCATGCATTCGACTTTATTATGGACCGTTTGGTGGTGATTGAATACATGTCTGGCCATTACAATGGCTCGCGGTGGCCAACCGATGTATCGCGCAAGTGTCTCCGAGACAAGTCTGGTACCAATTGGCAGACCCGGCAGGGGTGGAAGGCCTAGTGGGTCGGGGACGCGGGGATTCATACAATTTGTGTCTTGCGGGGCGCTTCTCACCATTGTGCCACACGCGCCCTGTAGGTAACGTATAGGTAATTAGAAATTATGTATTCATTAAAACCTACTGATTGCTGATGAGTAAAAACCTAACGAAGAAAAACAATGAAAGCAAGATCAACGTTAAAGAAGAAACAATATCACATCGTCGTTCAGATGTAAAGAGAACAACGAAGAAGTGAGAAAAATACGAGAACGGCACAAACTTTTTACTTCTTTTGTAATCCAAAAAAGTGACCAACATATGATAATGCAGATTACTTGTGTATTGTTAAAAGCATCACATATGGAACAAAACACAAAACTGATAATGAATCACATGTTCTGATTGATTGACAGAAGTACTGCGAAGAATATCCCGATGTTTATCCGATGCCCGTTCAAAGATCGCCTTGGATGCAAATGAGCATCGGAACACTAACGTTATCGATCGATACTAGGTCGGGTAGACGAGTAAGGTCTCAGTGAGATCCTAATGTATTCCAAGGTGATCGTACCCAAATTTGCAAGCACAGACTGTCACCGTCTGCTTAGTTCCGTCATCTGCATACATGCAGAGAAGTGTCGAAATAATCTCAGTAAAGGATAAAATTTCATTTTTACCATTTCCCTTATAAAAGATTACCTACAGTCCAATGGAATCAAATATATTGCATTCACCCATTCATGTCGTTGACCTTATGTGAATCCCTGCAAAAAAACATTCGAAAGCCTGATCGACGAAATTTGAAACAAATTTAGGAAGCAGTTGGGGAGAAAGTTCACAGTTGCTTAAAATGGCCACCTATTCGTAGTGGTTCATGCGGAAACTGATGCATTGTGTTGAAATTTGTAAACAGTACCAAATTTGTCAAAAGCAGTTTAAATTGACGTAAAAATTGAGTAGAGGATTTGTTCAACGTATTGAATGTGTAGGAAATTGCGAAGATCCGAACGACAGAAGGCACAAAGGAGGCTCGGCGTGCGTCGTGAGCGGTAGCGAGGTGTGCCCCATATGGGTGCCAAATGGCAGGAGCGGCCTGAGTGGGTGGTTCGTAGGCGCGCGACTTACTTTTTACACCATTCCATTTCTACGACAAGTTATGGTATTGTCTTGAGAGAGTGAGTGAGTGAGTATATGCCATACTGTAGTGTTAAATCGCTAAGCGTTG
The DNA here is from genome assembly GCA_009735665.1 of Angiostrongylus cantonensis. Classification (NCBI taxonomy): domain Eukaryota; kingdom Metazoa; phylum Nematoda; class Chromadorea; order Rhabditida; family Metastrongylidae; genus Angiostrongylus; species Angiostrongylus cantonensis. The sequence continues at coordinate 863,954 of MQTX01000186.1, read as the reverse complement.
GGGACTTGTGGTATTTGTTCAAAAGAAAGTACGCATTTAGTGTGATTTGATGCGAGGGCGAACACCCACATCGTAGCGACGACCAGCTGTGGACCGTCGACTCTGACAAACGCAGCGCTGAATAAGACAAGGCGTCGAAACGTTAGTCGAATAAACCTTTCCATACCAATCCTTTGTAACCTCAGTAATCTAGAAAAGTATTCATCTAGTGTTGTTCTAAAAATGTAAAAACTTCTCAGACACTACACTCACACAAACAGTCGTAAGAAGTGAAATTGAAAATCGATGTTATGCCAACAACGAATTATTTTTGATAGCAAACGGTGACACATCAGTGATTTGTCCTGATCCAGCTTAAATCTCGTTGATGGACACTTTTTCGCATCGCGGTGAGGAGTCTAGAGACCCTTTACTTAACCGTGACTGTTTGTCCATACTAATAAAAAAATGTCTTTATAATGAGAGCACTCAATTAGACTTGAACGTTGATGTGAACGGTTTATATCGGTTCTAGGTTTTTTGTTATCTTTTCCAAATAATTTATCACAATAGTTAATAACACAGGCAATATTGTAAGATGATTATGAAACTGTGGATGAAAGAAGAAACCTATGATAAAGAGAGAAAAAAATATGGCTATGCTGTTCTAGAAAATGGCCGAGATGGAAAAAAAAACGACTACTATCTACGGAAGATCGTTCATGGGCTGCGATCGTTGTAGTGAGATCTCATCGCCAGCTGTGAATTACTCAGATCGTGTAGCTCGATAGAAGCGCGACAAACGTCGCAAAAGTTTGAGCACGTCGTGAAGCGGATTTCCATGGATCTCATTTCGCATTCCAAGCTTATTGCTAGGAATTTCTCGGATTTTTCATAGAAAATATACTAGAACATAGAAAAAGAGGGCGCTGATGTCAGTCCTCAGTCATGAAGGGAAAGTTGCTGGAAATTCTCGTCACAATTTTCGAAACATTGAGGGAGTAACAGTAACGAACAACTGATTGTAACAGAAATTTTGAAAAATGTTAGTACCACTAAGGCTTAATTCTTGTAGAAACAATGCCTAGCCAGCTTTTAAAACGCAGAAGATTCTGAAGCTGCATCCGAATCCACATGTGAACGCGATTACAACTCAATAAAAGGTTGATAGGGAATGAAACTAATGAAATTATTTGGATACTCGCATTGTTAAGACAAATCGTCTAAATTTCTTGTAGTTAACTCTTGTATTGTTCATGGTGATTATGTGAAAAACACGACATTAGAGAGGAAAAGAAGAAGTAACTTGTAGCATATGTATTTTTCCTTGATGAGCTTACACGAGGTTGATAATAATCTTTATTATCGGCTAACGTTTCGACGTCTTCGTCTGACATCAGAGCCGATGATCCGAGTCGATGGTCCACGCTTGTCCTTCGTCTCGATGTGGCGGCTTCGCCTTCGTGTCGAGTTAGGCCTTCCTCAGCGGTCCATCTCTTCGAATGAGGCACACTCATTCACTGATGTCCTTTTATACACGGTGCTGATGGTGGATATAATGATAATTATCAACCTCGTGTAAGCTCATCAAAGAAAGAATACATATTGATTATGCACACCGAGGTTCAACGAAAGTCGGTTTCGAAGTATTAATACTTGTAGCATAGTTATTTTTTTCGCTGGAAGGCATACTGTTAAGGAAGAATTTTTCTTTTTTAACAACACCCAACGCTTTTTACAGTTTCAAAAAGCGGCTAAATTTGTTTTCTATTAATTACATTGACCATCATAAAGGACAAAAAAGATGGAGCTCTTGGCGCTGATCAATCCATGAGGAATGCGCCATGCATTCAACTTTAATAAGCATCGTTTGGAGGTGACTGAATGCATATGTGGCCTTTACATGACTTGCGGTGGTCAACCGATGTATCGAGCCAGTGCTACCTTCTTCCCAGACCGGTCTGTTACCAATTTTCGGCCCCAGGAAGGATCGAAGGCTTGGTGGGCTATTGGGGCGGGCAACGATTCCACCTGCGTGTCGCAGTGGTGCCTCCAACCACTGCTGCACAGACGCTCTCACTGACCACCATAGTTTGAAAAAATGACAGTTCCAATCTAACTGGAATGTGAAAAATCCATCAGATTGCGTACATAATACCTATGAATGCCCACAGAGTAAGAGCTTCTGGTTCATTAATATAACTTTGAAAAAGTAATGAAAAACATGAGAACTTCTAAAGAGATCTAAAATTTACATTCATTTTGGTCATCGGCTTAAGAGAACAAGATGACATAAATGATATTTGAACGTCCAGAATTTACAGTACCGAAGTTGGTTCCGTGATTAAACGCCATTAGAACGGGATTCATTTTTTAAGCAACTCACCGTGTAGTCACTTTTTATTCACTGCGCATTCTTTTTTCTTGCCAAGGTTCGGAGTTTTACAAATATATCAACATAGCTGCAATACACTGTCTTCTTGACAAGGAGACCAGAGGTTGCTATTACAGCACATTTATTCATCCTCAATATCTGACAACTCGAAGGCTTCGCCTTTTTCAGAGCCTGGTAGTGTCATGTTGATAGGTAATCTACTCATCGTTTTCTCTCTTAGCAATCGCGAGGTTGTTAAACAGCATACGTTTACTTCCATACAATAACACATACAATACAATCGTAGCTGACGTTTCGGCAGAATCGCCTTCTTCAGAGCTGAGTCGTCAGCCATATGCGACTCTGAGCGGCTGTTCTTCCTCGGTGGAAGACAGATGAAAAAAAACGGCTCTGAAGAAGGCAATTCTGCCAAAACGTCAGCTACGATTGTGTGGTATGTGTGTTATTGTATGGAAGTAAACGTATACTGTTTAACAACCTCGCGATTGCTAAGAGAGAAAACGACGAATTCATAATACAATGCCAAGGTTAATAGAAAGTCGATCCTGGGTAATCTACTCAGTCAAGCACTTTCATAACCTCATCACAAATGACTTTATGCATAAATGTTTATTCGCATAGCAAAGAGTTTCTTCCAAATACCCACCGTTTTGTTCTTCCCAACTCGTGCAGTTATTCAATTGAGATCATTCGCATAAATCTTGTATAGGACAGGAATGGCTGGGCTGTGGTCGGAAAAAATCAGCTTGACATAAAGCGCTAGGTGAAGGATGATCAGAAGGCATTCCTTCTTGTGGTTCAGCTTTGTAGTTTTAGAATTTATCCGAAACGCTTCGAGAGTTTGCGCAGACTGAATTCGTCGTCCGGAAATCTAGAACTCCAATGCTTAAGAGATTTGAAATTTTGGGCAAAGTCCTTGAATAAATGCTGCAATAACAACCTAGTGTTCTCGTCCCAGAAACTGGGATTTCTAAAACAGTTTGCAAAAATTGGTGTTTCGACTAGACCCATAACGTAAATGACTGCTTAAAACAAGCCTACGCATTTAAGGCGAACAAATACTGTGTCGTAAACACTTGTTTACTTACTTACATACATGCTTACTTACTTGATACTTAAATGGCCCATCCTCACTGGTTTTTGGGACCCCAGCATAATCACCATTTTTCTGAGATTTGCTGGTTAAGCCATTGTGGTTCCCTGGAATCCCGAGCTCGGCCTGGTCAAGCTCTACCCCAGGTCTTTACCACCACAGGCAGTCGCGCCTTTGCGAATCTGAAGAGCATTTGCAAGTAATCGACTTTGATACCAAGACGGTGGTGGATCCTGGCATTGGTTCCTGATGGAAACGTTGAGCTAGGGTTCCTGATGGAAACGTTGAGCTCCTCACCTTCGGAGACCCTGCTGGGGAAACGAATCCCTCGCTGTACATTGCAGCCCCACACGCAAAAACACCTCGCAGCCACGATGAGGCTTTTAACCGTTGGAAGGCCGTCGCAAACACTGGAGGAAATAAATCATATACTAGATCATTTGAATGCTTAAATGATCGGCCTTCACGAAAAATTTTGTGGGCCTACTATTCCTTCCATTTAAATGTTACTTTGAATCTTTAGCAAAACTTGATCTTTGAAGTACTGAGAAGTATGAAAAAACTGAGAAGAATGTTCTGAAAAATTTTCTCATTGTCACTGCAAGTACTTGCTAATCCTTTTAATAAAAGCATAAAACCCATGATACCTTCATTTTTACCAAATTCTTATTATAATCCTTTTAACTTATTATTTGCTGCCTACTCTTTTTAATGGCAGTGTATATCACAAAATATGACTTTAATAATGCTGCAATATTTGCAAAGCTCTGGACCGCAGGTGTCTGCGATGGGAAACGACCGCGCTATTGCCCTTTGCGAGGAGAAACGCGTTCACCACGACACCATGCTGGCCCTCCGTTTCGCCTGTGTCTCAGCTAGTTCTGGAAAGGACAGCAATGCATCCGTTGCCTATCGCAGACACCTGCGGTCCAGAGTTTTGCAAATATCTAAGCTTCATTGAGGTTATATTTCGCAATGTACTTAGACCTTAAGAAGAGTAGGGAGTAAATAATAAGTTAAAATTGCGATTATAACTACGGCTTCAGCATAGCTGGGTTCGGTGCTGATTTGACCTCCCAAGATCAATCTCGCAGACGGGTGATTGCTGATGGCGTTTATCGATAGAATTAGCTGAGAGATAGGAGAAACGAAGCACCTGCATGGTGTGGTGGTGAAGGCGTTACTCCCCGGAAAGGACAAAAGCGTGTTCGCTCCTCACCGCAGACACCTGCGGTCCGGAGTTCTGCAAATATCTGAGTATCACTGAAAGCTTTTTAATTAATTTTTAAAAATACGCAGCTAAGACGAGCTTAATAGAAAACATTTACTCGGTTGACATTTCGACGTTTTGGTCTTCTTCAGAACCGGATTTGTCGGAGTCGGTGGTCTACAGGGAGTCGTCCATGCTATGTGAATGTTCATTATCGCATGGAGCAGAATCCAAAGGAGGGAGCACAGCTCGAATGATGAGGCTCGCTCGGCAGCTTTTTCTTATAAAAAACACAAAAACACATCTTATACAACACAGTTGTTGATATTGACAATCCGTAGAAAAAAAAATAACAACAGAGAAACGATTTGAAGAAAATCTCCGTAGAAAGAGAAACAGCTATCGGATAGTTGACTCGCATCAATCCGACTTTGAAGAAGACGAAAACGTCGAAACGTTAGCTAGACAAATCTTATTCATCAACCTTGCCTTAACGTAATAATCGAAAGAGGCATGGATTCTTTTTCTCCCGCAGTTTAATGACAACCGGCTTTAAGATACAAAATTTAGAACCTTGAGTAAAATCGAGAGTTTTGAAACTAAACCACGATGCACAATTTTATCACCGACGTTTCACCGACGAAATAGCACGTCGGATTTTAGAAGGGATAAACGGTGGCACGACTTATCCATCCATTATAAACCGTCGCGTCGTGACGAGTAGCATCCGAACTGATGATGCCCCATGGCCAGAGGAACAACGAGGAGCTGGGATTGGTCGATCCACTCTGATCAGTTGAAGACATATCGGATGGCGGTTGGACATACCCGGACAACTACCATGGTCTGTTCAGTTCTTCCACAGTTCCTCGCAGTTTTCCGTTTATCATTGACAACTTAATATTGGTAAAATCTCTTCGACTATTCAAATAAAGAAAACATTGGTGTAAAAGAACAACTCTAAGAGCTGCAAATCTTAAAAAAAAAGAGCGAATTTACCATCTATTAGTGTTGTAGGGCCTTAGCCAATAAGACCATTACATTTCAATCAGAAGTATGAAGGCAGACAAAATGCTGACTATTGTTTGCAATAAAAAATCATTAAATTAATTGATAACTGAAGTGGGAACAAACGAAGGTGTAGAATGCCGAAGGTGCACATTGGTTTCTTCAAGCACGGACGCAAATTCGTGATGGCTTTTCAGGCACAATACGTAAAAAATGTTATGTTCAACAAGGCGAAACCACGGCACATGGACTACCTCACAGCATACGCGGTAACGAAGATTGTCCGGTGCTTTTTTCAATAACAGCTTGCATTTCTAAACACTACATTGAATGACATACAGTTTCACGGTGAGGTTTATGTTCAGCTCGAGCTTGGCATTATGTTCGATGCCCAAAACCTCATTGCAGAGACGGGCGGCGGCTACGTGAGTTTGTGGAAATAAAAGTAAAAACTATTGAAAAGTGACGAAATAATGAGATAGTAAATTATTGCTTGGGAGGACATAGTCAACGATGGATGTTCAGTTAAGCACAGTCCTCACTCACACATACAAGCGTGTCCACATGGCTTCACTACTGGAACCAACTGAGTTAGCATCGGCCTCACCATTCATAAATATGCAGAGAGGTCGTCATTGTAGGAATCGACTACTTGAGTCGGAGGGCTTGGATCTGTCAAAACTAAGTCCAACATATTTCAGGATCGAGTTTTTATTAAACTCGGCACTGGATTATAAATGCATCGTTTTCTTGTTCAGCAATCGCGACGTTGTTGTACAGCATACATTTATTTCCATGAAAAGACACACAATACAGCAGTAGCTGACGTTTCGGAAGTTTAGCCTTTTTCAGAGCCTGCAAGCCAAGCCAAACGCTTACGCCAACAAAAGCCAACACTAGAAAAATCTACCTGGGGGTGCGACCCAGCCATGGGGATCCATAAATACTTGGAAATTTGGAAGAATGCCCGTTCTCACAGGTGCTTCGTACCCCGGTACAATTCCATTTTTCTCGGAGTATTAGCTGGTTTGGATATTCTGGTACCTTGGAGTCTCGAGATCTGCTTCACTAAATTCTGAAGAAGGTCTGCCATCAAGCGACTAGTTTGATACTAGGACGACGGTGGATCCAGCAGGTATTGGTTGACGCAATATGAAATTTGAAGCAACATGTGTAAATCCTGCCCCCTTAATTCATGTAAACGAAATACGATTGACTAGTTTACCTCAACACCATTCTTAGTTACTCAAGTTGATTAACGGGAAGTTTTCCGTTAACTTCTATCCACCAACTCAGTAAGACTGTTGAATACCATTTATTAGTAGATAACCAAGGTAAATACCCTAAAGGAACTTACTCGTTTTCTTAAACGAGGATGCAAATTCCTGATGGCTTTTCAGGAACACCACTTAATCGTCACGTTCAGCATGGTGAGGCAAGAGTACTTGGACGGCCTGCTAAGCTATGTGGTACGAAAGACTGTCTGTCGTTCTTTCAATAATATTTCCTACATTTCTAAGCATTACACGTGTGTTCAGCTTGACCAGGTTATTAACTTCGGCGTCAACCATAATGTTGTTGTACCGCCGTGGAGCGGCCATATGAGTTTCCGGAAATTGTTACAGTTTATAATGATCGCCAGAAGAGGTGAAGTGAAATATCCGATGAAGGCTACGTATTACCAAGGCAATCAAGAAGTTGTTAAAACATTGCATGGGGAAACGTCGCCAGCGATAGACATTCATCCATTCGTAGACGTCACGTAATCAAACCTTCTCTTCCTTTCACTGCTGAAAATATGTGAGCTTCTGTGGGCATCGGTATCCATAAGTTGCAGAAGCCTTGTCGAGGAAGGTGTCAAACCCTTGAAAAAGGAGGCTTTTAAACTCTTGGTGATGATTCTAAGCTGGAAAGCTCAATAATTCGTTTTCACTTAGCTTCCCTCACCATAAACCTGACGGAAAATCCGTAATTTCTTCACGGTAAACTGTGAATGAAATATGAATATAATAGTTTACCACGACTCAAGCCTCAAATACTCAAATAGGTTAAAAAGCAATTTCTCCTTTATTTCTTTATAAGTGCCCCAGTAGTACATGAGTTTTCTACTGGTAAATCGCTTTGTGGTAATCTGTGAAGGACATCTGTCCAAGTTTCTTCCTCTGCTCTGTTCTTCGCAGGTGGATTTCGGCGTCTTGGAATACGCGGTCGTTTGTGAATTTCTTTCCCGGTTTCTTAAGTGGATAGCTTGAATATCGTCTTCGCTTCAATGGTGCTCCTTGAGTCTGTCGTTCTTTCAATAATATTTCCTACATTTCTAAGCATTACACGTGTGTTCAGCTTGACCAGGTTATTAACTTCGGCGTCAACCATAATGTTGTTGTACCGCCGTGGAGCGGCCATATGAGTTTCCGGAAATTGTTACAGTTTATAATGATCGCCAGAAGAGGTGAAGTGAAATATCCGATGAAGGCTACGTATTACCAAGGCAATCAAGAAGTTGTTAAAACATTGCATGGGGAAACGTCGCCAGCGATAGACATTCATCCATTCGTAGACGTCACGTAATCAAACCTTCTCTTCCTTTCACTGCTGAAAATATGTGAGCTTCTGTGGGCATCGGTATCCATAAGTTGCAGAAGCCTTGTCGAGGAAGGTGTCAAACCCTTGAAAAAGGAGGCTTTTAAACTCTTGGTGATGATTCTAAGCTGGAAAGCTCAATAATTCGTTTTCACTTAGCTTCCCTCACCATAAACCTGACGGAAAATCCGTAATTTCTTCACGGTAAACTGTGAATGAAATATGAATATAATAGTTTACCACGACTCAAGCCTCAAATACTCAAATAGGTTAAAAAGCAATTTCTCCTTTATTTCTTTATAAGTGCCCCAGTAGTACATGAGTTTTCTACTGGTAAATCGCTTTGTGGTAATCTGTGAAGGACATCTGTCCAAGTTTCTTCCTCTGCTCTGTTCTTCGCAGGTGGATTTCGGCGTCTTGGAATACGCGGTCGTTTGTGAATTTCTTTCCCGGTTTCTTAAGTGGATAGCTTGAATATCGTCTTCGCTTCAATGGTGCTCCTTGAAAAGATGACGATGTCGTCAGAAAACGTTATAATAGAACTCTTCCGTCATATGTAGTTTCATTCCAATTAAGTAACATCATTTTTTACGTCATGGCAGGTGTGAACAGATTTTTCAAGTCTTTTTTTGCCAACCTCTTTTTTCAAGAAGAAGGAAGGATATTGACGAAAAAATCGTATGTTGTGGTGCGGTTGGGGTAGCGGTAGGGAATAGTTTTTATGCAAGATTGATCCACTCACCGGTCAACCGACTCCAAAAGGACCACACCTATTTCGACGCGGTCAAGCTTTTTTTCTATGTCGGCAAATATTATGTTAAGGGAAATGCGACAGTCGCGACAAGCTTCGGGTTGCGAACACGGTTAGGATATAGTACACCGAAAGGTATCAAATTTGGAAATCTGTTTGGCAAATCGTCGTGCCTCACACACGTAGCCTTTAATGCGCGCGATCGGATAGTCTTCAAAAGAGCTTGCAGAGAGCCCTAAATAACATGTTTGACAATAAGAGCGAAAAATTCTCGGCTACCTTTCATGTGCAGGGTGACCACGGGCAAGGTTCCTCACTTGTCACGAATTGTTTTTTTCCATAGAAGCTAATTTACAATATCGATGACGAGAAGCATGCGTAGTTTATGGCATTCATCGTTAACAAAATTAGTTATGATATTATCTTGACTAAGACCGTTATTGTAGCTGAGAGACAGGTGAAATGGGGAGCCCGTATGGTGCAGTGGTGAATGCGTTATCACCGGGAACTGTAGTAGAGCATTCGTTTCCCACCCCAGACACCTGTGATCCGGAGTTTTGCAAATACCTCAGCATCGTTGTGGTTTTACATCACATTACATTTTCCTTTGAAAAATTGTAGTATGCAGAGAATAAAAATTCAACACTCTTATTGCATTTAAGCTTTCGATTGCAATTCAGGATGAAAAGTGAAGAATCTTTGGATGCTACGAGACGTTCTTCAACTACTGCTGAAATTTGTTCACCATCAGGGACGGGTTACCTAGTCAAGTCCTTCACTAACTCGTTTTTTGTTTTCGTTCTTGTTTTGTGCCTTTTTCTTGTTTCTTTTTGTATTTGGTGCTTTTGTGCAAATTTTTTCTCGAAATGAGAATGAATTAGTGTTTCACGAATGCAAGAACGGGCTAACGTTCTAGCTTTTTACTTACTTTCTACTCTTCCTAAATGGCAAGTCTGGTGTTAAATATAACAATAGTAATCCTGCGATACGAGCAAAAGTTGGAATCTCAGTTGGAATTCGAATCCGCGATTACCTTTTTCGAGTACTCAGATGAGTTTAAAAAAATTACTGAGAAAAAGGCGAAAGAAGCGCCTTGTCTGTTGTGATGAATAGCTGGATAGTACTTGAGCTTCGCTAAATGTAATTGGGTTCGAAGACTTACTGTGGTTCCGAATTTCGCTCATATCTCTACATCGTTGCAACTCCGAATTAAATTCAAGTTGATTCAGTATAAACGATGGAGATTGGTAACAACCAAAGTAAGAGAACGGTCTGAAATCAGCGCCTAGGTTTTGCGTGTATGTGGCGAAGCTTTTTGCTGAGGAGACTTGCACTCTGATTGAGGCATTTTCAATTCAGTTTTCCTCCATTGCAATTCAGCATGCCTTCCATCTTCTAAAAAGTTTCGATTTCGCAACAGAATTCAAAACAAGCTTATCAGTAATCCACTGGCTATACTAAGGGTAAAATGCTTTGTCGTAATGAAATTCTAACATTAGATTTCACAGCCCTGCTTATCTACCCGTAACATTGTTAGTAGTTAGTGCCACTTCCGAACATGAAATAAACCATTGTCGACAACAATCACTGTCTGTAGAGCAAACTGAATCTCGTGTACACAATAGCACTGCTTACTTTCTTTGAAATCTCGCTGATAAATGCCATTTCCGAGGTCCAAGCTAACAAAATGTACTCTGGCCAACTTCGACAGCACGTTATGCAATCGATACGCACAAAAATACTGTGGTCATAAAGAAAACAAGCTCGCTCTTAATAGTCGCTATTGCTAGCACGTCATGAAATTTTCCCAACAATCCAGCTTCATACCCAAGTCTGGATGCGCAAATGAACGAGTTGCTTTCATAATTGAGCAGGAGCTATCAGCAGCTGCGAGTGTTTGTTAATACTTCGAGAAATCATGGAACATACAAGGAATAATTTAATAACAACGTTACAACACATGCATCTTTTTCAAAGAATTTATTAACAGCAATGAATTTCATTGGAAGTGGCATCACTGATTGTGTTTACTGGGAAGTTTTTACTCAACTAAAGAGCCAGTATTCAACGAAACCTCCCTGGTCTGGTCGGTGAGCAGCAATATTGTTCATTGTAATCATCTTGTGACGCGTGAGTTCAAGATGGAGGACGGCTAAGGATCTTGTATGAGTCGACGAGATGAACAACGGACAGGTGGACGACAAAATCTAAGCCGCTAACATTCATGACGGAACCTTTTCTCTACGATCGCAACGGCCTCGTTGTTTGGCTGGCTTATATCCTTCTTCTCGACTTTTGTTTCTTGCAGTGCGATCAAATGGAATTTAATACGATTTACGACCACAAGAAGGACGCAAAGGTCGGCGTCTGTGGAGAGTGTTCAAGCATAATACTTGCGCAGTAAGAAACAATCTCCATGGCGTGTCGTGGATGTATTCTTCAGATCCGGTGCCAATGACGTCCTGCATAACCCGAAAATTTGTGGACTCTCACCGGTTGTCTCACCACCTGAGGTCATAAATGGGAGCATCCGGTGTGCGGAGTTCGGAGGCTAACCTATTGCTGATTGTGCAACTTGGTCCTCTCTGGAGTTCCGACGTAACATTGCAAGGGCGTATCCACTATCACTGGCTGTGTCTACTGGAAAGTTTTTAGTCAATTAAAAAACCAGTATTCAACGAAGCCTCCCAACGCTTTACAGCCTCATCGTGCATGGAGGTGTTCCTGGGTGCCAGACTGCGATGTACAGCTGGGGATTCATCCACTGGCAGGGTCTCCCAACCTGAGAAGGAGTCCGGCGTTTCCATCAGGAAGCCTAGCTAGGAGTAAACAAATTCCAGGATCCACCACCGTCCTGATATCAAAGTCGTATGGTAGCAAATCTTCCTCTCATCGACAAGGGTTGAGACTGCCTGTGATGATGAAGACCTAGGACAGACTTTTGCAAGGCTGACCTAGGGATTCTAGGAAACCACAGTGGCTTGACCAGCAAATCTCTAAGAATGGGCATTATTCTAGGGCCCGCACAAACAGTTAGGACGGGCCATTCAAGTATGAAGTAAGTATTCAACGAAGATATGCAGCTACAGTACGTGATTTGATTATCACCGACTTAATGAATGATCGTGATAAGACATATGCAACTATTTCGAGTACTGAAAACTTTTAATCCGTAAGTCTCAATTTGCCTTGCTTTTAATTATCGATTGTTATCGTTTAATTTTAAATCGTCAGTCGATTTATCGAAATTTCAATGCAAAGTACTCACGATTTCAACGGTAATTGGCGAAAATACACTATTTTCTCAACTGCTCTTGGGTGCAGTGTATTATTATGCTCGTCGTCTTTTTTCTTTAGGTCAAGAATGTGTGCGAGCTATTAATAATGATTGCTATAACCAAGTCAGTTGTAATAGTTAAAGTTCCACACTATTAGACCACCAGCACTTTAGATCTTATGCGACCTATGGTCAGAGGCAATCTACAGGGCTGCAGTGCTTGCATGATTCTCAATTTCGAAAATCCATCACACATTATTGGCTGGATTATTTCATGCACTTTTCCTCTGGATAGTTAAACTACAATGAGAGTCGTATTTCTCATACATTTAACAAGACAGAAATATGGTCCGCTTATTCGAAATAACTAATCACATTCTTGGTTGACATCTACCAAGTTGAAGATACAAGACCATTCATTTTCGAGAAACGAAGAAGGAAACAAAAACAACATAGAAGAAATGTACGAAGATGAAAGCTGGAAATGAAAGAACTTTCGGCATTGATCAATCCTGAAGGAAGCGCCGTGCATGCGACCTCATCAAGTACCGTTTGAGATGATTGAATGCATATCTGGTGTTTACAGTGACTTGCGGTGGCCTACCGATGTGTCAAGTCAGTGTCGCTGTCTCCCTAGACAAGTCCTGTACCAATTTGCCGAATCCGAAAGAATGGAAAGCTTGATGAGTCTAAAGCACGGAATCGATCCCATGTGTATTTCAAGGCGTCTTTAACCGCTGTGCTACATACTTTCCTTATACCTTCCATTCCTTTACGCTTACTTCCCTGTTACTTGATTGCAGGCTTTTGGCTGATTTGACTCGAATACAATCTGTACAAACGGAAATTCACCACACACGCATGTGGGAATATGTCCTCGTATATACAGGAGATATGTGCCGATTCTCCACAGCAAAACAGTGAATCCATCCTCTGCATCTACGTGAATCCATCCTTTGCATCTTCGTCTCGGAGATGCAAAGGTCGATTATGGATCGCGATTAGCGCCTTGCCTCAACTTGCGGACGCGCCACGCTGCTTCCCGACTAACCGGCATGAGATCCCTGCATAAGGGAGTGGGTGCGTAAAGTGGGGGATTTTTACTGCGATAATTAAAACGTCCGTCTTTCCTCCGTAAAGAGAGAGCATGCATCAGTTGAAACCTTTGTAATCACAGTCGATCAAATTTAGAACTAAAACGGTCAGGGTGTTTGCAAATTGCAATTTGTAATTTGCTGATGAGGGAAACTGCCTTTAAATTTTCGAAATAAGTCTGGATTCTTATTCTTCTGGAAAAAAATTATCTTGAAAAAAATACTTTTATAACATAATAAGTGTAGCATAATTTATTTGAAGGCGCCACGGTTGCATTTAAAACTGAACTTAAAGAGACAAACTTGGTCAACGTACGAATTTTCGTCGCCAATGGTGGATTCTTGCTGTGAAGACGTGGCATCACACATACGTTGCCATCTGCACACTGAAGCCAAAAGACTAGCAGTTTTCTAACAAACAGTGGTATTTCATACATGTTCCGGACAATTACCGTGAAAACTCCACATCTCAGCATTGGAAGAATGGTTGCTTAGATAAGCAAGATTTAACTAAGATATTGAGTGTAATGCTTATTAAAATGTCACACCACTTTCCCTCTTTTGCAACCATCACTATATACTATATTAGTCTAAGAATGATAAAGTTTAAAAAAGCATAAATTCGAAACAAGCCGAGCATGCCGGTGTAAGTGTTGACGGAGGACGCTCATTCCCCTATAAATGTCACACACAGAGCACGTCAGGCCTGAATTCACCTGATGACAGGAACGTTGACAAGATTCTGATATCATTGGATGTTGTAGAATAGAACTTCAGAGCACGATTAGCTGATCCTGAGAGAATAGGGGAATAGAACATAATAAACACATGTTCAGTTCATTTACCATAAAACTCGCGTACTTCTTGAACGAATGATTGCTATGTTTTGGCCGACTCTTCAGTGTTGCTTGCCAAATCTAAGAAAAATTAACAACAACGCAAAAATTTTGAGTGTCCGCGATTGTGACATTGAGAACATCAACAACCATTCTGTAGAAACTACACCGTCTCTGCTCGATATTCTTGGGCCATGAAGGTGACTCGATACGATTGTACACACCAATGAACCAGATAATTGCTTCGCCAGGACGTTCTTTTCGTAAACCTGAGCAGGTCATCCTCCTGGCTTCCTCTATTTGACGTAATGACCTGCGATGGACACAGGATACTCTGATCTGAAAGAAATCAAAACTCAAAGTTTTACCAAAGGTCATGCCTAGATGATCGTATCCTTCGATCTATTGCATATGGCAGCAATATTATGTAGTACCCTGAAACAGAGGTTTGACCCATGATAATTAAAATGTCCCACGGCCCACTTTTGCAGGACTTGTCCGTCTATTTCATATGTCGTTTAGCCTGCTCGTTTTATTTGCATAACTGTGTTGTATTTTACTTTAACCCACATAACCAGGCGTCCGTTTAGGTAAAAAGATCTTGTCGTCTTGTGAAACTAAATATAATTGTGCGTTCCAAGCGGTATACACCATTACACCTGTATCACCTGTAGTCCCGTTGATGGTCGAGTGACTCGAGCGAGCGCCAGTAAATCCTCCATTTTTCCCTATTGCGTGCAAGAGTAGCCCAGTGGGTTCTACTCGCTTTAGGGACTCGTCAAGCATTATATCTCTCTTCTAGGCTTTTCGTGAAGAACTCTGACCATCGGATCGGTGGTCTTCCTGCAGTACGTTTGACATCCCGAGGAATCCAGTCACTAATAGCTCTTGTCCATCGGTTATCATTCATACGCATTACGTGTCCGGCCCACCTTATCTTCGACTGCTTGGCGTATAAAACAGCATCTTTGATTTTCGATCGTTGAGGGAGGTCGGAGCTTCGGATCCCATCCCTTTTTTGTGTGAAACGGGATACTCCTGCCCTAAGGTATGCGCCAGAAACCTGGTCGCTACGTAAGCAGGATGAAAGATCACTCAGCGTTATCGAACATCATTGCACAGATAACAAAAATTAACACTCCTTTCTGACAAACTTAATACTGCGTCTATATGGTGTAAATTTTTGGAAGAAAGCTTACAAGTTGATGGTGAAGTGTTAATCAATTCCAAATCAGAAATTGATCGCTTAGTTGCAAGTGGACTTAGATTTCGTTTAAAGTGCTATTTTAAAGGCATGCTGAGACGAGTGTCATAAGACTTCAGTGAACATCCATGTTCGTGCTCATAGTCTTTTATAGGTTTATTTTAATCAAAGCTGAGGAAGTGATACACTTGCCGAAAAGAAATCCATAAATAATTTAGCGTTGCGGGCGGAAATTCTGTTTCGGAAAAAGAAACACGCGTCTAAATAAGGTAGACTCAATCACACCAGAAGAATGTTACGACGATGTCAAAACACAACTCTTCCATAGTTGCTAGGGCTAAGCGAATAGAGCGCAAGTAGTGATGCTGTTTAGTGCTTGTAATTACCAACTCCGTGCTATGGCAGGTAAACTATCTTTCCGAAGTGGTGAATTTGGCACTGCACTTACCTGAGAAGCTAATTAAGAACATCCTAGAAGAGCTATCTCAGCATCGTCTTTTGGAAAGAAAGAGTCGGCTCGACCAGCATTCAATGGTATTCGTAAATAATAGCAAAAAATTCTCAATCACCAGCTGAATCCAAGTGCGAATCCAAAGGTATTTGCGGAAGATGGATGCATGGAAACATCGAATGAAAGACGTAATGAGTTTTTCGCAATATATATGTCACCATGTCTCTAAATTTGTCCAAATGTACCATAGATAACCACAGTAATCGTGGATGATTATCGATAGTAGTGTGTTTCTATGATGGACCGCTGTACGACATAGTAAATATTCTGGTACTCGAACACTTCGATGGCCCTTCTTCACATGTTGTGTGGGCCCCAGTATAATCTCCATTTTTCCTAAGTTTTACTAGTGTAACCACTGTGGTTTCTCAGAGTCCCGAGGTCAGCCTGGTCAAAGTTCCGTTGGGCAGTATAGCAAAAATAGCGCACATATCATTCATACCAATAGAATGATAAATAAAAGTTCTTCATGAAACTTTTTTTTATATTCTTACCCATTAAAGTTCCCTAGTTACCGAAAAGTTACCGTCTCTTGTCAAAAAAAAACCAGTTGGTCGCAGACGACGCGGAATTGGGAGCCGCCCTGCGTGGCATCTAAGCTTTAATAATCTACAAAATAAAAACTTATTTGTAAATCTGAAAAGGTCTTGAGTAAATACGTCACATCTGGTGTCGACAAATAATGGTGAATATACTGTTTGCATAGTTTGTTGGAGGTGCCATTCATTTCACACATGTTCTTCAGTTTGCATATATGTTTCGGACAAACCATGCCCTCTATCCATCTATGCCACCAAGTTAGATGACACACTAATCTGACAGCAAAGAACCGCTCACTTGGTAGATCGATAGATGCCGCAACTTATTATGCTGGCCAAATGTGCATTTAGTCACGATTTTCGACCACACGCTTCGAATCGACCACTACGCATACAAGGTGGAAGATCACTCAGCGTTAAAGAATGCCCAATCGAAAGGACGCGTATGGCCCGCCAAGCCTTCCATCCCTCCTGGGTCGGCAAATTGGTACCAGACTTGTCTGGGAGGATAGCAGCACTGGCTCAATACATCGGCAGGCCACGGCGAATCATTGTGAAGCCCAGATATGCATTCAATCACCTCCAACGACACTTAATGAAGTCGAATGCATAGCGCATCCCTCAGGGATTGATCAGTGCCGAGAGCCTTATCCTTTTTTATCCTGTTCGCTTAGTGGTAATCTTCTTCCAGGTTGGCGATGTCAATAATTACTTCTCAGTGGTAGCAAAAGTCACCATCCTCCCACGGGATCCTAGAACCTTTGCCCGTAAACCTCTTGAAACGTTTCGCATAGATTCCAGAAATCCAAAAGGCGAGCTTCAAGAAGGAGTGCCTTGTGACCATGCATGACCTCGTGCCAAACGTTGCGCTGAATTTTTTGGCTTGAACCAAGCACATCCCTGTCCTTTCTAAGACTGTGTGTGTCTGGTCTTCGTCAAATAACTGCAAGATTTTAAAAAAAAGGAAAGGGGCAAATATTTAAAAGAAGCTGTTTACTATGTGAATAAAAACCTATGCAAGCTTTCTTCCGAGGCTTTCTTCTGAGTAAATTGCACGGTAACTTTTCGGTAACTAGGAAACTTTAATGGGTAAGAATATAAAAAAAGTTTCATGAAGAACTTTTATTTATCATTCTATGGGTATGAATGATATGTGCGCTATTTTTTACTATACTGCCCAACGGAACTTTGACCAGGCTGACCTCGGGACTCTAGAAAACCACAGTGGCTAGACCAGTGAAACTCAGAAAAAAATGGAAATTATACTGTGGTCTACACAGCAAGTGAGGAAGGACCGTCGAAGTGTTAAAGTATGCGAGTATTTACTGTGTGTTACAATGGCCCATCCAAGAAACACATTGCTACCAGCATTAGTTAGGATTTTGTATTTTCTATTGCGCTCGATTCTGTATTTTCTCACATTCGCCAATTTCATCCACCAACGTTGGCCCATCATTACAGTTGAAATAACAGTGAATCGCTACATAAATTAACGATCAGTGAACCTCACAGTAGTGAATGATTTTTTGGTATATTCCTACATGCAGGATAAAACTTCCTAACCAATGCCCCTAACAATATCCGCGTTGAATAAGGTTTTGAATAACTACAAAAACACAATAAAAAAACATGTACAGCAAAACAAGCAGCTAAAAAGAGAATGAATCAAGTCACTCATCTCGACCAGTTTTCCTTGAAACGTGTTCATTGTATGTGATTAACTGTAAACAAAACATAAAATTTCGATGATCTGGGCCGTTTTGAGCAAACTTATTACAAGCGCATATATATTTGTAAGGTCTCAGCATTGATCTATCCTTGAGTGATGCGTCGTGTATTCGACTTTATTAATTATCGTTAGAAGTGATTGAATGCATATCTGACCATTGCAATGACTCGCGGTAGCCTACCGATGTTGTATAGAGCCAGTGCTGCTCTCCTCTTAGAGGAGTATAGTACCAAATTGTACCGAGCCCGAAAGGATGGTAGCTTTGGTGGGCCATGGGCGCGGGGATCGATTCCATGTGTGTGTTGCAGGGCCTCTCCGACCACTGCGCCACACGAGCCACGAGTTTTAGATCTTTGGAGCTTTTTCGTTTCCTCATTTAAATATGTTTCATATTTAGAGAACAGTGATGATTAAAAGCTGTTTCGAATACTAGTGTATATATGCATATATTTATCAGTTTATCTCTCATCTTTTTTTTAAAAGCCTGTCCCTGAACCAATTTGCGCAGTTGTCGCGATGCAGCAACAATTATTAAGAGCATGACAAACGAAAGCGAATTATTGTATGCATAATCTAGTTCCCCGTTTATCTCTGCTTTTTAATTTGTACTAATAATACCATCAGTAGTTGACCAACAAAGAGTTGACTTTAGTTCATCATTATGTCAACTAAGGAGGAAAGTTAAAATTTTGCTCATATTTGTATATTGGAGGTGCCAATCGATCAACAACCACCATGATATCAATGAGGACCTCCGATTGAAGTGAAGCATTCCAGCGGTGTTCCCTTCAATCAATGCGAGTCGACGTGACGACGACCACCACCTGTGGGCAATGGGTTCAGATCAAGTGCTCCCCAGAGAAACGCGTGGACGTTGAACTAGTAGCCAAAAAACCTCTTTGTCAACCTCACGTTAGATTAACAATCCAAAAATATAAAAGTTAAAATTGTTGGCAACACATTCACAATAATATTATCCCAATATGGCTCAACGCGGCTGAAAATAAATCATCATTTAAACATTTCTACTTACAGCGAGCCTTATTAATCAAATTGAAGCCACCGAAGTTCGCGCACTGTGCCAGCATTCATAACACTTTTTATTCCCTCACGATTGTATTACATGAGTTTCTTTTACTTTTTGCCACTATGATCTCAAATTCGAGGCGTGTCAAAAAGTGGGATTTCGTCCACTAGGACGGCATGCTTTTCTATAATGTATCGTTGATGTTGATTTTCTGTTCTCGGCGGATTTCTCAGAAACTTTAACAAGTTTAGAATAAGTGTTAATCTAATAATAAAAGCAAACAATGACCTAAAAACATTTAAGTATCGCTGAAGTGACAGGATGAAATATGGTCAAAATGCCTCAAAGTGCCAAGTCCCAAGTTATTCCGTTAATCTCGTTAAATGACAAGATTTCACCTATTGTGCGCATCCCAAGACTTCTTTCACGCAATCCAGGACTTTCGCATCCACGAAATCACGAAAACCCTCAGATTTATGTGAATCTTCGCCTTCCACTCGAAGAGGCTTTGTCTTTTCGATGAATGTTATTGTGTGCTGGTAGAGTTGATGTTCTCTGGAATTCCATTGTAGCGTTCCTAGCACTTTAACACAAGCAATTAACTATCTGCAGTTGCCATTACCCAGGAATAATCTTTAGACAAGAAATGCTCGAGCAAGGTTGAAGGATGGTGCAGCGGATGAACACGAATGCAGAAAACGGAAGGCGATTCTATTCATGGTACGACGTTGTCAACTGCCCAGTACGCTGTTGCCTTACTTCGTCGACTTTTTTATTCTTCTTATATGATCCGCCTTTTACATATACTATGCATGGCCTAGCACGTCTCACATTCGATTCGTTTCCTCGCATCATCCATGCAAGTCTTCCAACTTTTACGAGTGGCTTTAGCTGCCGCTTGTGAATTTTCCTTTATTGTTGGATTTCATTGAATGCTGGTCCAGTAGATTCTCTTTGGGCTTCTAAGATAGCCGAGTTTGAGCGTTCCTACTTGGATTGCAGAGCGTGATTTTTTCCCGGACAAGTCCAGTTGTGGCTTGGTGAACGCTCTGCCTGATCCTCCAACACTATGTTCGTGATGGCCGACAACACTATCTCTGTTCTATTTGCCCCTTACTATTTCATTATGGATGAAAACTGGAAAAAGTGTAGCAAACACAAAACCAAATGCTTTCTGGACAGCGCACATTTATTTGTAAGGATTAGACAATAACCAGTGTAGTCGCCACCGACAAATGGGCATGATTACGAACATTTCAAACTAGTTCACAAAAAAACAGTATCAGATTGATGCTTTTGGTTTAGTAACTATTTGACCGGGTAAAATCACACCTTGTAAAGTCATCTAAACCCACCAATCTTTTTAACTAAACTACTTCCCGTTTTACTTCTTTCCTATCCCTTCGACAAGTCCATTTCTCTGATTGGTTTCTCTTCGACCCTACTGTAATTTTCTTTGCCTTTCGCACAACCTCATTCACAAAGAAAAAATGCTTTCACCTCGCTTTGCCCTTGTTCCGACGTTCTCGTTCCTCACTCTTCTCTTGTTTACTACATATGTTCTCTCTCAACCGGTTCGCATTTGCCTTCT
Source organism: Angiostrongylus cantonensis (assembly GCA_009735665.1). Lineage (NCBI taxonomy): Eukaryota > Metazoa > Nematoda > Chromadorea > Rhabditida > Metastrongylidae > Angiostrongylus > Angiostrongylus cantonensis. The sequence goes on along the minus strand of MQTX01000186.1, from coordinate 843,130 downwards.
CGTAAAAGAATTCTAATTCTTTCATTCAGTATACATTCCAATCTCACAATGATTCATGCGATCCTCGTTTTTATTAGTTCATTTGCCCACAAAAAAACCGCATCCAATGCATAGTTGTTCGAATAATAGGCTTCCTTTAAAACAAGAGTACGCGTCAATTTGAAATATTTCTTGGGACAAAAATCTGAGTTTTCAAAGTGTAATGTTATAAAACACGTCAAAGCAGTTAGCTCACACCTGACTTAGACCCTTTTTTTCAACCACTGCCTCGGCTTAACCCGAGCCTATTATCTCTAAGTCATATGAAAATAAAACTGGGAAAACCTTCATTCCACTCTTTCGCCTTTCTACGAATTTAAACCTAAAGGAAGAAAGCCGGCTATTAACAGCAATTTGGGACCATAAAACGAAACGTTTCGGGCATAACGTTTCTAATTCACTAGGTTGATGCTTACACTGTGATTCTAAGCACTAAATGATTAACAACTAATATTTCTACCATCTCATTTCTACACAGAAACTAAAGTTTTCATCACTCCCACACGTTTCAAGCATTCCATAGGCTTCTCAAATCTCAAATCTACAGGTATAAGTGATTTTCTTCAATCAATCAATGCGACTACGTACACGCCAATATTACATATTCAAAGTCGAGCCATAAATATTATGGCATGAAGTCAGGGAAAACGTATTGACGACAGCTTAGTATAGATCATAGTGGATAGGAAGTAGTCAAAGCAAAAAGAACACCACATGCCTTTTTTGATAGTTATGAATTCTGATACCTGGTAGGCATCGACTTCATTCATAAATTTGAGTTCATCTACAAATGTAGACAGCAGTTGTTTCCTCTATTGTGAATCACATCGGAATTGAACAAAATATATCATTAGCAGTACAGAAAAGCACATAAAGTAATTTCAATAGCGATACCGGTAACAAGCTATCATGATTTTGGGTATTATATTTCATAACTCTTCAATCAACTGAACACAAAAATACACCTTTTCATTTTTTGAGATGTAAGTTAAAACTCCAAAAAGAAAAACAAAACGTCATTACCAATGTTCTACCCTCTCCCTCTAAAATACCCTTTCTCGACCAAATTCGCATGTTACAGAAATGCTAATAACATTTAAGGTATCAGTTTAAGACATTGACTGTTTAGATCTAAAGGCTATTGAACTATGTTTACTTTGTTCTAGACTTGACATCAAACGTATACCTTCATTTGCTTATCACTCATGTTCTGCATTTCTCTAGCGAACTTTTTACGGGTTAGATTTTAAATAGATTATTACGGAGCCCAATCTATGTTTTCTTCACTTGAAATGGTGGAGCTTTTGAAGTTATCGAGGTAGAAGAACATATTTATCGTGAGTGTCGATGTGAACGTAGCCTCTCCTAATGGTCAGTGATGTAGCCGTGCGAATGTCGTCGGGCAGCACGATGGTAAAAATATTCAGAAGACCGACGTTCTATAAACCTCGGCATAGATAGTTGATATATTTGTTTACATGATCTTATAAACTGATCTTCTCCAGCTGATGCGTAGTTGGCATAGGTCTTCGGTGTCGTTGTTGTTCTTGGTCGATGGCTAACGTTTTGGCAATTCCGCTTTCCTCAGAGCCGTGCCGTTAGCTATTCACTGAGTGGTCCCATCACTGCTCTGAGGAAGGCGAAATCGCCGAAATGTCAGCCATCGACCAAGAAGAACAACAGCAACAAAAACGGCAACGGCGACCTATATCAACCTTTCATCAGGTGAAAATATTATTACTACCTTAGCCTTCTGTAACACGAGAGAGGGCTATTGTTAGGAGTTTTTGAGTGGATTCAAGATCTTTGCATCACAGCAGAAGTACGGCTTATTTCCAACCTGTGATAAAATTATACCATTATCTTGTGTATTTCTAGCTTCTCCCACCCAGAGAAGGAGTCCCTGTCTCCAGTGAGACGCGTTAAGTTTCGATATTCTTCGTTTTTCCGCAGTTTTAAGACGGTCTGAGAAATGTTTCTAACTTTTATGAACTTTTCGAGTTTTTAAGCAAATTAAACGTGGTAAACGAGGGCAATGGAAAGCCTTTTTTCTAACGCTTTTTCTCCACTGCATTTGCGAATCATCAATGGCTGTCAGAAAGAAAAATAACCCCCCTCATTGTATTTCTACAGTGTTTCTCCATAAGCTCATCGTTATGTATGCAAAGCCGGAGTGAATTCCAGCCTCCCGTTCATTTTCAGTGATTTATGTGATGAAAATATTTCTAGACATGGTCGGCTACGCACTTTTTAGATGTGCTTTTCATTCGAATCTGTAGGGCTTGAAGCGTTAACAAGCATATCGTGGTAGCATTTCCTTTCTGTTCGTCTCCTGTTTTCTCTCCTTGTGTTTTTCTTGCACTTCTTTTGTTTTCATGACGTGCGAACTATTCAAGCACCTCGTTGAGTGAATGTTTTCGATTTTGTTTTCAAGAATGGAGCACCGCTATGGCAGTCTAATTCGCAAGAGCATCTACGACTTCGTCCACAATTCCAAGGTATACTTATTTCTCTTCTACAAAATAACAAATACGCGAACAAACTAAGAAGCAAAGGTGGGTTCATAGGTGTACGGTAGACAATCATAAGCTCGAGTTCGGCCAAGAACAACGTGCGGTTCAGTAGTTTTTTTTTTGTTGATATCCCGTGACAAGCTAAATAAGCGAAGTTATGTGAACGGAGAACACATTATTTGCGAACAATGAGTCATGCCCATGTATATTTAAATATATAGTCTGAATTTCTAAGAAACGGTCCTCTTAATGTGAAGTCGTTTTTTTTTTCCCTTCGCCATATGTGGGGTGTTGGCTCATGAAATGTCAAATCAATTCTTTTTCCAACTAATTCTTTGCTAAGCTGGGGATAAGTTTTCATCTGATCCTGTCGCCCATTGTTTACCCACAAGGCACTCTACTGCTTTTGTTTACAGTGCTATTTCCACCCATTCACACTTTATTTTACATAATTCGACAAAACGTTTAGTGAATGGAAATGTCATAGAGTGAAATAGTAGATAAGAACAACCTTAACAGATTTTGCCGTATATTGGTAGAGTTGTGGTCTTGGTTTTCATGCAGCAAACAACGCTATAGAAACAGTTCGTTGTGCCGCTTGTTCCATGAAGAATAGCCCCTGACTCTTTAAAACAACGTCAGAAGAATCATTCTTCAGTTGTAATAGTCTCAACATGAATAATCACTACTGAGAGATAGAGGTGACTGCAACAAGTGACAACCTAGTTAGCCGATTGACCGCGAATAATCAAGTAGAAAATACGAATTTCTGGAAGGTGAACTTTAGTGTACATGCTACAATGTTGACGGTAAATTTCACCTTTATCGGCATCATATGGACGTTTCAATCTATCATTAACTGACCCAGGTGTGAAGAGAAGCTATTAGATAGCAAGAGAACGGTGACTCTAACGCTACTGCGAAATACGAAATTCGGCAAATATTCAGAAGGTCAATTCTGATGGTTGGTTTATCGCACACTTGTTTATTCGCGCGCCAAGAATCGAAAGTCAAACTGAAAAGTGGCAAAATGGTAGTGATGAGCAGAACTTTCGAACTTTATTCTGTGAAAGATGGGTGTGGGTAGCAGAATTGCTTAGGGCGCCATGCGTTGTTTACGGCCTTAAGTTAAGTCTCGCAACCCAAGCTAATCAGCCCTTCTATCCTTTGGGAAACACGAAATTAGCACCAAACTAGTCTTAAAGGATGAAAACGCTAGGCTTATGCATCGGTAGGTCATTCTATTATGTCACTATACACTCACTGACTTCCGCGATGGCAGGTTTTTAGGGAAACGCGTAAAACAGTCCTAAAAGATTAATGAGCTCTGTCTAATTCCTTCAATATCCAAAACGGCACTTTCGAAAATGTAAAATACGTGAGCGCGGTGTGCTTCAGGTCAAATTTGGAAGAGTCGCTTGACAGCTATCAAAATTTTTTAGGTCCGTTATATTATTACCTGCGTCTCTTAAAGCGTCCTACAACCCTGGTTTTTTTTTGCTATGTTAAGTGATGAAAAAGGTGACTTAAGCCCTGCTAGATGTCATATTTTAATGAAACGTTGCTCCGTGTTACAAACTTTCTGAAATGTGTTGATACTGATCACAGCCTGTTTGTTCATTTTAACGAAAACGGAATACAGGAAAGAAGTACTCAGAGTAGAGGAGGGCTAGAGGACGACATGACTTGTTCGTCTATCATAATATTTTTGATTAAAAAAACTTGGGAACGTGTGCATAATGATATCAAACGTTGCACATTCTACACGAAGGAAGAAACATAGGAAATTGCTATTTTGTCTAGTGAATGCATTGTAAAAGGCAAAACCGAACAGTGTCAAGCAGCAAGGTGTACATAGATTTGCTACTAACAGCAAAGAAAGGGTCAGGCAGCCCTATAAAGATTGTGCCTACCTCAGCAAGTACAACTGGGACCGCCACAATATGCATTGACTAAGGAATTATTTATATACGCCACAGAGGCAATCACCACGCCGACATCGGGCGCAAACCTCCGGTGCAGAAATTACTGAACTACCTTTTGAAAACGACGGATGAACTGTTTTGTTGATCCATAGTTCGCCAAAAAAATTCATGATCAATTCTGCTTTTAGATAAAACTTTTTTGAAGTGAGAAATAAAGAATTTTGACGAAGGTCTAAGTGAGATCACTAACAGCGTGAAAATTAAGCAAGCAAAGTAACTAAATCCTACATAGGAACCCTTTCTAGCAAAAAGTTATAGAAAAGCTAAATAAGGTCAAGTTAGATTAAATTAATTAAATTGAAATCAAATGACATTACCTCTTATGGTCCATAACAAACTATTTCATTCAATCTCCAATTCAACGATTTTCCTTAATTAACATGCACGTACGAGAACAACAATCACAGAACGACAGAGAGCTGAATATATTATGATGATTAAAACCGAAAGCAAACAAGAGATTCGGTGATTAATCTGCAGAACAGATACTTCACTATTCGCTAAAATACTTATAGAATCTCCCAAAATTAGGTTGTGGGACACAAAGCACGCATTCTATGAACGGATTGATGTCAAGGCATCGCATATGAAATCGCCTACGAAACTTTAACCTCAAAACTCAAAACGAAATTAGTAATCTAAAAAAGCTATATAACTCTTAATACGAGTAAGCAAAAAGTGTTTCTATAAGTCCGCGAAGTCCTCAGGTTCTCAAGTGCTCTAGTTGTCCAAAAAATTCCGGCACTTGTCGGAAAACCTGCGGTAGCGCGAACGTGTGAGGTAATTTCGCAGAAAAAAAATTTCAATAATTGTCACCTACTACTCAATTTTATCACACATACCACTGTATAGACTTTTTGAGCTATCCAAATGCGTTAGGGAACAAATCTCTTTCATGAAATCTTAAGCGCTTAAAACGTACAACAATTTTTACTCATGTGTTACTTTCCTTAAAATAACTTCTTTCCTTCTTTTAGAGATTCAAATTAAAATTTAGAGCTCTTTAAAGAATACTAGGCTAAAAATGGGATTTGGTTAGTTTCAAGAAAACAATCCTCTTCATTCAATGTCAGAATTTTCTGTCAGTGTTTTTTGAAAAGCTCATGGTTGCATTGGTAGTGATTCCGCTCACTTCACTGGCGGCCTTATCTAAACATGTTCAACTTCGCTCCAAGGTCCATCATCTTACGCTTTAGTGATTGTAAACTGAACTTGTATCAAAGTCGTTTAGAGTGCACTGTCCTAATCCAGGAGAGAACGCTCGAGCACGGCTATCCTATGATTCTAGGACGGATCGACTGTACCAGAATAACGACATTCGTGACTAGCAAAAAACCCCAGGAAATTGCTAAGACCACAAGAAAACTAGGAGGTTCGAGGATCTTCGTGGATGGTGGATGCGTGGAGATGAATCGCATGCAAGAAGTTCTGGGATCCTTGGAACAAGTTCTGGGATGTAACAGTAATAAAAGTAGTAATTTCGTAAAAAGCAGTTCTGTGATGTTTCTTTCTAGAAAAACTAATTGAGCTCTTCTATAGTACTTTTTTACGAATAATCGTTTGAACTCTCTATGTTTTCCATGAAAAAATGCAAGCATTTCTCTGATTTTCCAAAATTTCCTTTTCGGATATCTTGCCCATATCTGCTAGGACGCTTGTTAACAACTGCTGAAGTACTTGTATTAGTAAGCAGTAGTTAAGAGCAAAAACCACCTGCCACCCGAATTGAAGAAAAAATAAGCAAGTTAATGGATGTGTTTCCAAAGAACTTTCTATGCCATGAATGAAATAATAGACGTCTCAATATATGCTGCAGAATTTGGCCGCAAAGCCATCTTTTTCGACACGCTTTTTTAAACTCTTAACGACGAACATTATGAAAGGAAATTCATTCAATGTTTAACTGACGACTCACCCAACTAATCGCCTTCAAAAATACTTCTTAAAAGTTAGCACATCATGGTCAAGGTGTCTGGCATTCAGGCGGAAAACGAATCCGAACTGAACACGTCCGACTCCTACCCAGTGCTTGGTAGCACATTTGCGAAGGAGTACATTCAATGCATGCGTGTGCCAAACTAATAGAGTTCATCTCTGGTCACAGTGAACATTATAAGATAAAAACCTTTCAAATTTTCGCAAAAATCTCTTTGTAAATAGGAGGGAGGTCTTTGTATTCTATAACGATGGAATTCTGATTTTCTAGAGCGCACGATTGTTTTTTTTTCTGTTTTGTCGTGGCCGTATTTCAAACGCCGATGAAATTGAACGGTCGGGATCTCCCAGAACACGATATGATGGTAACCACCGTAAATCTCTTGAGGTTTAGGAATATCGCGATTACATTAACTTTCTTACAAGTGTAGGCTTCGTTTTCGTCATTTTTGTAACTATTAATGTCGAGCAATTTCACGATTAAAGACAAGACTCACCTCCCTAGGAAACCTACTTCTACCATGAAAGCGGCACATGAATCTTTCCTTTATAAGCCTGTTAATTCCTCATTTTTTCAAGTATTGGTTATTGAAAAAGCCTTCCACGAAAAACCTACTAGGTCACGAATGTGTTGGAAAGACAATACGAGGTGTTTGCCGGTGCTTCAATGCAGCTGAGCTCTATGATATTTGCTGCATCTAAAAATGAATGCTATTCTAATATGTTAAAAAGCATTAGAAGTGCAATGTAGAAAAAACTCGTATTGAAACATTGCTTATATGCCACCGTCCACTAAAATATAATTCCTGCTTCCGGATTAATACCACAGAGCTTCAAGCAGTCTCTGGATTTGTAGCCATATTCTAGAAATTTAACCAGATTTCAATTTGAAAAGACCCATCTTATTGTTGAGTGACTCTTGTCGTTGACGAGTAATTGCTGATGACAGCGTTAGGCGGAAAACTGGCTGAGAGAAAAGCAAGGCAGGGGCCTCTGTCGTGCAGCAGGTAACACATGTGTCCAGAAAGGGTAGTCACCGGTTTGAATCTGGATTGGTGTGTTAGTTTTGGAAATATCTCAGCATCATAGTGGGGGTATCTCACACTATACGATGCAGTAAGAAATAATAATAGGCATGAAATAATAAGTTAACATTGTGATTACGGCTGTCATAAGCAGGAAAATGTATTTGTAATGATAATTGATTCACTATAGTGATGGCAATGCTAAATACTTTTTTCAAATTAGTTCATGGAAGTGAATTCATATTAAAAAAGAAGGAAAATTCCGGCAGATATATCTAGAATTTTTTCAGATTAATCTTCTCATCACTTCAATTTTCCTAATCATCGCAATGTATATCTCACTCGTTGCTATAATCGGAAAGCCTGTGTGTAAGTTACATTCGAAGGAAGTTCCCAGAACATCATATAGCGCGTTTAGTCAGCTTCATTACCTCACTCTTTTTCACTTCTCGCACTTAGTTATAACTTTACTACCTAATACTAATACTAATATGAGGATAAAAGGATAAAGCTCTCGGCGTTGATCAATCCCTGAGGCATGCGCAATGCATTCGACTTCATTAAGTATCGTTGGAGGAAATTGAATGCATACATAGCCTTTACAATGACTCGCGGTGGCTTATCGATGTATTGAGCCAGTGCTTCTACCTTTCCTGAGAAGTCCGGCACCAATTTTTCAACCCCGGAGAGATGGAAGGCTTGGTTGGCCATGGGCACGGGGATCGATTCCCCGTGTGTAACAGACGCCTCTGACCACTACGTCACAGGCTCCCTACTAATACTAATACTAATACTAGCACTTTACTAAACTTATTTTTCATTACATCGAAAAGCAGATTACAGTCCATCCATACACAAATTCGACGTCGCCGAAGGACAGCACGACGTATGAAATAACGTCATCAACATTCTCCGTTCTCTTTCTCTGGATCTTGTCGGTAATAACCGGATATTTTTTCAAACAAATGCGACTTCCTGCACTATTCGGTAAGTGTTAAAGCCGTCAAACATTTTGCAACTTACGTTACGAAAAAAAATGTCATGACGGCTTTCGGTGTTCCTACTAGCGTGTTAATGAACCAAGGTGCTAGTCGTAGTTAGCGTAGAATCAAGCCATCACAATAGCTAAAGCCCCCGAAAATGACCTATCCCTGAGAGATGAGCCATTCATTTGACTTCATTAAGCAACTTTGGAGGTGATTGACAATGTATCGAGCTAGTGCTACTATCCTCTCAGACAACAATGGTGCCAAGTGCCGACCACGGAAGGAGGCAAGGCCTTGTGAACCACACAAGTGGGGATCGATCCCTTCTGTGTGTCGCTGGGCGCCTCCGACCACTACGCTACAGCCCCACCCTCTCCCTAAGCCATCACAAATAGCCAATTAAAGCTGTTTCAAAGTAGAATAATACGAATAAACGATTGATTGATTAAGTAAGCCGTGCTAACATGTTCTTGCTCTCACTGAGGAATGAGATTTCCTTCAGAAATCACTTTGAGAATTGACGTTATAATGAACTTCTACTTATCAAGGCGCCATTGAATTAGTCTCTTTTCAATCGGAGATAAATCCCAACAAGCTCGCTTTTCCTTGAAATATTGGAAGCCTTATTGACGCACAGACTGAGACGGTTGCTTTTACGAGCGGCTATTCTAATACTACACTTTAGTCTGTCTCTCAGCTAGTTCTATCGTTCTTTTGCCATCAGCAATCACCCAACAACGGGATTGATCTGGGGAGCACAAATCGGCAGCGAACCCAGTTAAGCTGAGGCTTTAGTTATAATCACAATCTTAACCGTTTTTTTTTACTGCCTACTCTTTTTGATGGCAGGGTATATTGCGAAATATAACTTAAATGAAGCTGAGATATTTGCAAAACTCTGGACCGAAGGTGTCTATGGGATCGATAGAACTAGCTGAGAAACAGGCGAAACGAAGGACCCGCATGGTGTGGTGGTGAGCGCGTTACTCCCCGGAAAGGACAATAGCGCGTTCGTTCCCCACCGCAAACACCTGCGGTCCAGAGTTTTGCAAATATCTCAGCTTCATTAAAGTTATATTTCGCAATATACCCTCCATCAAAAAGAATAGGCAGTAAACAAAAACGGTTAAGACTGTGATTATAACTACACTTTAGAGTTAAATACAAAGCTACTACTTTAGTATGGTACATCTAGCATAAAATTTGATGCAGTGAAGAACAGAATTTTGGACGTAGTTCAGTTCTCATGGTAATAACTGGTAAAACTCTTCTTCCTTTGTAATAAGTAAAATTACTGCGCTGTTTAAACACTCAGATATCGTTGTTGCAGGTGCACTTTGTGTTGGAGTGTTTGTCAAGCACACGTATCCACTTTCTCAACTCCTTTTCGTGGAAGAATATTGGCATTTTATTGCTCGAAAACTCTGCCTTGTTGTCATCATTATTCGATGGGGTCTGGGCATCAATGGCACGTATATTCGAAAAAATCCAGTGAGTTAATCATGTGCTCCTATTTTGCAAGTTGTCATATGAACGTTCCCACTCTTGCGTATGCAGTGGTGAGACGTTGCTTCACTTCTAGGCTATTGCGTTAAATTTTGCGGTTTACAACTTCCTAATTTTATGGCTTCCGCTCTGACACTGTACAAGGCAGCCGAAAACCACGAGCATCACTACGGTCAAAAAATAAATGAGATTAGCGTAAACTGTCCTGAATAACTTTATTTAACTTTGTCACAAGGCTCTAGGCGTAATTTAAAGAATTTCAAGGTATTTCGCATATAGCTCTGATTTATTCTTACGCCGTTCTTCATAATCCTATGAATTTCTCTAGTGTTTGCAGCATGAAAACGATTAGGGTTTTGGTTAACGTCAACAATTTTTTGTTTTTCCATAACTTGATGTCCTCCTGAGCAGTCTTCACCGAATGAATAGGTAATAAATTCCACGGCTTCAATCAATCCCTGAGAAATGCGCAATAGATTCGACTTCCTAAAGTGTCATAAAGGTTATTGAAAGCATATTTGTCTTATGCAATCCTCCCAAACAAGTCTAGCAGCAATTTACCGACCCCGGAAGGATGGGAAGCTTGATGAGGTAGGGAACTGATCAAACCAGCGAAGATGTAGTATGTACTCCAAGGCACCTGTAACCCCTGTGCTACACGCTTCAGCTTTCAGTAAAATAAAATGATTTCTATTGCAAAGAAAGACGCTGAGACGATCCAAAATGAGAGCTCGTACTTTTTTGCCACTTTGTCCGTCTTTGTTAATGAATGATCTACAGATTTTTTTTAATGGACATGTTTCTCGGTGGAGTAAAATCCTAATGAAAAAACTAGCGTATTTCCACCTGCATACAGCTTTTTTGCCTCTAATTGGACAGCAACATTGAAATAGAATGTTTTTCAAGGCCTATCCTTTGGCACTGGGAGTTCTGTCTGCGATTGTTGAAGCAGTCGCTATTGCTTTCGTCTCAGTATTTTTCTTCAAAATTCATTCAGAATTTGGAATTATCGGCGGGTGAGTGCTGTGGTTCTTAGCATAACGATTTCGCTACTTCAGTACTGTTTTGAACGTAACCTTGCAAGAGAAAGATGTAGTTTCCATTGTAAAAACGCACAGAAAACAAACGGTAATCATTAATTTTCAGGCCCATTTTGGTGGCATTGTAGCCGGCCCAAATTGGTTTCGGCACATTTGTTTTTCGACAATCTTTTTGTCGCATAGAAAATTTTTATTACACTTTTAGTTATAATCACAATTTTAACTTATTATTTACTGCCCACTTTTTTTAATGGCAGGGTGTGGTGCGAAATATAACTCCAATGATGTTGAGATAGCGAAATTCCGGACCGCTGGTGGTTGCGGTGGGGAAAAAACGCGCTATGACCCTTTCGGGGGCTAACGACTTCACCACCACACCGTGTAGGTTCTTCGTTTAACCTGTCTCTCAGCTGGTTCTATCGATCACTGCCATCAGCAATCACCCATCAGCGTCACCAATGATTACAACTATAGCCTCAGCGTAACTGGGTTCATTGCCAATTTGTGCTCCCCAGATCAATTCCGCTGGAGGGTGATTGCTGGTGTCATTGATCGATAGAATCAGCTGGGAGACAGGCGAAACGGAGCACCAGCATGGTGTGGTGGTGAACGCGTTACTCTTCAGAAAGGGTAATAGCGCGTTCGTTTCCCAACGCAAACACCGGAGGTCTGGATTTTTGCTAAATATCTTAGCATCATTGAAGTTATACTATTTTCTCGATAGCAGTTTTTTTTCCACAGGTGTTGTAATATAACAAGCTAAGGGAAGCTTGTTATTCTTAATGTGAAATACATCGGGATAAGCGATTTGCAGACGAATTTATCCGTCCGGTTCGAATTCGAGTGTGGAGATCTCTGCCAACATGCCTGTCATGCTAGTACACTAGAGTTCAAACACTACGGGCACTATGTATTCTTTCTTTGATGAGCTTACACGAGGTTGATAATAATATTTATTATCGGCTAACGTTTCGACGTCTTCGTCTTCATCAGAGCCGATGATCCGAGTCGATGGTCCACGCTTGTCTTTCGTCTCGATGCGGCGGTTTCGCCTTCGTGTCGAGTCAGGTCTTCTTCAGCGGTCCGTCTCCGCGAATGAGGCACACTCATTCAGTGGTGCCCTTTTATACACGATGCTGATGGTGAATATAATGATAATGTCCGTTGATAACTACTTGTTTTTCTTCCGGACATATATCATCGCGCACATCGTGCAGAAGTCGGTGTTGTTATTAGCTAGCACAAAGCGTATTAATACTTCGAAACCGACTTTCCTTGAACCTCGGTGTGCAAAATATTTTTATCAACTTCGTGTAAGCTCATCAAAGAAAGAATACATATTGATTATGCACACCGAGGTTCAAGGAAAGTCGGTTTCGAAGTACTACGGGCACTTTCTCGCCACAATGAGATGGTGAACTATTGAAGAGATTTGTAGCAGATGTAATTGCTACATAGATGTACTCAACGTCACCAGGATGAATGACGATTGACCTGTATCCAATTTACTCTTCTCACAGACAATATTAAAGTATCCAAACAACATTTAGATACGCGAACACCAACAGCCTGAAGATACTAGGATTAAAATCGTTCATTCTAATCTTTTCCACGTCGTGGCTGTAGATTCTCTACGAGTTGACCGAATAAATATCAATTAACAAGTAGAAGAATAGGCGTATTAAACGCAATATCAGCAAAAATATATGTGCAAAGAAGAACCAAGATTTGTCAGTTAGCAGTTTAAGTGGTGCATGGTGAATAGACCGTCATTTGGTCAATTCTTTCCACAAACACTTCTTTTTCACCCTCAATGACCTGCGGGGTTTGACTACTTGGGAATAAAAATCTCGTGATACAATGGATACATCTGATATAAAGTTGCGACTTCCGCAACAGGATACAGTTATAACAGCTCGTTTATAGTTGACTGTGCTGCGATGAAGGACTTAGTTTCATCGAAAATTCTTTATTTTTGATCACCGACGGCTACTGTCATCCTTGTCTTCTTCTTTGCCTTCACATTATGATTCATTACATTCAGATTCTTCGGGTAAAACGAGAAGTCAATATTCCATAGTGCAGAATGCCATTTAAATGAAGTTGAATCTTCCATCCACCAAAATAGAATCCAATTTTTGAGCAGTATTTAGTATTTCGTCCATTTGCGTTTATTATTACGAATACTACTAAGCCTCTGGAATTGTAAGATATAAAGAGCAAGTAGGCAAAGCATCATGAAATATACCACGCACGGGATTCAGAACCTTATCAGTGGCTAGATGGTGGATGCGTATTTTGTTCTTTTTAGTAACAAATGAGAATGAGATTTGTTATTAAAACATGGAAAAAGAAAACGCATAGAAAAACACAAAGGACACGTGGAACTCGGACACCCATGAGAAATGTGTAGAAATCCCGAATATTAGAGCGAAATACACAAAGAGAAAATCATGCAATGACATTTGCATGAGGCAGTGTGGCCGATGCATATTGAATTCAGTGCTCGTCACCAGCTATAAAATCTAGGCGGTAACCCATTGCGTGCTACACGAAAAACTAGGAGTCGTGGAGAACCTGTTAAAGTAGTTTTGTAGTGACTTCTGCAGTTTTGTAGCAACGTATATTTGTTGAAGATATTCACTCCAGGTTCCTGCTAGCGACGGTTTCGCCTGCAATATGTGGCCCAGTGATGTTAAAATTGCAAAAGCAACAATTGGGAACAGATAAAGTTGTGCTCTTTTAAAGACTATCCACAAGGCGTTGCTTCTATGATTATTATATATTATACAGAACATTCCGTGTTTTGTGCCAGCAGCATGCTGCTTTGACAACACCTTCTCCATCATCATCGTCAGTCTAACAACGGCTATTACGTTGACAAATGGTCGTCTACGATTTGTTCTTAGTGATTTTTTCATTTGTTGTAATCATGATGAATTTTATAGAGCCGATATTCTCTGTGTTCGTCAGAAATTCAGGTGAAATCGTTTTATGTGGATTCATAGGAATATTCATAGGTGAGCGGCTTATTAATTATTTATTAAGTATCGACTGAAGTTATAAAAGAAATGTGAAGCAAAATTGCGCAGTTCAGGATGGGTATTGTGGTATTTTCCATTACCGAACCAAAAGAATACACATACGTGCAGAATTCTATTGCTCATCTTTCTGTCTATTGCAATAATTTTAGGTTCGTGGTTTTCGTACCTGTTGAGAGTCCCGAGTTTGAATTAGAGCAGTAATTTTAAGGGAAAGCTTTTAGGGATGAATGCTGTGAACCATGCGTTCCCAGGCATCGTTGCTTGTCTGCTAGCATGTTTTGTTGCTCCTAGTCGTTGGCGTACCGACAATCCGAAGAAGGTTCGTATCACGATCGCTTCTGAAATTTGCGTGTGGTATTTGATATTGTTACTCTTTAGTTTTGGTCCCCATTATACATTCTAGATTGAACCTGTTGCAACCTTTTTTGCTTACACATGGTACTATGTCGCTTCGCCACTGTTGTTCTCACTAGTCGGAACACTGCTTGATTTCACCGAAGTTAGTTAATCTAAAAAAGGTTTAAAAACTTAGACTATGATTTTAAATAAGTAAGCCCAGTGCTTGGAGCTGCCACGCAATACGCGTCCTATCACTTTTGATTCGGCTCCTCCCCGAGCCAACTGTACGTTCCTTCGTCTCCGAGCTAGGATAATAGGCGTTCGACTTATGGAGAGAAATTTCCATTGACGCATAAAAAAGTGTTTATCTGTGATGGAGAACGGCCTCTCTCAAATTTCAGAGACTTTTAGCACGATTGTCATTTAACGGCGCACCACGAGTGCTAGGGCGTTCCATGTCTTCATCACTGGATGATTCCATCTATTTACGGATTGGAAGGAACCAATATCACTAACGAATTGCTATCACTTTCTCAACGATGAAGCTATGCATGGGTGGCTGCCCGTTGCGAACGACATCACCACCACTGTGCTGTTTACATCTCAACCGATCGCGCAAATAAATTGCTGGATACCAAATTCACGGAAGACTGAAGTTGCATGAAATTCGCATAGGAATCCAATATTGCAAAATCTATCGATAAAATTTGTGTCGTACGAGCCTTTGTTAACGTCAAAAGTAACACTCTAGAAAATCAGGACAGCTCCAAGTAGCTGTTTTCTTCACCTTCCTCTTTTTTTTCGAATTCGCAAGCAACTTTGCTAACCACAGATACCTGGAGATCGCATTTTTGCGGCAGTTGTCCTAGTAATAGTTGGCGTACTAGCACGACTAGCGAGTGGATTTGCCGTCGTCATCTGCTCGCCGTTGAGTCTAGGAGAACAGTTTGTTGTCGTTTGGTCACTTGTGCCAAAAGCTACCGTTCAGGTTAGATAATTCTCCCTAAATCCATGTTTTTTAAAATTTTTCCAACGAAGTTTTTCGATTCAGGCTGCGCTTGGTCCCAATCTTCTCGCGGCAGTCGAAAGTTTTCCTCAATTTAAAGAAGATGCCACATTTGTACATCGTCACAGTCCTTAATCTTTTTTTTAAACAACAAATTTAGTTCATTTATTAAAGTGACGTCTAGGGTCATATAACTGCAAGATCTTTAGATGTTCTTTACGCACACAGAGAAAATGTAGACGGTTCAATACTGTAACATCTATTTAGCGTATTTTAACAACGATTTTATACGAATTTTAACATACGAGGCCCTTATTTCTCTGCCTAATAGTTCAAGTGACTTATTAAGCATGAAGTCGCAAATTCTTCTCATAAGATTGTTTCAGGTAGTGGCAAGTTGTATCTTAACGGTGGCAATAACGGCTCCCATCGGCGCTGTTATTCTCGACCTTGTCGCACCCCGTGTTATGAGAAAAGCGCCGGCACATACAGTGAGCGATTGGGTTTTGCAGAGCTCGACCCCATCTGAATTTCATTTCTTTTTCTTCTTATTTTGTTGCAGAACCAGGTTGCTGCGGCAGATCAGGAAGTTCATAAGAAGTCATTGCCAACAATCGTTGAAGAATGCAGAGACAAAGTGCGGTTTAAACGAATGCGTGCATTTTCACTGCAAGTTGGAAATACAAACAGATGAGAGCACTGTTCCATCGACGAGTATTAATGCATGTAGATGAAGTATTCCTTGATGTTGTGGAATGGTATTTTATAAAGCGAATCACGAAAACTGTCTGTGAAGTTTAATATATGAGGGATAAAGTTTTTCGACCTCCTTCACTAATAACAAAACTTTTCGGCGAGTAAAATTTACCCGTCAACCTCACGTTAATAGAGGATCAAAGGGAGCAGTGTTCAGTGTCAATCAATTCTTTTCGGATGCGCTATTCACTTGACTCCACTACGAGAATGAGAGTTTGTTAGCCCAGAATGCGGGATCGAACCAAAAACGTTCAGCGCGCATGGCATCGCCACTAAGCATGCTGCTCGACAATTCTGCTTTAGACGGAATCAGGTTCGTTATCAAAAGTTTAGTTTCACTCTTACTTTCTTAAAAATTTGCAATAAAAATATGGTTGAGCAGAAAGTTGAGCAAATGAATCAATAGGAATTTTTTCGCTTGCTTTGAGCTCCAGAACATTTTTCGACTTGTATCCATCGGTTCTGTCACAACTAGTCCATGGAAAGCCGTTCTCTACACTTAGTGATCTAAGGAAAGAAATTTCATGGGCTTCATTTTATGGTGGAACACCACTATTGCTGAAGAGATCATACATCACAGAGGTTGTAGCCGGTGATAAGGGCACAGAAGTGCCTCGAATTGGATAATGAAGTTCGGCAAGTAAGGGTATCTTACCGCTATTATAAGATGATAAATCGTTGGAGTTGCTTCCTCAGAGTGATTGGACTCTTACTTGCATACAATAATGTCCTTCGGCACCATTGTCTTCCGAAAAAGTCATCAAGTCGTGCGGCCGTAATACTTTAATCATGTTTCAAATGTCCTGCTCGAAAATATCTCCTATCAAAAACTTTTCTTGCTGAGAATTAAAACTTATACACAGAGAGGGTTTCGAAATTCTGGTCGAAGCTTACAGCCTTCACATAAGACTTGCAATTTTTGCAAAGAATTACCTTTTCTTTTTTAAAAATAACATGCAAATCTTCGAAGGGCGCGTGTGGCGTAGTGGTTGGAGGCGCCACTGCGACACGAACGTGGAATCGATCCCTGCGCCCATGGCTCACCAAGCCTTCCATCCCTCCGGGGTCGTTAAATTGGTACCAGACTTGTTTGGGAGGATAGCAGCACTGGCTCGATACATCTGCAGGCCACCGCGACTCATTGTAAAGGCCAGATATGCATTCAATCACCTGCAGCGATACTTGATGAAGTCGAATGCATGGCGCATCACTCAGGGATTGATCAACGCCGAGAGCTTTATCCTTTATCCTTTAACATGCAAATCCTACGCAAATGTAATAGTTCAGTCCTACTTCGTATTAAAGTTGTGCAATTTGCATGATCAGTGCTTCAATACCCTAAACAATAATGTTTCTAAAAGCGATTGAATCCTCTGACGTCTATAAGTTCAAAAAATAAAAGGATAACTGAAGGATAAAGCTCTCGCCGCTGATCAATCTCTGAGGGATGCGCTATGCATTCGACTTCAATAAGCATCGTTGAAAGTGATTGAATGCATATCTGGCCTTTACAATGACTCGCAGTGGCCTACTGATGTATCGAACCAGCGCTGCTGAACACGTCTGGTACCAATTCGTCGAAGCCGGAGGGATGGAAGGCTTGGTGGGTCATGGGCGCGGAGGATCGGTTCCACGCGCCGGTTAAGAGAGTGAAAAAATGTCGCCGTTGCTGCACCTAATCGCTGAAACCTGGCATTTTGAGACACCCTTTTAATAAATTATTCATCCAATGAGGAAAGTTTTCCAGACAGCTCGGTGTCCATAAAGAACGCGTTTATCTGTATGTCACTCTTTACTGACTTTCTAGAAGTTGCACCTGAAGACATTTACTTTGAAACTCAAAATTTCTAGACAATCTTTACACGCAAGTCACAACTGTTATATACAACCGAAAGCTTTCATATAAAACCTGAAATTCTTTGTCTAAAGCTTTGTATTCTCTACCGAACATGTACACTTTCTACGATCCTTACAGAAGATGTCAACACAGTAACGTTTCCTATAACGGATGCTCCGTGAGATAGCCTGCTTAGCAACATTTGCAGTGTATCTGAAATCGCAGTGGAATGGCATCACCTTGTGAAAAAATGCATCTCGCTATCGTCTTCATGACACATTAGGACCGCTTTCTTCGAGAAAATGACATGGCATTGGTATGGAATTATTTAAGCTTCCAGCGAAGCACAAGTAGTTTATCTAAATGTGTGCCTACTATTGCCTTCGTTCAGATGGTGCGAGGTTGGTATACGTCGTCTGTTTATTCCTGTTGTTTGTTGTCGTTTTTGTACTTTTGTAGTTTTCTGTTCTTGCTATTGTCTTGTTGCTGGAAGGAAGCATTTTTAAACAAATAAGATACATTAAATAAGATGCACACAGAGATGAGACACGTGGTTTGATGTTAGGAGCAAAACTGTTTTCGCAACGTGTGCGTGGAAATTTACTGATATCGAGCATTAAGTGTTAAGAGAGGACCTACTCCACGACAGAGGAAGTCATTGCAACCGTCAAAAATTAGAAATAATAGGGCATGTTAAGTCCACAACTTTGCTACTCCTCTAGTTATCGGAGAATTAAGGAATTTTATCGAACACCAGCACCCTCTTTTGCTTAAAGCACATAAGAATCAATTTTTGAACGTGACTTCTGCTTCAATTCAAATCGTAACACGATATAATAGTTATCAAATAGAGTAGTGTACGTAGAGAAAGCAATAAAACAGACTGAACACAAGTCATTGGGCAGGTCGAGGTGGCAACGACAATATATTTGTGCGATGGTCCAGATTAACGTTAACTTGCATATCCATACAACGATAGGACAAAGCCTCTTCTATTACTCTGTCACCTTTTCGACACTGACACTTGTCGAGAAACTATAGTCTGTCGGCCAAAAACCGATATATTTCTTTAAAAAAGGGATAAAAAGATGGAGCTCTCGGTGTTCACCAATCCTCGGGACAAGCGACATGCAATCCACTTCACTAACCATCGTTAGAGATGATCGAACGTATGCTTCACCTATACATTGATTTGCAATGGTCTGCCGATATATCGAGTCAGCTTTGCGGATACCTGAGAGAGGAAGGCCTGGTGACTCCTCGACGCGGGATCGATACCATGTGAATCGCTGGGCGAATCTAACCGCTGCGGAGTTCATCACGTGCTGGTGAAAACTGGCAGACGAGTCGTCCTAAGTCCGTAACCTACTAGAAATTACTTGTCATTCCACAGAGTAGTCACATAAAATTGGGAGGTGGATATTATATCTTAATACGCCTACTCACTGGTATTTTGATACTGGAAAAATGTGTGAAAAAGTGCTAGGAAGATCAATGAAAGCAGCAATAAAAACACTGAACGAAGTAATAGACAAACAAACGAAAGATAAAGCTCTCGGCGTTGATCAATTCCTGGGAGATGTGCCACGCATTCGACTTCATGAGGAATAGTTAGGAGATGAATGAATGCACATAAGGCCCGTACAATGACTCGAAATGGCCTACCGATGAATCGAGCAAGCGCTGCTATCCTCCCAGACAAGTCTGGTACCAATTTGCCAACTCCGGAGGGATGAAAGGCTTGGTGGACCAGGCGAGCGGGGATCAATATTACGTGTGTTGCTGGGCGCCTCGGATCACTACGTCGTGAGCTTTAGATCTTTAGAGAGCTTTTTTGATTCCTCCTTTAAGTATGTGTCATATTGTCAGTATTCATGTTTCAACAGCGTAGTAATTTCACTTATTAGAAAGGAGGAAGACTTTTACCAGTTATTACCATGGGAGCGAAACCTAGTCTAAAATTCCGCTTTTTCACTACATCAAATTTTATCCTAGATGTATCGTACTAAGGCAGCAGTTTTGTATTTAACTCTAAAGCACAGTGTAAGAATAACCGCACATGAACGCAATCGTCCCAGTCTACGCGCCAATAAAACTTTCAATATTTCAAGGATAAGCGAACTTGTCGCAGTTTATCTCCGAACAAAGAGATGCTATCAATTTAGTGGCGGCCCTAATAACCAGTTCACCACAACGCCATTTCTCAGTGTTTTCTGAAGGAAAACACATTCCTCAAAGAGAACAGGAGTATAACATCACGGCTTATTTTACTTAGTCAAACAATCTTTTATCCGTATTGCTCTACTTCGAAACAGCTCTGATTAGTTATACATGATGGCTTAAAGGTGCACGTGTAGCGCAATGGTCGGAGGCGCCCTGCAATACACATCGATCCCGGCGCCCTAGGTACACCAAGCCCTCCGTCACTCCGGGTTTGTAAAATTGGTACCAGACTTGTCTGAAAGAATAGTAGCACTGGGTCGATACATTGGTAGAGCACCGCGAATTAATGTATAGCCCGTATACGCACAATCACCTCTGACGGTGCTTAATGAAGTCGAATGTTAATCGTATGTAATCTCTATGTTATTTCAAACACACGCTGAATATAATATTTGGCCGAATACAATGAGACATGAGTTCGTATAACCTCTCCCGTATCTGAATATGAGAAGCAGATGTACTGTATTAATGGGAAATGCTTGAAAACTAAGACAACATTTGATAAAAACAATAAAATCTACTGATGGTACCATTCCAGTATTCTGCTTTCGCAATATCAAATCTGCCCATTCACGAAGATATATCTCCCATCCTGGCTCAGGAACCTATACAGCACCACATTAATTGTGAAAATAAACTAGAGAGCAACGAGATCATCTTTTAAAAAAACCTGTTCATTATCTTTAAGCAACTGTCTTTTTCGCTTCAATGCTCCCGCTGAGAAGAAACACGCCATGCACTTTTGTTTCAATCTAAATCTTCGTTTGTTTAGCCCGATATATTACGATATTAGCGGTCGTGTAACGATCACCTGATTCATAAGTGGCAGAAACAAGGAAGGGGAAGAGCGGACCACAATTTGCTGCAGCTTTTGCACTAGAACGATTGTTTGCCTAGGAGAGATGTGGTACCCAGGACTGTCTGATGGTACGCCTTCTACTTTTTCCAATTGACAAAGAAATAACAGTTATTTTGACGTGCCCGTTTGCCTTCAATTCTGCTGCGAGGGATTGTCTACTTTTCGTAGAAGTAGGGCAACAAAGAGGTTGCTACGACAGTTGCTCATCAACGTATAAAGGCAATGTGAATTAAATGCAAGCGTTCTAAGTAGGCTGGAGGAAGTGACCTTGAAAGAAATGTCCTACAAAATCGTTTTTGGAGACTTAAATAACGAATTAGGACTAGCCAACGAAAATGGATACAGTATAGCGAAATTCGGAATAGAAAAACGAAATAAGAACGGAAACCGTCTTGTAACTCCCTTTCGCAGCAGCGCTCTTCCATAGGAATTGATTTTTTTTTCCATTTTTCGAGAAGATAACAAATTGCCGATGGATATGAGAGTCATAATACGACTTATGCGAAGATTCGATTTAACAATAATCCAAACAACTTTTGTCGTCGTATAAGAAAAACACCACAAGTCATGTACGACGAGAATAAATGATAAAAGATAAATATCTCGGCGTTGATCAATCTTTGAGGGATGCGCCATTCATTCGACTTCATTAAGTATCGTTGGAGGTGATTGAATGCATATCTGGCTTTTACAATGACTCGCGGTGGCATGCCGATGTTTCGAGCCAGTGCTGCTATACTCGGAGACAAGTCTAGTACCAATTTGCCGACCCCGGAGGGATGGAAGGCTTGGTGGATCAGGAACGCGGGGATCGATACCACGTGCATGTTGCTGGACGCCTCCGACCACTGCACCATACAACGAGGATATGCCTCTCTAAAATCCTCTCCTAATAAGAATAGCAGGTAAAGGAAGACTCGACCGAAGGCCACAACCTGCTTGTCGAAGAACTTAGAAGTTGTGTGGAGCTGTTCTCGGTTCCCCAAACAGGCTGACCAGATTACACCTCCATTACTACTAAAGAGTTACTCGAAAAAAGGAAACTGAAGCTCGTTCCCAGTGGAACACACCTAACGCGGCTAATAATAAATTCCAGCTGTAGAGCATTTTTCCAGTAGGATTTCCATCGGCATAGGCAGAAAACCTTACTGAAAGCAACTAAAAACGATTCATTCCGAAGAAGTCTAGTCAGTATCAACCGTAATGTTCCACTATCCTTCGATGATAGGGCTATCACTACAACCTGCCATAATATGGAATTGATAACGGGAAAGTTCTGCACCAAGGTTGTCCCCTCGCGCATAAGAAGAACTTTTGATGAGGCACAACTGGTTGAGCAAGAAGGATTCCGGCAGGGATTCTGTTGGCATGTACCAAATTCAAACCGTGCCAAAGATCACAGAAGCCTGCCAGGGTACCATTTGCCTCTCGTGCTAACTTTTATCGACTAAGAAAAAGTGCTTGGCAGCGTTTTGTCGAAACGAATTCAATCCTATCGGCGCTCAACGACCAAGGAGTGATCTCATCCTATGTGCGAACACTAGCTGGCGGTTATCGGAAGTGCAACATAAAAACAGTTTTTTCGTTAGAATCTTATCATACCCATAGGAAAAGTGGTTGGAAAAGGCAACACCACTTCGCTAAAGCCGTTCACTGCCGCAGGGCAGTGGATAATGATGTCGTTCTGTTGGACGACATAGACATGCATATTGATGGGAAATTTCCGTTAACTCTTTGTTTTGAGGCGAAGAAATAATTCGAACTTGAAGGTTCATTGATTTTAGTAGCCCCTTAGTTTATTTAGGGAAGCCGATCAATGAAAAAGGAGGTCAACATGAAGAAAGGAGTTAGAAAGAAAGAGCAGCATAGCCGCACTATGGCCTCGCGCAGAAGCCACCGAACAACAAGCGGACCCAAAAGTCCGCACTCACCATTTCAACTCAGCAGCACTATCAGCGCGTTGTTATGCAACAATGAAGCAGACTGATCCTTCAGACATATTAAGAACTCTGCGCACCACTCACACATGAACGATATCCCCCAAAATTTAATCGGCACTCACATTATCGAGATGGAATGTGTAGGTGAGATCTGCGAAACTTATCTCATCTTTGGGATTGAAGGGAATATAAATCAATAGCAAAGCATAGAAAGGCAGTCACATAATACGATAAACAGATGACTCATAGACACCCTAGGAGGCACACTACAACACACATGTTGGATCGATGGCCTGCCAAGCCATCCACCCTTCCGGGGTCGGCTAATTGGTGCCAGACTTGTCTAGGAGGATAGCGGCACTGACTGGATACATCGGTAGGCCACCGCGAGTCAATGTAAAGGACAGATATGCATTCAGTCACCTCCAAATGGTGCTCAGTGAAGTAGGATGCATGGCGCATCCCTCAGGGATTGATCAACGCCGAGAGCTTGATCCTTTCTTTCAATTCTGTTTTTTAGATGATGCGAGGTTTTACCAAATATTTTGTTGCCGTGATTCAATAGCTGACGTTTCGCCTTCATCGCTTTCTACATGTGAAGTTTTCTCGAATGCAGAGTAAAGTAGTTCGTTTCTTCCTTCTTCACCATGCAGCTGTCGTTGTCCAACTGTGAGATTTTTCTGCCTGTGAAGTGTTGCTCCTTCAAGGACTGCACCGTATAGGACCGGTACCGCTCATTATATTTCGTGTACGTCTCTTTCGCTGATAACTTCACCCATGGTTCTATGTTTCCTGATAAAATTTTTCAAAATTCTAAAGCACCCTAAAGCACTCTATTTTCATCTCCTCATCATGAAGTTGGAAATGAAACGACAAAACTTGCAGTCGTTCTTGAAAATGATCTAGTCGAAAATCACCCAGCTGTGTTTACAGCATGTAAGCCAATTGTCATTCCCGTTCAGAAGCACTACAATCAAACGAGATAAGTAGTATTTCGTCCAATGGGTTAAACCGTTACAAAGAGATGTTAAGCATCTAAATCACTGCGATAATTTCATGCAGCTACTGCTTTCAATGATCACGTGAGCAATGAACGCACGAAAAGGCGCCTTACCGCACTAGTTAGTGTAAAGTGGCAAACTATAGCTCAATGATAGACATGGAAGAGAATTTTGAAAAATTTTTATCAGGAAACATAGAACCATGGGTGAAGTTAGCAGCGAAAGAGAGGTACACGAAATATAATGAGCGCTACCGAGCATACGGTGCAGTCCTTGAAGGAGCAACACCTAACAGGCAGAAAAATCTCACAGCTGGACAATGACAGCTGCATGATGAAGAAGGAAGAAACGAATTGTTTTACTCTGCATTCGAGAAAACTTCATATGTGATTCTGGAAAACTACATTAGATAGCTTATACGTGTTATTACGATGATTCTTATATAACTAATCCGTAGTCTAGATGTTACATGGCCACTCCGCGTTGATCTGGGAAAGCCTCGGAAAAGCATTCGCAAAGCCCGCCTAAGCTTCGCCAATTACAAGACCAAGATGATTGCCCTCCGACATCCAGACGGAACAGTTATAGCGTCCAGAAAGGCAATGGAGGAAATCATTTACGAATACTACTCAGATCTCTCCGATAGCCACGTCCACCTCACGTCATACGAAATAAAAGAGGATAGATATGTTGTACCACCGGTTCTCCCTTCCAAAATCCGACATGCCATTTCGTCGGTGAAAAATCGAACAGCACCAGGTCCGGACAGGATAAAATCAAAACATCTGAAGAACCTTCCGCCAGTCCTCGTAAGCACACTGGCTCGGCTCTTCACACGTTACCTGTCTGAATGCAAGGTCCCTACTCAGTTGAAGACCAGCAGGACAGTGTTATTGTTCAAGAAGAAATGACCTCCACGATATAGGACTCTTTCACCCAATCTGCTTGCTGCCTGTCGTCTGCAAACTTTTCACTCGAGTCATCTTAAACAGGATTGACAGAACACTGGACGAAGGGCAGTCATGTGAGCAAGCAGGGTTTCGAAAAGGATTTAGTACGATGGACCACAGTCACACGATAACAAGGCTCATTGAAGTATTGCGAGAGTACAAAACACCGCTCTGTCTCCCTTTCATCGACTTACAGAAGGCCTTTGATTCAATTGAGATAGCAGTCATGGAAGCCCTTGGTAGTCAAGGAGTCCCCACTCAGTACATAAAGATTCTTCGTGAGCTGTACAAAAATTTCACAGCCAAGATTCCACCGTTCTATAACGATATTGACGAATAACGAATAGGGAAGTTAGGCAAGGCGATACAATCTCGCCAAAATTACTTACCGCCACCCTCCAGAACGTTGTGCGGAAAATTGGAATGGGGTAATATGTTAGTGAAAATCGATGGTCAGCAGATACATCACCTTTCGCTTTGCTGATGTCATCGTCCTTATAACACCGAATATTAGCCAAGCGGAACGTATGCTTGTGGACTTTGTTAAAGCGTGTGGAGGGATTGGTCTTCGATTAAATCTCACAAAAACGATGTTCATGAGAAACCGATTGGTTTCGTATGTTCCATTCACGCTCAACGGAACGAATATCTCCGAATGCTCCAGTTATGCCTATCTTGGTCGGGAAATCAATATGATGAACGACTTGGCTGGTTGTGCCCAATACGCCTTAATTCATCACTCATGAAATTCCTGCAGCATACTGCCTCCATGATTACCAGGAAACCTTCTGGGAACGAAATACCAGATTGTTCAGAACCAAACAAGCGTTTCAAAGAATATGTATTGTTTTTAATTCATTTTTCAGTAATAAAATATTCTTTGCGCCTTGCAATATTATGCATCATTAGAAAGCTGATTCTGTTCTTTCTAGTCACCAATTAAAATTTTCGCAATTACGAGGCTTGAAATTTTAGGTATCAGAAACGAATTTTCGTCACATTTTCTTTTGTGAGTTTAAACTCTTGTCGAAGTTTCGCAGACGGCTCGAAGCATTAATTGAGGTAAAGGCAGTATTGGTGAATCAAAAATGCGAACGTAGTTCCGGAAATTCCAATCAGGTGATAACGACCTCAAAAATAAGAAGTAGGCGTCACAATGAAGTTTATGACGATGAATTGAAGGAACCAGTGGAAACAAACATGCGGTTCGAGAGCTTACAGAGCAGCTTGGCATGAGCACGGAAACAATGTTCACTCATTTGAATCACATAGCATAGATTTTAAAAAAATAAACAAACTCGAGAAATGTGTGCCGCTCGAATTAAACGATAACAAAAAAAAATCGTCCTTTTGAAGAGTCGTCTGCTCTTATTATGCTCAACAAAAATGACCCTTTTCTTGACCGAACTGTGACGTGAGACGATAAGCGGAATGTGTGCGACAACCGGCGACGTTCAGCTCAATGATTGGACTGCGATCAGGCTCTATAGCACTTCCCAAGGCCAAAACTGCGCCAAAAAGGTTACTTCTTGCTAGTCTTCAGGCGGTGTGATTCATCACAGCTTTCTGAGTCCGTGCGAAGCGATTACGGCAGCGAAGAAATTGAAGAAATGCACCGTAAACTCCAACAACAACAACCGACATTAGTCAAAAGAAAAGGAGCAATCTATCTCCACAATACCGCCCTGCCTCACGTTGCGAAACCAGAGTAGCAGAAGTTGAACCTGCAGGACCACGAAACTTTGCCTCATCCGCCATATTCATCTGGCCTCTTGCCTACAGACTAGCACTTCTTCAAACACATTGACACCATCGTGCGCGGAAAATGCTTCACCAACCATGGTGATGCAAAAAAATGCCCTCAGCGAATTCATCGCTTCCACAACTCCAAATGGCCCTTAAATTGGTTAATAAAGTTTTGTTTCAAGCAACTTAAAGGATAAAAGGATAAAGCTCTCGGCGTTGATCAATCTCTGAGGGATGCGCCATGCATTCGACTTCATTAAGTATCGTTGGAGGTGATTGAATGCATATCTGGCCTTTACAATAACTCGCGGTGGCCTGCCGATGTATCGAGCCAGTGCTGCTATCCTCCCAGATAAGTCTGGTACCAATTTGTCGACCCCAGAGGGATTGAAAGCTTGGTGGGCCATGGGCACATTTCACGTGCGCGCCGCAGTGGCGCCTCCAACCACTGCGCCACACGCGCCCCTTCAAGCAACTTATGACCTTTTAAATAATATAATTAAAACGTTCATTTATTTTTGAACAACCTAACAGAACTGAAGCTCTGTCTTACGGCGAAACACCTAGGATTGCTCATAATTTTAATAATGCTAAGATATTTGCAAAACTCCGGACCGCAGGTGTCTGCGGTGGGGAACGAACGCGCTATTGTCGTTTCCGGGGAGTAACGCGTTCATTACCACACCATGCGGGTGCTTCGTTTCGTCTGTCTCTCAGATCTGTCGACCTTTTGCCATGGTGGTGAACGCGTTACTCCCCGTAAAGGACAATAGCTTGTTCGTTGCCCACCTCAGACATTTGCGGTCCGGAGTTTAGCAAATATCTCAGCATCATTAAAGTTATATTTTGCAATATATACCCTATCACTAAAAAGTGGGCAGTAAATAATAAGTTAAAATTGCTCATAATATTTGCCGCACAGTTTTACGTCCCCACTTCACTCGAGAAACACAGTTAAACATACCACCCTTTCCGTTTTGGTCTAAGGACGTTGATCCTGTTCACCTGCTATGCATGAATAGCTCCGCGGAGCATCTCGCCACAGTCTCAGCAGTTGTGGTGAAGTTTGGCGGCTTCTCTGAAAAATGGAATCATCACTTCTCATCTGGGAACACCTCGTTGAAAAGAGCTATTACAGTGACACGGTTTGTCAACGAAAGTGCTACTATGCACCTAGCACATATTTAATCCGTGCTCTACACGAAAATCTTGAAGGTTAACTTATGGAAAAGCGCGATACAGAAGCTATTTTTCGTTTAAAAATTAATGGAATCATAAACGTACCAGTGCATTCTGGTATGTATCTGAACGTCCCTGATGCCGACAGATTGATTACATCCTGTTTTTTAAACGTAGCTGACCTTTGCAAACTGGATAATTTGTATTATCGTATCCGAGTACATGACTAACGTCCACACTACATTAGAGAAAACATAAATCATAGATTCACTTCATTTTGAGCGTCTCACCTGGCATGCAATCCTCTGAGTGCAAGGGCGCAGTTGAATTAGTGCAGAAAGAAGGGCCTTAACATAGTTCATGGAACTCTCATTGACAATAGAAACCATGGCTTTCAATTTCGAAGAACTGAGAACTTCGATTGCATACATATACATATATATAAAAATTTAAAACTCTTGAATTATCATGTTTGGAAAACCTATTCAATACCAAGATATTCACTTCTCTTCCGAATCATCACATCGCAGTTACTTTGCGTCGATCTCATTCTAAGCGGAATTAGGATCTAACAGATTTACTTTTCTCTGTCCACACAATGATAATTGGATGTGTCAATCGTGACATTATAGAAAAAAACTACTCAACGAAGTTGTTTTTATTTAAAGGGCTTTCTATCCTATAATATTATCAGGGAAAAAAACGGCACCACGGTTAATGACTGAATCCATCAAGAAGCATGGTGCTGGTCCGATCCTCCCCTTCCCCACCCCAATGCTCTCCCAGTACACGTGAAAACGTATTCCCATGAAAACAGCTATGCCCATGATCGCAAGAAGAACCAACCCGACAAACATTCTACGAGATTCATGAAGAAGACTAAATCTTTAATCAGGTTAGAGATACAACGCGTGAAATGCCCGAAGACCACTGCGGACGATGAATGCTAGGCCACCAATAGAATGTAGGTAATGCTAAGATACGTACACTGGGTGTAATGGCGGACCATGTAAAATAAAAGTGACAAATAAATATTATATTCCAATTGTGTTTCAATTCTCATCTAGAGTAGACTATTTTCGCGCTCCACTCGAGGGCGTGTACGGCCAAAACTAGTTCTCTGTAACACAATTACTTGTAATTTCGTAAGACAAAGGCTATCGAAGAGTAAACAAATCATTCAACATGCATTTGAGGCAGACGACAAAAGAGCTGACTTCCAACTAATCAATAGGTAGGGAAATTAAACGTAGGGGTCCCTTCCAAACCAAAAGGGCTACTGAAAGCCTGTGATGAAAACCTGAAAACACAACTAGACTCCAGGCAAAATACGAGCAGCTGTAAGCAAGAGTCAATACTCCGAAAACTGGCCACTACTACACATACTCTGGAAAAGAACTTTTATGATAAGCGAGGAGGAGAAATTCAAGTTGTTTATTCATGACGAGAACATTCTCAAAGAAATCCGTTTCTCACATGGCTTGCCGATTAAGGAACAGTCGAGCAAAGACTACAAGTTGTGACAGCCTTAATAGTTATGCCTTATACGCTCTAGTTCTTCCCTCACAAACTATCCACTAACACCGAGAAACTTTCTAGGGAGAAAGTATGACTGAAGCTTGGACTTCTTAGGAGAAAGTAGGAGTGAAGTTTAGACTTATTGCGACACAATAACATGGTTTATGATATGTAGCACCTTCGAAAGATCTTTGCAGGAGAACTTATTTTGATATAGGCATAAAAAACTGTTAACGCTGCCTAGAGATTACGCATGATAAAAGAATTACATCAGAGGCTATATTCAAGCCCTCTTTTTCCACCTATATTTGCTGTTTTTCACAATTGAGAGCATAAAAACAGAAGTAGTTCTAGGACAAGACAACTTTTCAAGTAAGTATTTTTAGAGATGGAAGTCATAGACTACACATGCTCCTAGCGACAAAAACTATAACATAGATTCACAGGAAAGAACTTCTTCCTTTGCACAAATGGAGATCCCTGCGTTTGATCGTCTTGCACATGAATGATGAGCGAAGGTTCCTCGAAAGTGGCTTTTGATCTCGAGAGCGCTTTTCAACCACTTTACGAAGACTTTCCATTCGCATAAATGAAGGACTATGGATGAGGCACAGAACCTCGAGTAAGCAGAATTCCAACAAAGATTTTGCTGTTGTTCCTTGTCCTAAGCTTAATCAAACACGAAAATGCGTTCGACAGAGTCGAAACCGATGCACTCTTTTCAGTGCTCATTGACCAAAGAGTGAACCGATTCTATGTAGGAACTGTTGTTGACTGTTGTCATAACTGCAGTACAAAAAATAGCTTTTTCACTGAGACATCATCTCCGTAGTAAAGCATTTCGACTGAGCATCACATCTTTGTAAGTAACCAACAAGCACTTAAACAGTTTATTATCGTTATTGTGTTTCTAAATTTAGGCTAAAAACTTAGGAAAAAATTTAGACTAAAAATTTAGAAATTTCTAAATTTAGTTTGCAGAGAAATTCCAGCGGATAAGTCGTACTTAGATTCTTACTCGGACTCTGCTAAGGGTCGATGAGTGTGACACCTATAGAGCACGACAAAAAAGTCTGTTTTTAGTTCTAACCCTAATATCTGAAAAGTCACTGATGAAAAACACTCCAACAACTTTTAATCTTTCAAGTAGCCGTCAAGAAAAAAAGTGCTTCACAATGATGCAGACTGATTAAATTAAACCCGTTACACAAGCACCGGCTTTATAAGACTGCATTTAGAAATAGTCCTTCATGTCGATAATAAGTCGAGAAGATCGTCACTATCAGTGGAGACAGCTGCATTCTAACGAGTGCAAATAGTGGAGTAACATTATTTCCTTGGTTCATATGGTTTGAACTGGTCGCATAAATCATTTCTTGTGAATTTATCCCAGAGATCGACAACGGAGGTGTTAATTAATAGTTATAGCTGCCTGCCATAGGAACAATGCCTTCAACTCGTTGCAGAGCTGCAAGCAAAGCAACTCCTCTATTCTTCAGAGGTCAACAGAATGATACTAACCTTCTGGGAAAGAACATTGATTTCATGCATACTTCAGTAACTCACTAAATGGGGTTTTTTTATGTTTCACAAACAGGCCTTGACTGCAGCTGCAACCAATGAAAAGATGTGCAGAAAATGGCATTTAGGAGGGAATTCTGTGAAAAGATTCAAAGAAGGAAGATTAAACACTGAAACGAAAAACCGTATTCGTATCTGAATCAATTCAAACCGAAATAATAACTTAGTTGCCTCATAAATTCGCCTTGTGCCGAATGTTGTAGTCATTGTGCACACCAATCTCACATTTTTATTCACTTCGTTTTTTTGCGTTTAGTGGGTCCAATGAAAATAGGCTTCCAATGGGTAACTGAGGAACAAATGGAGAGTAACAGCAGCAGGTGTGATCGGTGGTACAAGAAGAGTCAGCAATCGCCGAGAAATTTTTGTAATTATAGATGTCAAACACAAGATATTCACAAATCGTGACCCAGAATGCTTTAAGCAGAATTGCACTCACCCTTCTAAAATCCATTTCATTTCAATTTTGCACCCAACTAGGGCGTGATTCCGGTTTTCCTATTGGTCTGTGTACAAAGTCCATCGAAGACAGTGTCACGCGAAAACACTGAAAATAAAAATTATGAAACGCTAAAAACTAGAAACTGGAAATTAAAAACAGTGTGAAAAATTACTAAGACTTAGAAACACCACAAAAGTTGGAGATTAGGAAAGAATTCTATTTGACAACGTCGGTGAGCCACTGGTCGGTATGAACTGAGACGCCACTTGATGCATCCGCGAACAGTGGACGAGTGGAAAAGTGGCGCGGCCACTGGATTGCGTGCACCGCGATCGTGGCACGAACGCACAAGTCTGAACACGTTACGAGCTCGCTTGGACACGTGGTCGTAAAACTTCGCAATCGTCGCAGAAATGCATAATACTATGGATGGATAGGGAATACTCTCAATTTTTTCTTTTACTTTATCCGAACAGACATCACATGATGAGCACATCAGAGCACATCCTGAATTTGTTTCTCTCTCTCGCATCCATGGTCTACGAAGGTCATCGGATTGGGGGATTCGGCAATTGGTTCAGGACTTTTGGTTTCCTTCACGAATTCCGTTGTGTTCTCGTTAAGTCGATTGCTTTTAGAATTCTGAAATGACCATGCTCAAAGGAGCAGAGCGATCCCAAATGTATATTGTACGAATCTCCCAAACGCGGAGGGCTAAGACGCCCGGTGAGCGCGGTGCGTGGTCAAACCAACATTTTTCTCGTATTGAACGGTATTCATACCACTGTGCCGTCGTCACGGCCAATTTTTTCAAATCATATTTCTTCAACTTTTGGGTGAAAGCGTTTCAACTTTTAAAGAGACATGTTGTGGGCCTAGAAGTTTGGAATGATGACCTTTTTAAGGTGCTTTAAGTGAGATGATGGGATGGGTGATTCGCCGGTCTCCTCTGTGGAGTAGATTCAGCATTATGTGGGCTTCCTCATGAGTAGAACTTCTTTACAACTTGTGTGGCAATGCTGCGGAACGACCATTACAGGGAATAATTATTCTTCACCACGCAGAGATTATTCGTGGTTTTCTTAAACTCCCACATATTTATCACCTCAAGTGTACCAAGAAATTGTGCTCACGTGCTACACATCGTTCTGCCTTGCCATACGGTTGCCATCGATTGATTACTGGCATGCCCTTGTTGCTCTGAGTCGCTGACAATCGATATCCACACCGGGCACCTGCTGATCACTTTGCATCGATCGATTTCGTAGTCGTTTTCAACCGCCCAGTTCGGGGACTCCGAGACTGAAGCCAATCCATTCTAAAACAGTGTATCTGGATTGCCACTCCATTCAGTTCCGTATTGACTTTTTGTCTTCTTACCTTATGCCCTACGTGGGCTCGGGTGGTTTTAGTTCAGCTGTTTTGATTAATGGAAAACGAGTATTCTTCATTGAAGTAGCCGATACAGCCATGGATGCCCGTCGAACCTTAGCTTTGAGTTCCATTAATCTTCTGGCATTTGTCATTGTGTTTCAAGTGAGGGATTCTTAAAAAATTATTCTTGCAAATTATTTGGCACATCATTCGGTTTCAAGGACTTGCTTCACATTTTCAGATTTGAGTGTAACACAGCTGTGACAACTTGAAATATCGTAGTAGTACAGAGCTAATGATGTGCTTCCGCAGACCCAATACGCAAATGGTTTGAACCGATTCTCACCAACCTTACTGATCTTCATAACAGAGAAGATTGTCGGGCTGTAGAAAAACGCAACATTCCTGACTCAACAATAATATGTCGCTTGAAAGATGTCGAAAGGAAAAGGAGCTCGATAATTAGCCGTGAACTTATGGACCGCCATGTGGATCGTCGTTGTATCGTTGTCACAAAGACGGAGGAAAATAGATATGGTAGAGATCTTAAGTATTTTCTAAAGCCTAGAATGTATCATTGAGGGTGAAGGAAGGGAGAGTAGTGGTGTTGACGGTATTCGCAACGCGCAAACTAGTTCAACTCCGTTCCAGGCCCACCAAACCGATAATCCCTCGGAGGGAAGTATAGACCCGACCAGTATTTAACGATGGTCGAAAAGATAAAGAAAACACTCAGGCAGAAGTCGAAACTACAAACACAAAAGTCCAAGGACCTTAACTGTCGATGGATCAGAGGAAACCAATCAAATGCTACAACTGCTGCGATTCCCGCAGAAGATGTGAAAATGGACTATGCAAAAAAAAATAACACGCAACACCTAATAATCTTGTAGAATTTCTTGTATGCTGAGGGAATGTCTTACTGAAACTTCTTGAATCTTTTCAAAAAGATAACAAAAGAAAAGTAGTGCCATGACATCGCTACACTCTTCAAAAGCTTGCACCATTCGCATCCAGCCTTGACGAACACACTCTGACCCTCGTGCTCCTCAAAGTTATCAATACGTTGCCCATGTGACGTGGCTAGGAAACCATGCCTCATCTACCATACTCGTTACAACTCCAGCTAAACAATCATGCGTTTCTTCACTCATTCAGCAAGAATTTGTTGTGAAAATCTTCGACAATAACACCGCTCACCAAAAATTCGTGGAATGCTTCTCTTCCAGGACTTGAATTCCTAAACGAGCGAAATGGATAGATCTCTATCTTGTTGGCCAAAATCTGAGTCCAGTGGTTTCTATTTCTATTTTTAAATTTGCATGTTGTCTGAGTTGTACCATTAAGCAGTTGCTTTCCTAGGTTGGCCGTTACTCTTCTATAGCCTATTAACAAATAATAACGGCAAATAAACTTGACGGCTGTAGACTGTTATCGTTTAACAACATTTAATAGTTCAACAGCTTTGAACTAGCAATTTAACAAATAATTGGCAGCAATTTATATGTGTATGACGGCGTGTATGACCAAAACAGTCATTTTCACGAAGTATTTCATTGAAATCGTCGTCGTCCAGTTTATCGGACGAAAAGAGTGAATCGTAAGAAGGATAGACGTTTTGAAAAAAAAAAAAAAGAAACCACATAGAAGATCCCAGGATCGACTTTCTATTAACCTCGACATTAGATTTTAAATTTGCCGTTTCCTTTCTCAGGAATCGTGAGGTTGTTAAACAGTATAGGGAAAGAAGGCATACGTTAGGACGTAATTTATACGTTTACTTCCATACAATAACACACATACAACATAACCGTAACTGACGTTTCGGCACTCCTCACGGCTTTCTGGATAAATGCCAACAATCCTATAATGAATAGGCAGGTAGGAATGCCCCGAGATCATACGTGACCTCCTCCCTTACATTCGCATCGATCGTTGATATGGGGTGGTGCAGTCATCAACCATATGCGACTCTGAGCTGCTGTTTTGCCTTCAAACTTGAGAGTGATCCTAAGTAAGTTTTTGTTCCCTTTCTATATCATCTTCAGAATCAAGAGTGCTAATTCTTTGCAGCAGCTCCTGTAGCCTTCATGACGCAATAAGAAAGGATCGCACCGAGATTATAGCGAGACTACAAACTATCAAAAAAAGACGAAAATGGCTGTTTGCTAACCAGAATTTGTTGAGGTTGACTTTTCTGTCATTAGTTGGGTGCTATAGTGTTATTGTTCTTCAATTGCGTTTATCTTAGTAGGCATCCCTA
This sequence comes from Angiostrongylus cantonensis, assembly GCA_009735665.1. Lineage (NCBI taxonomy): Eukaryota > Metazoa > Nematoda > Chromadorea > Rhabditida > Metastrongylidae > Angiostrongylus > Angiostrongylus cantonensis. The sequence continues at coordinate 808,043 of MQTX01000186.1, read as the reverse complement.
AGCCGTTTTAATTTTTCAACCCCTACGAATACTTAACTATATTGCACATCTAATACTTAAATATACTTCCTTGGATGCTTGGATGGCCCGTTGTCACAGGTGGTGCGGGCCCCAGAATATTCTCCATTTTTCGGAATTTTGCTGGTTTAGCCATCGTGTTTTTCTGTCTGGAGTTCCGAAGTCAACCAGTCCGAAGTCTGCTCCAGGTCTTCACCCCCACAGACAGTCAACCAGAGGGAGTTTTGCTACCATGCGACTAGTTTGACATCATGGCGATGGTGGAGCCTGGCATTGGTTTACTTTTAGCTGAGCTTCCTAATGGAAGCGCCGGAGTCCTCAGCTATTACGTGATAGTTCCCAAGCTCGGCTTTCTATTAAGCTCGGTATTGGATTTTAAATCTGTCGTTTCCTTTCTCAGCAATCGTGAGGTTGTTAAACAGCATAGGGAAAGAAGGCCTACGTTGGACGTAAGGCATACGTTTACTTCCATGCAATAACACACATACAACATAACCGTAACTGACGTTTCGGCACTCTTCACGGCTTTCTGGATAAATGCCAACAATCCTATAATGAATAGGCAGGTAGGAATGCCCCGAGATCATACGTGACCTCCTCTCCCTTACATTCGCATCCATTGTTGATGTGGGGTGGTGCAGTCGTCAACCATATGCGACTCTGAGCGGCTGTTATCAGTGGGCTTGGGATCTTCTATAGGGTTTCTTTTTTCCAGAACGTCTATCCTTCTTAGGATTCACTCTTTACGTCCGATAAACTGGATGACGACAATCTCGAAGAAATGCTTCGTGAAAATGACTCTGTTGGTCATACATGTTGTCCGTCGACATCAAACGGTGGTGCTAAAGACGGTTCCTTCTCTATATCGTTTACTGCGAAACAAAATTGGTTGGTTCGTTGCGGATTTGGGCCTCCTAGATCACTCCCGATGACGGGTGATGTCCGATGGCGCCGATCAATAGAACTAGCTGAGAGACAGGCGAAACAAAGGACCTGCATGGTGTGGTGGTGAGGACGTTACTCCCCGGAAATGGCAATAACGCGTTCGTTCCCCACCATAGACACCTGCGGTGCAGAGTTTTCAAATATCTCAGCATCATTGTGGTTGAATTTCTCGTAATAGCCTGCCGTGAAAAAAATACGCAGTGAACGAAGGTCAAACAAACTGCGTAATGTTAACGCTTTATTTAGTGCCGATTACATTTTTTGGTTAGTTTCTTTCCGCTTTGTGAAAGCTGAACTCAGAATATTAAGCGAAATCAGATTTCGAAATATTTAGAAGAGTCGTTGGCAAACGTGTGCGTGAAATGGCGACAACCATTTAAATTATCACCTGTATCACCTGTAGTCCCGTTGATCGTCGAGTGACTCGAGCGGGTGCCAGTAAATCCTCCATTTTTCCCTATCGCGTGCAAGAGTAGCCTAGTGGGTTCTGCTCGATTTGGGAATTCGTCGAGCATCATATCTTTCTTCTAGGCTTTTCTTGAAGAATTCTGACCATCGGGTCGGTGCTCTACCTGCAGTACGTTTGACATCCAGGGTGGCTGTAAATAATTTTGGCGAGATTGTATCACCCTGCCTAACTCCTCTATTGACGTAAACGTTAATATCGTTGTAGAATGGTGAAATATTGGTTGTGAAATTTTTGTACAGTTCAAGAAGAATCTTTATGCATTGAGTGGGGACTCCCTGACTACCAAGGGCTTCCATGACTGCTTCTATCTCAATTGAATCAAAGGTCTTCTCTAAGTAATTGGAGCATTAGGAGATATTCGTTCCTTTGAGCGTGAATGGGGCAAACGAAACCAATCCGTTCTTCATGAACATCGTTTTCTTGAGATTTAGTCGAAGACCAATCTTTCCACACGCTTTATCAAAGTCTGCAAGCATGCGTTCCGCTTGGTTAATGTCTGGTGTTATAAGAACGATATCATCAGCAAAGCGAAGGTGATGTATCTGCCGATCGTCGATTTTCACTCCCATATTATCCCATTCCAATGTTCGCATGACGTTCTGAAGGGTGGCTGTAAATAATTTTGGCGAGATTGTATCACCCTGCCTAACTCCTCTATTGACGTAAACGTTAATATCGTTGTAGAATGGTGAAATATTGGTTGTGAAATTTTTGTACAGTTCAAGAAGAATCTTTATGCATTGAGTGGGGACTCCCTGACTACCAAGGGCTTCCATGACTGCTTCTATCTCAATTGAATCAAAGGTCTTCTCTAAGTCGATGAAAGTGAGACAGAGCGGTCTTTTGTACTCTCGCGATACTTCAGTGAGCCTTGTTAACGTGTGAATGTGATCCATCGTACTAAATCTTTTTCGAAACCCTGCTTGCCCGCACGGCTGTCCTTCATCCAGTGTTCTGTCAATCCTGTTCAGGATGGCTCAAGTGAAAAGATTGCAGACAACGGACAGCAAGCAGGTTGGTCGATAGTTGCCTATATCGTGTAGGTCGCCCTTCTTGAACAACAACACGGTCTTGCTGGCCTTCCACTGAGTAGGGACCTTGCATTTAGACAGGTAACATGTGAAGAGCCGAGCCAGTGTGCTTACGAGGACTGGCAGAAGGTTCTTCAGATGACCTGATCTTATCCTGTCCGGACCTGGTGCTGTTCGATTTTTCATCGACGAAATGGCATGTCGGAGTTCGGAAAGGAGAACCGGTGGAACAGCATATCCATCCTCTTTGATTTCATAAGATGGGACATGGACGTGGCTATCGAAGAGATCTAAGTAGCAATCGTGGACGATTTTCTCCATTGCCTTTCTGGACGCTGTTATTGTTCCGTCTGGGCGTCGAAGTGCAATCATCTTGGTCTTGTAATTGGCGAAGCTTCGGCGGGCTTTGCGAATGCTTTTCCCAGCCTCTGCAGCTTCGACCATTACTGCTGCTCTTCTTTCTTTAAGATCTTCTTTTATCGCCTGTCTGCATTGTTTCGCAAGCTCGGACGTTAGTTCGCGGTTGCCTGCAGCTCGTGTGAGTCCACGCTGGAGTGTTAGCTCGAGAGTCTGGAAACGGACGACTCTTGGTGACTTTCGAACTCTCAGCTTTCATAGAGCTAACGTGAATATGTTCAATGAGCCGATCGTATTCCTCGTCGATGTTGTCGACAACGGCATCTTCCCAACAGCAGACTAATGAGTTGAATAAGTTTCAGTTTGTGGTGGTTCTAGGGCTTCGGTTTATGAATTTAGCGGCTTTTTCTCCTTTCCTTGAGAAGTAAAATCTTGCGCGTAGGAGACGGTGGTCTGATCCCGTGTAAAATTTTGGGACAACAGCGACATCGGTTAGGCAAAACTTCCTATTTACTATGATGTGGTCTATTTCGTTATGGTACTCTCCAGTGGGAGATTCCCACGTCCATCTTTGACGGTGAGGCTTCTGGAATTGCGTGTTACCATGGATGGTTTTGGTCGCCATGATAAACTCAGAGAGACGCTCACCCTGTTCGTTCCATTTTAATCCGTGGGTCCCAATGTGACGTTCCTCAAAAGATCTTCGTGGTCAGATCTTGGCTTTGAAATCTCCAATGATGACCTTGAAGAATGTATGGTTCTCTCTCTGTAGAACTTCTCCGAGTCCATGTAGAGCACTTCGACTTCTTCTTCGTCATAGTTTGATGTTGGCGCGTATTCGACGAAGATTGTCAAACCGGTGTTGATCCACATCTTTTTAATCGTAAACGTCCGATTCGGGTTGTAAGCTGTTCGAATGAATCGATGTTCATGGACAAACTCGTGTTGACGAGAACGGCGATACCGCCTACGCCTCTACTGTCGCATGTTCCGAGGAACAGTTCTTCTCCAGTGTCATAGACAGCGTTGAATGGGTGGCGTCGTCTCGTCTCTAGTCCAATCCGATGACGTCGTACCTTATCATTCTTGCTTGCATGAGCAAGTCTTCTATCGAGGACTCGGATGCAAGTGTACGTGCATTGTAGGTACAGATCGTCACCATAGTTCTTGATCCAGGCAGCTTCCATTGGCCCTGAGATTTTAGCAGCCTCTCCTTACTCGTCCTACCCGACAACGCGCCACGTAGCCTCGCGACTAACCGGCTCGAGATTCCTCATGTGAGGGAGATCCGTGGTGATGGAGATTGATGAGGGAGATTTAAATTATGATGGTAGTAATTCCCAAGACCGACATTCTGTTAACCTCGGCATTGATTGATAATTTGATGTTTTATTTCAATAAGCAGACACGAGGTTGTTATTATAGAGTTTATTGGAATGCAATAGCTGACGTTTCGGCGGTTTCGCCTTCTTCAGAGCCTGGAGATTGAGGTCAAATTGAGATGCGATCTACTCAGCCAAACGCCAACCATAACCCTAGCAGATAAAACTTAGCAAATAAATTTGTATTCGCATAAGAAAAATGATAGATAATTCTAGCAAAAACAAGGCTCCGTTCCTTTTGCCCTTCATTTTTAGCGAAATAAGTGCAGCCATAAAACGTTGCTTAATAAGAGCCGGTCTAGAGAATTCCGTAAGAGTGATAGAAAACCACCGGACACTCTAAGACGCTAGCTAGTTCGCACCCGCCTATATGACCGTCTATGTATAACGAAAAACTGCAAAATTTGCCCTAACGGTAGAGACGGGGATTGCATGATCTCGGGTACAGTCTACCTGATCTCATGTAAATCATGCGGGGACGAATACGTTGGCGAAACGGGTAGACCGCTCTGCGTCCGCATAAAAGAACACCTAGTGGGTAAATCTAAATTAAAGCCAAACACTCCACTAGGTGCGCATAGGATGCAGAAACATAACGGAGAAGATTTTGAAGTAGGAGTCACTATCCTCACGCACGAATCAAAAACATCGACGCGTAAAACTCTTGAAGCGTTTTAGATCAATTCCAAAAATTCAGAAATGAACCACAAAGAGGAGTGTCTTGTCATCACGCGTGACCTGGCGCCGTACCTTAGGTTAATCCAATAACCTGACACAAGCAGTCCTCGCCCATGTAATACCTGTGCGGCAAATGAACGGTAGGTGTTTAAATGAAGCTGTTTCTTATGTGAATACAAATTTATTTGTTAAGTTTTATCTGCTTCGGTTATGAATAGTGTTTGACTGAGTAGGTCGCATCTCATTTTGACCTTTCCAGGCTCTGAAGAAGGCGAAACCGCCGAAACGTCAGCTATTGTAGCGTAGTTTTATACTCTAATCCGTCTAGTTTGTGAAGCCTTTTTGCTGATCCGTTCTCACTCCATTGTCGTGGACTAGAATTCATCCTTCCATACTGATCAATTTTCAATGTAAACATGCTTTATCCAGAGCATCTTCTCATTTTCCTAAGGATAGTCTTCTACAGTGATGATTTCTACATAATTCAGAAGATTGCAGTGGTCGAATTCAGATATCCAGTGAGCTCGCCTTCCGATGGAAATCTAAATTTGAGAAGTGTTTCGGTGCTTCGTCGTCATCTTATCGTTACGCAGAACGTTATCAGTTGTTAAAAATAATCAATTTTCTGCTACTTGATCAAGTGGGGCTTCTCGTTCTCACTGCGCAAAATAAGTGGGGTAAACCTTATAGCGATTTCCTTGCTTTTCATTCAGTCCTTCAACGCATATTTGTCGCGTTCTTAGTTATACTTTCCAATTTTGTCGAGGTATCGGAAAGTTGTTGTTTTACGATAAAGATGGAGGATAAAGCCTTCGGCGTTGGTCATTCCGTGAGGGATGCATCATGCATTCGACTTCATTAAGCATCGCTTGAAGATGATTGAATGCTTATCTGGCATTTACACTACGCGCGGTGGACTACCGATGTATCGAGCCAGTGCTGATATCCTTTTCAGACAAATCTTGTAACAATTTGCCGACCCCTGAGGGATGGAGGGCTTGGTGAGCCATGGCCTCTGAGGTCGATCTCGTTTGTATTACAGAGCGTCTCCAACCACTGCGCTTCACGGGCCCTTAGGTCACTACAGTCTACACCTGGAAATTCTAAAACGTTGAGTGGTCGTGAGTGAAATCGTCTTTAGCAGTGGACCATCGTCGATTATTTGGCCGTCATTGTGGTATCTGTTTTATGGCAAAGGTTTCAAAACCAACGTTGCGTTCTGGGGTTATTGATGGTCTAGCTAAAAACTGATTGTATTCATTATGAACATAGGTTACATGTGGATCTTTACGAAACAAAGCTTTGATGTTTACGAAGAAAATAGGTTGGATATAATTACTTGGGTAAACTAATTTTATTTGTTTTTGTTTATAGGTAATATGATTGGCTTTATACTTTTTGTTGTGGTTTTGCGACATGATACACTTTAGACGACGTGGTACGTTTTTGGCGATGCCTGAATGCTGACCCAGATTCCGATTTTAAGTACGAATGGAGAGAATGGAATATGATTAGTGACAATCGTCGTAGTGAGCTTGAATTGGAGGGTGAGGGCTGTAATAGGTGTTCTAATTGGTAGAGTTTCTGCTATTTTTCTTTTACAGGGTCAATTCTCTCCGCTTCCGCAGCTCATAGTGGTCGTATCGCTTGTGCGTACGACCCAAAAGGAGGACAAAGAGCGACGCAGAATGTTGTGGATGTGTGTTTTTCCAAATCATTTTTAGAAAACGACTAATGAGTGATAACAAGGCCTTGCATTTTCTATTTATTTTCAGGTCGAGATAGGGGTTTTCGAATGCGAATCTTCCGGCGGTGTTGAATGGATGCGCGAAGATACGTTTGATCTGAAAAATATTCGAATTCCTGACATACCGTCAGTTATTTAAGCTGTCTACTTCAGGCGTATTTTGTTCTGACATTTGTAGCTTTTTAACTCTTTTCTTTCAGTCTCTGGCTGTTTGCTATTGAAAATCAGCAAACTAGTAATTACTTCTTGTGAAAAAATTAAATTTTACTTATACACGTCGTTCTTAATTGCCATTGGATCCAATTTCGAGAAACTAGGTGGAAATCGCTGTTTACAGCTCTGTTCTGCATTCATATTCTCCGCTTCAAAACTCCATAGCTGATCTGTCAACGTCACCGCGTTCAGAATCATTGCCCTTCCGCCTTCGTTCAAGTTTCCATGGTGGGGTTTTTTCTTAATATGTGTTGCTGTATGTTGGATACGTGAATTTCGATTCTGATGTTTTTGGGAAAAGTTAGTCTGCATAATATCTTGGATACTTAGAGGGTGCGTCTTTACTGGTTGTGCAGACCCTAGCATAATCCCCATTTTTCGGAGTTTGCTGGTATTTCATTTCCATTGTAGTTCCGTGGTATCTCGATGTCAACCTAGCCAGAATCTGCTCCAGATCGTTGCCACCACAGGCAGTGGCCGCTCTTTTGGATCAAAGGGAGATTTGCCACCATGCGATTAGCTCATTACCAGGACGGTGACAGATCCTGGTATTGGCTTACTCTTGGTTGGGCTTCCTGATGGAAATACTGGACTCATTCTCAGCTCGGGAGACCCTGCCGGGGAATAGGGGATCAATGCCCGCGCTGTACATCGTAGCCCGACACCTGGGAACACCATAACATGCTTGCAGATTTTCGTGTTTCTTTAATTTCATTCTTTGAGCAGTCCCTTATGAGCAGCTTGCTGGTCAATCCATATTTACTAGTTAACTGGTGTTTTGCTACTTGGGCAACATTTCTTTCTTGAAATCAAAGATATTCAAGACAGCGCGTTATTAGACTTTTACCACAAGTGAGCACTGATCGTCGTTCTAGTGCTTTTGCACTGTACTGGACGTGCATGACAATTTTGCCATTTCATCTATTGCATGTATTTCGTTCAGGTGTAGTGAATGGGCCATCGGAAGATGTTGTGCGAATGGTTGCTAAATCATCACCCCCGAGAAACCCATATGAACACTGTTGGTTTTTTCATTCACATCGTTTGTTTGAGTCATTTCCTTGTGGGATCTATCCTAGCCGGTCTACTTCACGGAGTTTTTACTGTTTTTCTGCTGACAGTCGAGTTTGAAAGTTTGACAGTTTAGTAAGGTCTGTGAAACTGCTGCACGTTCTAGAATCGTGGTTTATCCGTTCCCTTGTTCTGAAAGAATTGGAGTTATGATTGCATTAGGGTGTATATGATCTTTTCTTCATTAGTGGAAATCTTCCTTAATTGTTGTTTGAATTTTCTGTTATGTTTATGTTTATGGCTTTTTCGTTTATTTTTTAGTAACCATAAAAGACATGGTCCGCTTGGATTGGGTTTCCACAGAGGATGGTTCTCATATCTTGACAGCCGGCGTTGCGACCAATATTTACATGTACACCCAGGTACTTAATTAACCCTAATATTAATGTCGTAATTTCTTCGAACACTTTTTTTTAGGTTTCACTTGATCCTGCTCAACAAAACGTGGCGTTAATGAAAGACAGCGAAAGCACTTTGAGACGACCTTCGCTCCGCAAAGCTTCTTCTCTCGTTGCTCATTCTCACTCGCATAGTCGATTGGTATTTTTTTTGTCGTTTTTCTGTGCAATATCGATCTCCAAAAGTGACATTTTGTTAGTTTTGTCTACACAGAAAATAATTCAGAGCGAAGAATTCTGAAGCGGCTCCATTGTCCGGATCTTCATTGGAAAAGATTTATCCTTGTTTGAATGATTTTCCAATCTCGTCTTCAGATTCGCTGGGTGTGTACTAGAGTGTTGGAATTGGATTCGGCAGATGGGCTTCCTCCTATTCCGACCACTCTGAGCTGGGCTCGCGATGGTCTTCTTATTGTTGGAATGCATAGTGAAATGCGGGTTTACAACCAATGGAATCTCCATAGGAAAAATGGGACTGACGCAGTGATGTTAGTTTTGTACTCTTCAGAGTTTCTCTTTATTGGATTCTAAGGAGATAATGTCGTCCTTGGTGTATTGATTATTTTCTGTTATTGCTTCTTTGAAACGACTCTTTAACAACTGCTATTGGCAACGTTAAGGTTTTCGCGATGAAGTTTCGGTGAATATGACACAAAAATGGTGGCTGCTTTCAAATTTAAATACTTTTCCATTTCATTTCGCAGTGCATTCTGTTAACATGAGGACCGATTGAATCTGAAGGTCCTTTTACCTGGAATAGTTATTCTTATTCTACGAGCATGAAGTTTTGGATTACTAGAGTCCACAGAGGGTGTTCTTACTTGTTTTCCATCAGTGGTCTATTGCGAGGACTAGAGTGATGGAACAAGTGGGGTTGCGTACAGATGAAAATTATGGAGCTCTCAGTATTCGTTTAGAAGCTGCTGTTGCGTTTGTGTTAAAGATTTTAAACGACACACTTTGCTTCCTGTTTTCGAAAACTTCAAACCCAAGTGAATTTACGGTTTTTATTTTTACCTTAATTTTAGAGAAATTGCCGTTATGTTTCGGCAAATTAGTATCGTCATGGATGTGTTATTGGTTGAAATCTGTTTTATGCCTTTAAATGAAAATGTGACCAAGTTTACGAAAACGCTTTCCATTGATATGGTTTTTCTTATTTACAGTCCTCGCAAAAAGAGCTCCGAGATTCTCACTGTTGCCATTTCTCAATCACATTTGATGCTTGATCAACTACAACGGAAAAAGGACGTACCTGTTAATAAAGGCCGCCTTTTAATGGACCTCGTGAATAAGTAGGTTTTTTAGTTAACTTTCACTCAAACTACATAAAATTTTTTACTTTTGTTCCGTTTTAGAGGTTTTCCAAATAAAGATTCGAATTCCTCAGTCTTGGAAGCGCTCTCTGGTGAGGGTCTTTTTGAAACTGCCCGACTAGCTTCGCCCATTTTACCACAGTACCATCCGAAACAACTGATTGTTTTGCTGAATGCCGGTAAAACTAAACGTGTGAAGGCAATTCTTCTCAATGTGCTGATAGCATTAAAGGTGAGGAGTAAGCGTAGATTATCCTATTTTGCAATTGATAATACCCAAATTCCAGCAGCGGCAGGTATCCGTCCACAATCCACTTTCTCGTGCTGCTTCTATGAGACGAATGTCTACAGTTGATATTGTCGGCGATGGAGCTGTAGAAGGTGGACAGGTTTGCATTTTCGTACTTGTTTCTTTATGTAAAAGAAGCTTTCGGTGTTGATCAATCCCTGAGGGACGCGTCGTGCATTCCACTTCACTAACCATCGTTAGAGGTGACTGAATGCATATCTAACCTGTACAACGATTCGCGGTGGCCTACCGATGTATCGAATCAGTTCTACTTTCCTTCCAGACAATTCTGCTGCCAACTTGCCGACGCAGAGAAATAGAGGGCTTAGGGAGTCTAGTGCGCCGGGATCGATCCCATGCGTATTGCAAGGCGTCTCTGACCACTGCGCTGCAGCTGTTCACTAGTTTGCTTATATAGCATATCATGTCCATATCTTTTGTTCGTTCTTATTGAAATTAATTTTTCAATGTCAGGCGTTAAAACCTTTCCGATTACTGGGATATTTCCTTTGGAATCTTTTTTATCCTTGAAAATCAATTTTTAGCCTCGTCCTATCAACTTTGAAGATGGTTCTCTGGATTATACTGAGATTGATGATATCGCACCACTTCCTTTATATGCGTTGATTACCGCTGATGTGGACACAAACGCCGAAGCTGGAGAAAAAGCCGAGGCTTTCAGCGGCGTATGGCAGCTTTCTGTTTTTATATGACGTAGACCTTAAGCTGAATATGGTCCTTTTCATAAGTTATCTTAGGTGTGAAAGGTGACAACTGCAAAACTTTGGTGTGATTATTAGTTTATGGAACCAAGAAAATTTTCCTATTTTCATGAGGATTCCACATTTCATGGTAAAGTAGAGTTTAACATTAGTCAGAAGTTCTTACTACAAAATATGCTCCTAAGAACTCGAGAAAACCATTTCTTAACCCGTTCCTCTAGGATTTACCTTGATTTGTTATCTTTGTAAGTACACTTAGTCGAACAACGGTCGGTTTCAACTCTTCTACATGGTTTCTTTTTTTCCAGAACGTCTATCCTTCTTACGATTCACTCTTTTCGTCCGACAAACTGGACGACGACGATCTTGACGAAATGCTCCGTGAAAATGACTCTGTTGGTCATACACGTTGTCCATCAACATCAAGCGTTGATGCCAAAGACGGTTCCTTCCCTATATCCTTTACAGCGGAACATAACAGGTTAGTTTTTCTGCTCCTGTTGTACAAGCTAACTTTTTGTTCCTTATACTTGCAAATATTTCTTCATGTTTTGAAAGGCTCTTACTGAACTCCTCACTCACACACATCTTCCTGGATTGTCAAGTGTTGACCAGATGCATTTGTTGGCTATTGCTGACACCTTGAGTCACTTTTCTACTAATGCTATGGACAAACTGACACAAGCTAATGCTGGTGGGATATCGTTCTACTTTTTTGCATAAAATGGGAAAATTCGTAACTGTGTTGTTATATAAATTTTGCTTTAGCAATGAAACCTGTGATACCTTCGGTACTGGGAGATTCGATGGCAGGAGGCTATGCAGCTGCCGCATCTGGAATAGAGACTGTCGATGAATGTGGACTCCGATATTTAATGGCCATGAAACAGCACGAATACCTTCTGTTATGTCTTCCAATCAAACAAAGGATGGAGCTAAAGGTTTGTCATACAAGTTTCCTCTCGCTAATATTAGTGTACTAAAACTGACCTAATATTACTTTACTAAAATTTATGTTCAAGAAAAATGGAATTGCTTCATCGGATATTATATGGGCACAACACTCGGAAACGGAGACTGAGCTCTTGAATGCCATTCCTAGTTTGCAAAAATCTAATCCAACATGGGAGGAGCTGAGAAGTCTCGGAATTGCATGGTGGCTCAAAAATACCGCCAGCTTGAAGATATGCGTGGAAAAGGTGCATTTTAGTTGTGCCTAGACGGTGATGTGCACGATTTACTTCATTGATAGCTTTCCTCATGTCTTAATTTTGAATGTTTTGTAGCTTTTCAGCTCGCTAAAGCTGCCTTTCAACAGAACCAAGACCCAATGGATTCTTCTTTGTTTTATCTTATCTTGCCCTCAAGAAAAAAATCTCTTGACTCATCTTTTTAAGGTAAAATTCCGTACAGTGAAACCTTTGGCTTAGATACTATTTGGTTCTTAAGCTGTTATTTGGTGCAATCAACGGATCGGCAATTTTTTGTTCTCATTTATGCTTAATTGTTATTCCTCAGACCATCCGTAACCAGCAGATGGCGGACTTTTTTATGCAAGACTTTAACACTGATCATTGGAAAAAGGTGAGTGGTAGGCAGCGAAGGCGTGCGGAATACGGAAATAAGAGGCTTGTTTTAAAGTTTTACTCATATTAATTCTTTTGGGTTGCTGCCAAAAACGCATTCGTCCTGATGAGCAAACAGCGATTCCAACACGCAGCTGCATTTTTCTTGTTGAGTGGTGGCCTTAGGGATGCACTTCAGGTACCTAAACTTTTTCGTATGTTTTTTTTTGCATTGTTTTTGTCGATAAGTTTATTTTAGACCATTCTTTATAAGTGCAATGATTTACAATTGGCAATGGTAATTTCGAGACTGTATGAATCTGATATCGACTCCCAACAGTCGCTGCTCAAATATATGTTGTGTCGGTAAGTTTGTCGTGGTTTTCTCATATTTGTCACACATTTCATTATTAGTGCATGTTTTTAGTGAGGTCGTTGGTCAGTCCGTCGAGGAGTTCGAACAAATGCGCGGAAATGAAGAGGATGACAGCCCTCTAGGCTATGGAGCAAGCAGGTTGTTATATCACAGTCGTGAAACCGTCATAGCAGGTATTATATCAAATAATTTTAGGGACCCGTTTGTCCGATCAATGGCATACTGGATATTAAAAGACTATTCTCGCTCGGCTCATACGCTTGTACAAGAAGCTCATGGAGATAGTGCTACCTTACGCACTAACCTTTCGGATATATTTAATTTCTACTCGTTTTTGCGAAAACATCCACTGGTTATGAGGCAACGTCTCACCAACGCTGGTGCACAGGTTGGCGAAATCATTGTATGACAATTTTTGTATTTGGTTGTTATGCTAGGTTTAGGTTGGCTCAACTGAACAATTCCTTGTTGTCGCCAAGCAGTTGGAAACACTTGTGACCCCATCGGAACGCCGGTGTTGTATTTTTTCAGCGAATTTTCGCTACGATTGTAAGGGACTTCTCACTTTCTTTATCTGAATTGGCATTTTTTTTCAGGTTATATTTTCGAACAGCTGCTGAGCACATGGCTCACGGATGCCCTATGCTTGCACTGGATGTGTTAAGTCGGCTGCCGAAAAATATCAGCATGGTTAAAGACGGATCTTTTAGAACACTCATAACTGGACAAGTAACAAATACTTTTGTCCTTTAACGTTATTTTGCATCGTAATAAATTTATTCTAGGTATCCTCTACAATTCCAGTTATTGATTCTGTTGAGGATAGTGTGGATTGGAGCAAACCTTCGAATGTTATAACTGTATGATATCGCCTAGTTCTACTTTTCGTAGGAAATAGAACGCTAGATAGTTAGCATAGTATAATTGATTTTCCAGAATGAGGATCTTGTTTTGGAATATAGTGATGACGACGGTGATGAAGAATTCGGCGAAGGTGCAAATAAAACCTCTAAGAAAGGCGCATTATCGAATGGCATTGATGCTCCACATCCAGATTCAGTAGTACAGAATGGAAACCAGTTTTTCAACGTTTGTCGACTTATAGTTTCACGTTTTTTTTCGCAATCTCACTTCATTTTCTATGAAAATTGTGTCAGGATGTGAGTCGAACACCGGATGTTATCGCCCAGCACTTAAAATTCGTTGCATCACTCAGGATTCTCACGGAAGAATTATCCACATTGGCTAGTGGCTTTGAGGTTGATGGTGGCCAATTGCGATACCAGGTTCATTTTTTTTACTAAGTAGTAATTTCCATTAAGGTTTGTTCATAGAAGTCGCTTATCAGTCGCAGATCTAGTCATTTAGAAACATAGTCTTCCTTTAATGAATTTAACAAGTGCTGATGTTCGTCGGTGTTTAGTTGCTGATTTGGCTTGATAAGGAGGTGAACATTTTGCAAAATTTGTGTGATTATCAGTCAACTTCTGATGCACACGTGGAGAATAATGACGAAAATTTCGAACTTGAGAGTGATCCTAAGTAAGTTTTTGTTCCCTTTCTATATCATCTTCAGAATCAAGAGTGCTAATTCTTTGCAGCAGCTCCTGTAGCCTTCATGACGCAATAAGAAAGGATCGCACCGAGATTATAGCGAGACTACAAACTATCAAAAAAAGACGAAAATGGCTGTTTGCTAACCAGAATTTGTTGAGGTTGACTTTTCTGTCATTAGTTGGGTGCTATAGTGTTATTGTTCTTCAACTGCGTTTATCTTAGTAGGCATCCCTAAGCCGTTTTAATTTTTCAACCCCTACGAATACTTAACTATATTGCACATCTAATACTTAAATATACTTCCTTGGATGCTTGGATGGCCCGTTGTCACAGGTGGTGCGGGCCCCAGAATATTCTCCATTTTTCGGAATTTTGCTGGTTTAGCCATCGTGTTTTTCTGTCTGGAGTTCCGAAGTCAACCAGTCCGAAGTCTGCTCCAGGTCTTCACCCCCACAGACAGTCAACCAGAGGGAGTTTTGCTACCATGCGACTAGTTTGACATCATGGCGATGGTGGAGCCTGGCATTGGTTTACTTTTAGCTGAGCTTCCTAATGGAAGCGCCGGAGTCCTCAGCTATTACGTGATAGTTCCCAAGCTCGACTTTCTATTAAGCTCGGTATTGGATTTTAAATCTGTCGTTTCCTTTCTCAGCAATCGTGAGGTTGTTAAACAGCATAGGGAAAGAAGGCCTACGTTGGACGTAAGGCATACGTTTACTTCCATGCAATAACACACATACAACATAACCGTAACTGACGTTTCGGCACTCTTCACGGCTTTCTGGATAAATGCCAACAATCCTATAATGAATAGGCAGGTAGGAATGCCCCGAGATCATACGTGACCTCCTCCCTTACATTCGCATCCATTGTTGATGTGGGGTGGTGCAGTCGTCAACCATATGCGACTCTGAGCGGCTGTTTTGCCTCGGTGGGAGGCAGGTGAAAAAAGCAGTGGGTTTTTCGAGAAGCCGTTGATCTTGTAATTATCGTCCAGATTTTCATCGTTCTGCTCGAACTATTATGATTAAGCTTAAATGAAGCAATCAGTGGCTATGATTAGTGTGCATTCAATAGGAAAAGCTGGAGAAGACCACTTAGATTTCGTTAGAAGCTAAACCCAACCGGCTAGTTCGTCCAAATGTAAAATCAGACAACCAACCTGCATCGAACTCAAAATTATATCATTCGGAAAGCGTTCGTTAATCATTGACTGTCATTTATGGAAAATTTTTCGTATGTTTAAACTAAAATGATAACGCTTTGGTGGGAAGGAAAATCAATGCCTGCATGGATAGTTGAATGCCTGTTTTCAGGAATCTTGAGGATAAACCTATCACTTCATCCACTAGAATCATTAAGTTGCAGCTGTCACCCATCGAGATGATGTGTTTCGTGCATGTGCTGACGAAAATATTACTCTCAAATGGGTGGGCGCATCGAATTTTTAATTTCTCAGTTTTGCAAGTCGTCTCTTCTTCTGCTCTTCGACATCGAAACTACCACTTTCAACATTCTCTTGTTTAAATGTTGCACTTATTCTCATCACGTTAGGTGCTTGAATATTAAATACAATGATAAGCAGTTTTCCTGCTAACCACAATTATAAAATCCTCGCAAAGCTACATACTGTCCTCGGAGTGTTCGGTCCTAACATTTCTTGTATCTGAACCTGGGACGCGTGAAGGGCTATGTAGTGTTGGACGTGGCCCACAATGCACAATGGCTGCTGTTTCGATTCCATCTAGCCGGCTATCAATGCCGTTATCCCTATAATGTCGCTAAATTCCTGCTCGGCCTGTCTGGAAGCATAAAAATCACTGCTTTGATAAATCCTTATGCGGCCGCCAATAATTGTACAGTCCATGTTTGCATTCAATCATGCTTACCATGCTTTGCTTTGAATGGAATCAAATACATGGCGGTTTCGTAAAGAACTTATCAGTACCGAGCACTTTATCCTTTATCCGCTTCTCCAATTTTACGCATTGTGCTACACAAACTTGTTAAACTATCAAAAACACGTCAGAACCACACCTATATTCCTTAAGTCGAATGATGTATACAACACTTATCATGATAATCAGTTATCATTTAGGCACCGCAATCGTACTTACTCTTAATTTTAACTCTGGTATTTTCATTTCTGTTTTTGCAACCGACTCTAGCGGTTATCATTGCAAAGTGTTCCACTATGGATGTGAGTTTGAAGCGCTTTCTGGCCCAACAGTCTGTTATGAGTAAATGACGACGCATACAAAGAATAGTTTGTCGTTTACAGAAATCATCGGACGTTCTCCCATTTAATGCAGCGACGTTAGGAAAACGGCAGCAATTTCTTCTCCGATTACTTGAAGGAAATAACACACCGGAGGGTGAAGTGCGTGTTACCTATATCTGCCTTATGTCTCTCTATTCAACTGTTCTAAAGGTGTAAAGCCCTTGAAAAGCTTCTATTCAACTGCCAAAATATAAAATGTCAGGATGGAATGTTACAGGCCGCGAGTGTCTTATTCTTCCGATGCCTGTCCAACGATGATACCTTATGGCATGCAATTGACCCGGCAAATTATCTACGCCTGGTAAGTTTCGTAATCAGTGTGTAAAGTTAGTTTGATGCACCGAACATAGTGCATTTTTTAATAGTCACCGTTCACTTACTCATATTTTTTTCTTCCAACTACTTCTGGAAAATAGATCGAGTATGTGTCATCCATATACACTAGTAGTCATCGGACATCGTTAATTTACCAGTAGTTGTCCTAGTCCGTAGCAAACAGGCGTAACACGATCGTCGATAACTGAAGCTGTGAGTATTTCGGAACGAATCTTAGTCCACAACGAAGGGGAATGTGCATCGAGATATTCATATGCTTCAATGAACTGCTCATCACTGCTGTCCAAATGTAGTGCGGAGTTTCGAGCGTTATCAACTGAAAAGTGATTCTCTCCAACTTTGGCCGACGATTTCGCCACTACCACACTCATGGGTCATGGCGAAATGGACGCTCGCTAGCTGTTCTAGCTCATTATTGCGCTGCAGCAATTTTTATTACTGTAAGAAGGAAGGAAATCTCATGCTTTTCTCTTTTGACGTCACCTTTTCCATGACAATGGACGATGTCATTGAAGTAGTGTGCGGATTTTCTTGAGTTGATCACATCTTAAGGTTAAGGAGTGCGCGGGTTGCTCTATATTTCCTGCTTCCCATGCAAGTACCTCGTTTCTTTTTTCAGTGCTGTACTATCGGACCTTTTGCTATGGAGGAAGTGCGGACTTGAACTACAGTGTACATCAAGGATTCGTCCCAAACATGGCCACTCAAGTTGAAAAAGAGTTTTATATTTCCATTAAGAGTGGCAACTGATAATAAGCTAATGTCAGAAGTTGAGGCCCATCTGGATGAAACCCAACTGTAAATCGACACACCTATCATTCAGAAATGCATCGTGAATTCAGCTTGCTAAAGGAAAAGAAAAAAAAAAGAAAATAGACAAGGAAATGGGAGAAGCGTACTAGATTAATTACTTGGAGACTTGGACGGCCCGTCGTCATTGGTTGTGTGGGTCCCAGGACAACCTCGATTTTTCTGGGTTTTGCTTGTTTAGCTGTTGTGCTTCCCTGGAGTCACGAGGTCAGTCTAACCAAAGCCTGTCTAAGATGCCACCACTATAGGTGGTCTCCGCCCTTGCGGATCAGAGGGAGATTTGCCACCATGCGACTTGTTTGATACCAGAATGGTAGTCGATCCTGGTATTGGTTTACTCTTAGTCAGGTTTCCGGGTAGAAAAGCCGACTGCTCAGCTTGGGAGACCCTGTCGGGGATGAATCCCCTCGCTGCATATTGCGGCCCGCCACCTCGATACCAGCCACTATGAGGCGGTAAACCGTTGGAAGGCATGAAGCATAAGCAAAAGTATGCTATCACACAATGATATTTTTCTGTGGCACCCACTCGTTAACGATTCCTCTGCTACGGTTATCATTAACATACTATAACATCATCGCAACGTTAGAGGAAGATTCCAATGGTCGTTTTTGGCAACGTAGAATGGCCAGATATTTTAGCCACCACTCCGTACTCTCTGCACCTAATGGTGTCGTTTAATGATCTTCTGTGGTCAAAGGAACAAGACAATTGATTTTTGCTGCTTTTGACCAATGACCTAAGAAGGCTTGCAAAATTTTTGAAACTAGACGTGAGGTTATTTGTTGGAGGCGATGCTGAGCTATTCACCGTATCTTTGTCAGTCACTTCATTGCAAATTTTTAGTTAATCGAAGTGAAATTTTTGTACAGCAAACATATGTGACACATGTGAGCAAACACATGTATTAACAATAACGATCAGGTGAATACGAAACGAAAGCAAGGTGTTCCAACACAGAAAATTTTGAAATTTCAACACGCGAAGCATTTAACCCTATTCTGCGTCCTAGTAGGCTTTGAATCACAATGAGTAATCTACTGAGGACCCCTAATTAAGAGATGTGGAACGGGGATAACAACAACAACATTATTTCACCTCTATCTCCTATGAACTCGATGATCATCGACTTATTAGAGGAGGCACACCAGAAGTTCTCCAATGGTAGCTGAATGGCCCCAGAGCTGTTTATAGCGTTGCGATCGCTCGAGAAACACGATTATCTTGTATTATTATTGATTATTATCTTGCTCCGAGTCCTTTCATTGTCACCATTTCCGTCACGAAAGCACTCACATGAGACTCATCAAATTGTCAAAAATCAAATAACTGGTTCAACATGTGGAAATGTCGAACTTCCCAGCTTGAGTGGCTTTCTGGTGATGAAGCTTCCACAGAGCATCGCACTGCTACACTGAGCTACATAGCTGTCCACAAATTACTAGTTCAGTAGCAAATATTATTACTCGAATAATTACAATATTAATCGGCGAAAAAATCTTAAGAAACCGACGTAACTTTTTTTAGGTCTGTGCCCTGCTACTTATTGTTGAGAATGGTACGCGTTCAAACGAAACACGTATAAACGCTGCATGGGCTCTCAAGAATATGGCGGGTCGTACGAAGGAGATTATCCACATAATCGTTAACCAGGTAGGACATGATCAATCAATAACCGCCGATTCCTTTAATTCAGTTCGAATGTGCTGAGCATTGTGAGTTAAGTGAAACAAATCAGGGAAATTTTTCTTCCATCAAGCAATTAAGCATTACTGAGAGAATTATCAATTGCTCTTTTGATGCGTAAATGGAATGCGATGAAGCA
>MQTX01000186.1:701774-773562 GCA_009735665.1 Angiostrongylus cantonensis | reverse complement strand
TATATATATAACGCAAAAAGAGCACCGCGAACGAGTTATGTATGAGTTACATTCTCGTAGATGTAGATTCTCTCCATTGTGAAGATTAGTGCCACGAAAACCTTAGTAAACGAGAATTGTCTATTGATAATTCGGACGTTTCCGAATGGTTAACTTCTTTCACAATCATCAAGTGCTTTGCGAAGTTGTTATTAATAACTAGGATGTGCCATCGGAAGATGTTAGGTAACTGTATTCATACTTTTGTGAGCAAATTCTGTAATGTGGGTTATAAATGGGGAAAAACCGAGCTAAATATTCACAAAAAAAGAATAAAGTCGGTTTGAAAACTGTCCATGAAAAGCTTCGTTATTTCACTCTGCTTATTGTATGCCTTCGAAAAAATAGTTCTAATTTGCAAATGTAGAATATGTGAAATGCACTTTATCTGCACATCCATTTCATATGGGTCCTATTTGATTTCCACCACTGACAATCGAACATCTCCATCGTGATGGTGTTTACTTAACGGTTAACGGTTGTTATGTGGATGACTACGGTCATCACATAAACAATATTCTTATAAATATTTTTCAGCTTGTTCCATTCCCTTTTAGCAGCTCGTCACCTTTTTACATCTCTCAGTCACTTTGGAAGATGAGACGGTTGTGCTGCGCAAAGCTGCTATTTTCTACACAGAATTGGGGCGTGTGTTTTAGACAACAGTGGATCACCGTATAGATTTTGAAGATCCTGCAATGAGTTTGCCTTCTTCAGCGAATTAGTGCATGGAACATCAGTTCCGTCAAAAACATCACCAAATATCATATCCCCACTAAATGTTGAAGTTGAAGTTTCCGATCTGTTCCGTCGCGTTTCCACAGCGTCGTGAAACTGATACAGTCGTACAAAAACCACGGTGATGCATGACAGGGGCAGTCTGCGTGTCTTCCGTGTTAATGTACCTACGTTTCCTTATGTTAAGAAACAGTTTTAGATCACCTGAACAACGATGTCGCGGAAGCGAATCGCTTGTCAGTAGTTGCCGTCGAGTTCGGGCCGAGCAGCCAGCGACCTTGGGAGGGCAGCGCGTTCTTAGGAGGCCGGCCGCTCAGCCGCATCGCGTCGAGCCGCGCGACGCGTCGTCCTGGATATTCCGAAGCTCGGAGTCACGGCATACCTCCAATTTTACGTGTCGTAGTCTTGATTCCAGTCTCTTTAGATAAATCGTTGAAAACTTGTAAACTTGTGTTGCTGTCAGTGCTGTCTACTTGTCACGAAGTGCACGCTCATTACACTGTGTGTCATTGTCGCTGCCTCTCAAATCTATTACAATCTGCTCTCAATGGTTCGAATTACCCCTCATTCCTCGCGCTACGTATTCTCTTCAGAAGTACTGAGCGATTTGGATATTTATTCACTATTGGTATTATTGTTTGAAAGAAGGCCTTATCATATTCACATCTTTTTTTTGTAATATTAGGAGGAACACGTGACCTAATGGTCTCACCACTTGTCACAATAATAGTCGTCTTCTTCTCGAGTCGTCTCACCAAGTTGAAGTGTTCTTAACTCGTTCTGAATGGTTCTCTATAGTTCTCTGTCTTCTAGTTCGTATACAATAGAAAACAGCTAAGGCATGAAAACATCTCAAGCATCCTGATGATTCCTTTTCCAGAGACTGCATGCACTCTTTGACATATCCGGTGTTTTTTTCCATTGCATTATGTCAGGATTTTCTACACCTAGGCAAGTTTGTTTTCTTCTACTTCCCTCTCACTTTCTCAAGTTCAAAGCGTAATTGTAAAGTAGAATGTCATTGTGGTAGGCATTGACGGAATGAATAATCACATTTGCTGTCATTTCTTTCCTAAACGTTCACAAACTGCTGATGTGAATTTGCTTTGGATAGTCATACCAATCTATGAATCAGCCTATGTGAAGGATTTCTAAATGGTCTGTGCTGAAAACAACCTGACTAGTCCATATGGTGCGCAGTGGGTTTGTTGAGGAACAGAAAAGGACCATGTAATTGGTCTCAGAAGCAGGTGGTTTCACTCGTTCGGGCTGGTTTCTCACTAAATAGGAAAGGCTGAAAATTGTAATTCTCATCCAGCCACTCGGGCCAGCAGATACCATTGGTTAGTTGATGGACAACGGGACCGAATGAAATCTTCTGGTACGTATAGCCCATAGGTTACTGTAGGATATGAGCTGAAATGATTACACATGATGCGGGTGACTCATTTCGGACAATAAATGCTGAAGTATTTAGAAACAAGTGTGAACGTCCCGCCGTCTTCTGATTTCCACCTTTGTCGGACAGAACAGTTTATCTGTAAACGGTTTTTGATGACACGATCTCTTCTGTTTCTAAATAATTCTGAAACTAAAAACTGTAAAACTGTAATGTAAACTGTAAAACTAGCACAAGTGTCAAGATAGAGAGTTTGAAAACTGAACGGTTTTTTTCCGAAGTGCATAATAGTTAAATCCGTCATGTTTTTCTTTATATAAGTGCATTATTGTTTGGAATTTAATTTGGTTGATATCTCAAATATGATTTCATATAGTTCTGATTGAGATAAAGTTAAAGTCATCTGGGAGAGGAAGTTGTTTTCGGAGGGTTCTTTAATACATGACTGTACAGCCGCCCACCATTTTTATTTGTATTGTTGAGTATCCGTCCGCCGATCCTGTTCGTCTCTCAACTGTTTCTCAGCGGCTGACCGTCCATTATTATGAACAGGAAGAAGAGCTGTTTATTGCTTTATATCGCTCTTTTTATACATAAGAGACCCGTCTGAGGGTTCTGTCAAGCAGGGGACCCCAAATTTTTCAAGGTAATCACTTCATAGAGATTTATTCGTGAACAATCAAATTAATTAATTTGTCAATCTGCTCTACATTTATATCACCGTGCTGGTTCACCTGTATCACCTGTAGTCCCCTTGATCGTCGAGTGAATCGAGCGTGCGCCAGTAAATCTTCCATTGTTTCCTGCCGCGTGCAAGAGTAGCCCAGTGGGTACTGCTCAATCTAGAGACTCATCGAGCATCATATCTTTCTTGCACTGAGTGGGGACTCGACTATCAAGGGCTTCCATGACTGCTTCTATCTCAATTGAATCAAAGGCCTTCTGTAAATCGATGAAAGTGAAACAGAGCTGTGTTTTGTACTTTCGCGATACTTCAATGAGCCTTGTTAACGTGTGGATGTGGTCTACTGTACCCAATCCTTTTCGAAACCCTGCTTTCTCACTACTCATATGGCTGCTCTTCGTCCAGTGTTCTGCCAAATCTGTGTTGTGAAATTCGAATGAGAAGTTTGTGGACGTCAGACAGCAAGCAGATTGGGCGATAGTTGCCGTTATCGTGTAGGTCACCCTTCTTGAACAGCACTGTCTTGCTGATCTTCCACTGAATAGAGACCTTGCATTCAGATAGGTAACGTGTGAAGAGCCGAGCCAGTGTGCTTACGAGGACTGGCGGAAGGTTCATTAGATGTTCTGGTCTTATCCTGTGCGGACTTGGTGCTGTTCGATTTTTCACCGACGAAATGGCATGTCGGATTTCGGAAGGGAGAACCGGTGGTACAACAGATCCATCATCTTTTATTCCATATGACGGGAGGTGGACGTGGGTATCGAAGAGATCTGCGTAGTATTCGTGAATGATTTTCTCCATTGCTTTTCTGGACGTTGTGTCTGTTCCGTCTGGGCGTCGGAGTGCAATCATCTTGGCCTTATAATTGGCGAAGCTTCAGTGGGTTTTGCGAATGCTTTTTCCAACCTCTGCAGCTTCGACCATTACTACTGCTCTTCTCTCTTTAAGATCTTCTTTTATCGCCTGTCTGCATTGTTTCGCAAGTTCGGACGTAAGTTTGCGGTAGCCTACAGCTTGTGCGATTCCACGCTGGCGTATCTGGAGACAGACGTCTCTTGGTGACTTTCGACTTCTCAGCTTTCATGGCGCTAACCTGAAGATGTTCAGTGAGCCGATCGTATTCCTCGTCGATGTTATCAACAGCGGCATCTTCCCAACAGCCGACTAATGAATTGCATAACTCTCAGTTTGTGGTGGTTCTTGGACTTCGGTTTTTGAATTTAGCGGCTTTTCTCCTTTCCGCGAGAAATAGAGTCTTGCACGAAGGAGACGGTGGTCTTATCCCGTATAGAATTTTGGGACAACAGCGACATCGGTTAGGCAAAACTTTCTATTTACTATGATGTGGTCTATTTCGCTATGATACTCTCCAGTGGGGGATTCCCATGTCCAGCGTTGAGGGTGGAGCTTCTGGAATTGCGAGTTACCATGGATGGTTTTGGTCGCCATGATAAACTCAGAGAGCCGCTCACCCTGTTCGTTCCATTCTAATCCGTGGGTCCCAATGTGACGTTCCTCAGACGTTCTTATTGGTCCAATCTTGGCATTCAAATATCCAATGATGACCTTGAAGAATGTATGGTCTTCTCTGTAGAACTTCTCCGAGTCCATGTAGAACGCTTCGACTTCTTCTTCGTCGTAGCTTGATGTCGGCGCTTAAAGAAAGAAGTTTGCTAAAGCCGGTATTGATCCACATTTTTTATTTGCAAACATGCGATTCGTGTTATAAGTTGTTCGAATGAATCGACTCATTCGAACTCATTCCATCTGTGTTGGTTACATGGAGATATTCTGCTTCAAGAACTCCACTGAACTAGTTTGCCGTCTGGTCGTTTACGGTGGCCAATAATAGGCGACGCATCACAGACGTGTGTTTGTTTCATTTAGGACGTTGGGTTTTGACTTTATTTGGTTGAAAATAATTGCAACTGAAAATACTTGAAATTTTATCCCACGGAACATTGCACTTCTTCTCGCTTCTTCGCATTCGTCATCAACGGTGTGAGTTCAGGTACTAGCTGAAGATTTTCTCCGTCCATGAATGTTGTTGAATAGTGGTTGAACTGTTTCTTACTGGAATCTTATGAAAGTTCTTCTAGAAGACTCCCCAAATTTTCGCCATAGGCTATCATCTACCTGTTTGGGTCGTAATGAGCTCTTCATAGAGAAGTCTGGTACCTGTTTGCCGAAAAGAAAGAGATGTGGGTAGAGGGTTTGGTTGAGTCGTGATAGGATCGAGCAAGAAATCTTGTTTGTATTAACTATGCTCTCCCCGTTCTTGTAAACATTAATACTTGGGACGAGAGGTTTTCTTATTTTTCTCACCAATTCGAAATTCCTAGTTTTCTCCAGCCATGAAAGTTCTTTTTATCGCATTCGTCATGGCCCATATCTCGAGCATCAAAGCGATTGAAGACGCTGGAGGCGATATTATCCTAATCTTTAGTGCTGCTGCTCTTGTGTTAAAAATTTTAAGAATTCAAATTCTGTTTTTGGCATTTTAACGCTTGAATTCTGAGTAAGTCTTAATTAAAGTAATAGCTTAGAAAATTATGTTTGCTACTATAGTGATGAAAATAATTGTGTAATACCATTATAGTGATAGAACATAGTCTCCTCTACAATCCTATCAAATCGTTACTTCTTCGAGTAAGTGGGGTTATCGCCAACTCATCAACATTTATTGAAAAAACCGGCACCACTCTTTATACATTAGCAAATAAAAGCATGGTCTCTCCTAGGAGTGTTTTTTTTGTTTTTTCTTCTAACGATATGCATTGCAGATCATAATCATCCAGCAGCAGGTCCAGACCCAGCAATATACCTTGCTAGAGGTCTGGATGATCGAGATCCATTTCTGCATGAAAACAACGCTTTACCAGATGCCTTGATCGATCCCGAGGGTCGTCGATTCATCGCACCTCTCAAACAGAAGGCGATACAGTAAGTGAGCAATTGTTTTTGTGTATCATGTCGAAATTTAAGGTTTGAGCACTTTTCTAGTGATATTATAACCAACAGCTATCTCTTAATCGATTATGTTTGGGCTTTTGGGATTCTACCAAGTCGTGTGTTTTCAAAATTGATCAATGTTAAAAATTATGGCCGAACAGCAATGATGATAAATTTCTGCAAAAAAGTGACCATGAAATAACAATAATGTCCTTGATAATGCTGAGACTTTAAGAAGGTGATAATAGGAGTGGTATGGACGTGGAAGGAACAAACTATTGACGAGAGATTTGCTTTTGAGATTGCCTGTTCGCTACTTTATAACATCCAAGTTAATC
This sequence comes from Angiostrongylus cantonensis, assembly GCA_009735665.1. NCBI lineage: Eukaryota > Metazoa > Nematoda > Chromadorea > Rhabditida > Metastrongylidae > Angiostrongylus > Angiostrongylus cantonensis. Next base: position 767,408 of record MQTX01000186.1, on the reverse strand, counting down.
TATGCGCTTCTTGCTGTAGCGTCTCCTCCGAGATGATATTAGTCGACTAGTTGTATTAGTTTATCTAGCAGTGGATCTGGAAGGAAGTCGTATTCCAAACTAGTAATTCTCATCACATTTGCCTTCTTCATTACTGTTCAGGATCAGCGTATTTATGGTCACAGTTTTTTTTTATTCCTACGACTAATTAGATATAACATCTTTTGTGGTTAATTTAAATTTTTTTGCCAATAATATAAATGCTACTCTCCGACACTTCAATGAAGATGATAATGGGAGTGATAGGAGCGCGCTAAGAACTACCGCTATTACTGCTGTCGCAATTACTGCAGTTGCTGCTAGTGCTACAATTACTAATACCATCACTATTATTTTTGCTAGCTATTACTTTTATTGTTATTTGAATGCTATTGTTATATAATACATTAATGCTTCATTATCGCATTCTAATTATTGCTATTATGGGGCGGATAGCACACTGGTGGTGGTGTCTGTCATCACGAACATGGTGCTAGTTCGATTCCGTTCCGGGCCAACCAAGTCTCTCATCTCTCCGGAGTCGCGAAATTGGCACCTGATTTGTGCAGGAGAAAGTCACCCTCTGCGGTCTAACTGGGAACGCTCCAGCCCTGCTATCTTAGGACTCCAGGGAGATTTGCTCGATCAGCAATCTTCGACATTCGAGATGAAATGAAAATCCTCAATCAGCAATTGAAACCACACGTAAAAACTTGGAAGACCTTCGTGGACGATGAATGCGAGGAAACTAATTGTATGTGAGAAGTGCTGGTATCCGCACAGTAGACGTGAAGACGGATCAAATATGGAAAAATTATTGCTATTTAAGGGAAAGGGTAATAGCGCGTTCGTTCCCTATCTCAAAGACCTGTGGTCCGGAGTTTTGCAAATATCTCAGCATCATAGAACCTATATTTCACAACATACCCTGCCATTAAAAAAGAGTAGGCAGTAGATGAAAAGGTTAATATTGTGATTGAAACTACGGCCTCAGTTTAACTGGGTTCGTTGCCGATTTGGGTTCCTCAGACCAATCCCGCTGACGATTGATTGCTGATGGTAGTGATCGATAGAACTAACTGAGAGACAGGCGGAACGAAGTACCCTCATGGTGTGGTGGTGAACGTGTTAACCCTCGGTAAGGGTAATAGCGCATTCGTTTCCCAATGCAAACACTTGTGATCTGGTGTTTTGCAGATATTCAGCATTATAGAAGTTATATTTTGCATTTAGTTCATATTGTTACATCATTCCTTTGAAATATTAGTTACTATTGTTGTCTATCGTTTTTTCTTTACTTCGTCAGGGCTGAAGAAGAGTTACGGCGTGAAGCGGCTGAGATTTCACGGCTCCTAAGTTCACCGAAAACCCCAGTACCCCTCAGTGTATGGTTGTCGACGTTGTTTGGTTGTTCATTAGTGGTTCTTTGTGGAATACTTCCTGCTTTACTGTTGCCTGCTAACACTAATGAGTATCTTCGGACTGAAGGTAAGTCTGCATTGTTAACAACATACATATTGCATTTTAGGAGGCAGTACAACGTTGTTTTTTTTTTTGACAGAAGGCAGACATAATCTCAGCTTGCTTCTATCATTCGCAGTTGGCAGTCTTCTTGGAGATGTTTTTCTCCATCTTTTACCAGAAGCATGGGGTAGTTATGATGGTACAGTCTTTTATGGTTTTTATTTTAAATCTGAAAGCTTTTTTGAAAATGAGTGCTGTTAAGCAAAAGAATAATTTAGTTGATATCGAACACATTGGACTGTATACAATGGGCGGTCTATTAATTTGTTCTTTGATCGAGAAACTCTGCAGTACAACGGAAGAAAGCCAGCATAAGGTGATTTCTTCTTAGCTGAATGAAGCCACCGAACTATGATTGACGATATTTATTCCAGGTTTGTGCAATTATGAATCTAGTTGCTAATTTGGTGGATAACTTTACGCATGGGTTGGCGGTTGGTGCTAGCTTTTTAGTATCACCAAAGGTAATTTTTCATCTATCTATTCAACAACGCAACAGTGGCTGTCTGTTATTTTTTGGCTTAAGAATGGTGATTCTAAATTTGGTAAATCACATTTTGTCGGGGTCGGACTAGCTACCAAACCCCAAACTTCAGGTCGCTGCTTCTAGTACTGCGCTTTTGTTAAAAAAATTGCAAACTTCTGGTTGATACCCCTACTAACGTTGTCTTGAAATCGAACTTAGAATATGAAACAAAAAAGAGAGACTCTCTGAGTTCTTCCTGATCTCGTACTCTATCTCTAGAATTTGCATATATTAGGTTGTACAGAAATAAATGATCGTTTTAAAATATTTTTTGTTTTAGTGTATTTTTCACCATTGAAGTATCCTTTGTGCCTTCCAAAATTACATACTACGGGAAAGTTGATTTTATGCTATTGCTAACCATGTCTTTATATTTTGTCAAAAACTTAGTTTGTTTAGCAATTTTAAGGCTTGACATCAAGCTCCACAGCATTTTCCAAAGCCGAATTTGCACCAAAAAGGGTATGCTGACTGTTTGGTAGTCTGCAACCGGACTGGTTCATCACACCTTTTTGAATCTGGGCGAAAAAACGATTACAGCAGACAAGTATTGCCAACAAATCGACGAAATATACCGTAAACTCCGACAAAAACGACCGGTATTAGCCAACAGAAAAGGACAAATCCATCTCCGCGGCAGCGCATGGCCTCCCGTTGCGGAGTCAGCGCTGCAGAAGTTGAGCGACTTGGGTTAAGAAACTTTGCCTCATTCGCCACATTCATCAGACCTCTCGCCTTCGGCTATTACTTCTTCAAGCACCTCGACAAAATCCCAAGCGAAAAATGCTTCACCAATCACGATGACACACAAATTGCCTTCAACGAGTTCGTCGCTTCCAGAACTACAGAATTTTATGCGACTGGAATACATAAACTTGTTACCTAATTTTTAAAAATGTGAAGATTCAAGTGGTTTTTATTTCGATTTATAGAGTTCTGTTTGAATTATGTTGCAACATAATTCATGTTACAACATTTTAAATATTAAGTTGAAAACGCTCATTTATTATTGAATCACCTGTATCACCTGTAGTCCCGTTGATCGTCGAGTGACTCGAGCGGGCACCAGTAAATCCTCCATTTTTCCCTGTCGCGTGCAAGAGTAGCCCAGTGGATTCTGCTCGCTTTAGGGACTCGTCGAGCATCATATCTTCTTTTTAGGCTTTTCGTGAAGAACTCTGACCATCGGGTCGGTGGTCTTCCTGCAGTACGTTTGACATCCCAAGGAATCCAGTCACTAACAGCTCTTGTCCATCGGTTATCATTCAAACGCATTACGTGTCCGGCCCACCTTATCTTCGACAGTTTGGCGTACAGAACGGTTGATTTTTGATCGCTGACGGAGGTCGGAGCTTCGGATCCCATCCCTTACTTGTGTGAAACGGGATACCCCTAGCATCGTCCTTTCGACTGCGCGTTCAATAACGCTGAGTGATCTTTCATCCAGCTTACGCAGTGACAAGGTTTCTGACGCATACGTTAGGGCAGGAAGAACCGTAGAGTCGAGAGTCGAAAAGGTGGGCACGGAGTCGGGTGTTCCTTGTTCTCTTCACTACATCCTCGACGCTGTTGAAAGCTCCACAAGCCGCTCGTTTCCTTCTGCTCAGCTCTGGAGCTAAGTCGTTCATCATATTTATTTCCCGACCTAGATAGACATAAGTGGAGCATTCGGAGATATTCGTTCCGTTGACCGTGAATGGGGCAAACGAAACCAATCTGTTCTTCGTAAACATCGTTTTCGTGAGATTTAGTCGAAGACCAATCTTTCCACACGCCTTATCGAAATTCGCAAGCGTACGTTCTTCTTCGCTATTGTCTGGTGTTATAAGAATGATATCATCAGCAAAGGGAAGGTGATGTATCTGCCGACCATCGATTTTCACTCTCATATTATGTTATCACATTAATCCCATTCCAATGTTCGAATGACGTTCTGGAAGGTGGCTGTAAATAATTTTGGCGAGATTGTATCGCCTTGCCTAACTCCTCTCTTGACGTCAACGTTAATATCGTTGTAGAATGGTGAAATTTTGGTTGTGATTTTTTTGTACAGCTCAGGAAGAATCTTTATGTACTGAGTAGGTACTCCTTGACTACCAAGGGCTTCCATGACTGCTTCTATCTCAATTAAATCAAAGGCCTTCTGTAAATCGAGGAAAGTGAGAAAGAGCGGTGTTTTGTATTCTCGCGATACTTCAATGAGCCTTGTTATCGTATGGATGTGGTCCACCGTACTAAACGCTTTTCGAAACCCTGCTTCCTCACTACTCACATGGCTGCCCTTCTTCCATTGTTCTGTCAATCCTGTTTAGGATGACTCGAGTGAAAAGTTTGTTGACGATAGACAGCAAGCAGATTGGGCGATAGTTGCCGTTATCGTACAGGTCACCCTTCTTGAACAGCACTGTCTTGCTGATCTTCCACTGAATAGAGACCTTGCATTCAGATAGGTAACGTGTGAAGAGCCGAGCCAGTGTGCTTACGAGGACTGGCAGAAGGTTCTTTAGATGTTCTGGTCTTATCCTGTGCGGACCTGGTGCTGTTCGATTTTTCACCGACGAAATGGTATGTCGGATTTCGGAAGGTAGAACCGGTGGTACAACAGATCCATCCTCTTTTATTTCATGTAACGGGAGCTGGACGTGGCTATCAAAGAGATCTGAATAGTATTCTTGAATGATTTTTTCCATTGCCTTTCTGGACGCTGTTATTGTTCCGTCTGGGCGTTGGAGTGCAATCATCTTGGTCATGTAATTGGAGAAGCTTCGGTGGGGTTTGCGAATGCTTTTCCCAGCCTCTGCAGCTTCGACCATTACTGCCGCTCTTCTCTCTTTGAGATCTTCTTTTATCGCCTGTCTGCATTGCTTCGCAAGCTCGGACGTTAGTTCGCTGTAGCCTGCATCTTCCCAACAGCCGACTGATGAGTTGAATAAGTCCCAGTTTGTGGTGGCTCTGGGACTTCGGTTCTTGAATTTAGCGGCTTTTCTCCTTTTCGCGAGAAATAGAGTCGTGCACGAAGGAGACGGTGCTGTGATCCCGTATAGAATTTTGGGACAACAGCGACTTTGGTTAGGCAAAACTTTCTATTTACTATGATGTGGTCTATTTCGTTATTGCACTCTCCATTGGGAGATTCCCATGTCCAGCGTTGGGGGTGGAGCTTCTGGAATTGCGAGTTACCATGGATGGATTTGGTCGCCATGATAAACTCAAAGTGCCGCTCACCCTGTTCGCTCCATTGTAATCCCTGGGTCCCAATGTGACGTTCCTCAGACGTTCTTATTGGTCCAACCTTGGCGTTGAAATCTCCAATGATAACCTTTAAGAATGTATGGCCTTTTCTGTAGAACTTCTCCAATTCCTTATAGATCGCTTCGACTTCTTCTTTGTCATAGTTTGATGTCGGCGCGCAAACGACGAAAATTGTCAAAGCCGGTGTTGATCCACATCTTTTTAATCGTAAACGTCCGATTCGGGTTGTATGCTGTTCGAATGAATCGATGTTCATGGACAAACTCGTGTTGACGAGAACGCCGACACCGACTAGGCCTCTACTGTCGCATGTTCCGAGGAACAGTTCTTCTGCAGTGTCGTAGACGGCGTTGAATTGGTGGCGTCGTCTCGTCTCGGCCAGGCCGATGATGTCGACCTTATCGTTCTTGCTTGCATGAGCAAGTCTTCTATCGAGGACTCGGATGCAAGTGTACGTGCATCGTAGGTACAGATCGTCGCCATAGTTCTTCGTGATCCAGACAGCTTCCATTGGCCTTGAGATTTTAGCAGCCTCTGCGTAGTCGTCCTACGCAACACTGTGAAATTGCTGGCTCCTTCGTGGTCAGGGGAATGAAGCCCTTTTTTTTCTTACTGTGTTTAGCATTATCATACCTTCGTATAGCTTGCTGGGCTCTGAAAGTGGGGGCTGGGTATATTCACGTGTTGTTGTCCAGAATCTCAAAGAGCGGATATGGAGTTTATTTATTGAAGGCAACTCTTTTAACCGCCTCCCATATACTTCCCTGTCGCTTGATTGCAAGCTTTCCGCCGAATTGACTCGTAGAATACAATCCGCATAAGCGAGAACGCACCCACACATTATGCATGGATACGCCTAGCAAATACAGAAAATATGTGCCAAAGCGATGCAGCAGAAGCAGGGAGTCCATCCCCTCTATCCACCTACGTCTCAGGGAAGCAAAGGTCGCTTTTGGTGAACCTTGATGAAAAATACCGATTCATTTTTCAGTACTTTCACTTATTCAATCGATGGATTTTTTTATCCTAATTTACCTGTTTTGTAGTTCGGAATGATGACGACCTTTGCTATTCTCGTACACGAAATCCCACACGAAATCAGTGATTTCGCAATTCTTCTCCGAGCAGATTTCGGTCGACTCCAAGCTGTGAAAGCCCAAGTAAGCTGAATGCGAAATATAGAGCTTCTGTACTTTATTGAAGCTCTCACTGCATCGAAATAATGGTCTCTGGATAAGTTTTAATGCGTAACTTCTTCATTTTTTCTAGCTAGTGACCGCTTTCGGAGGTGTAGTTGGTGCTTGTGCTGCACTGTGGCTGCAAAGTAGCGCAGTACAATCGATTGACTGGATCTTACCATTTACAGCTGGAGGATTTATTAATATATCACTCGCACAGATTCTACCTGAGCTTAATCAGGAAACGAATCGGAGGTGTTTTATCGAACTTTACTCTTCAATTAAGTTCCTCGTTAAAGCTCAGTTTCAGGCAGAACATCAAACAACTGGTGATGATTTTACTAGGACTCTTTGTTATGGCGGCCATTAATCAGTTTCATGTCGCATAGTCACGTTCTATTCCTCGAACTAACCACTATATGAAGTATTTATTCAATTCATTGCTTTTCTTACCTTCCTACGACGAAATCGCCTTGTTATAGCTCTTGCCGATGTGTAAACTAACACCTCGTGAAGTATTTATTCAATCCAGTGCCTTTCCTACCTGTTTAGGATAACGTTGCCTCTTTTTTAGTGCTTTTTCGATTTTCAGGATAGCAATTTGTAAAATATTTATTCAATTCAGTTATATTCTTTCCTTTTCTAGGACGAAATTGCCTTAGTCTAACTCTTGCCGATGTGTGTTGTCACCATTCTTACGTTTCATTATGAGTCGATGGGTTGATGGTCTAGTTTGTTTTTTAAGTGTTTAGTTTATTTACAAACATATATTTTTATTAGGGTTGAGACGGTCAGGATTCTGCTGAACCGGTGCTGAACCTCGTATTATTCAATATGTGTATATAAAGAGAAGCTGTGAATATACAAGCAGTAATAAAAGGGTGAAGGGTAGAACGTGCGACGTTGATCAATCTCTGTTGTCATGCATTAGACTCCATCAACCTCCGTGAAGGTTAATGACTGCACATCTGGTCTATACATTGACTTTCAGTAGCATTTTGGTGTATTAAGTCAGTGCTACCAATTCTATCAGAGGGGTCTGGTATCATTTTGTTGGGCCCTGAAGTATGAAGGGTTTCGTGGGTCGGTAGTACGGCATCCAACCAGAGGCCACGTGTGTAGTAAAGCTCATCTGTAACCATTGATTTACATGCGTCATAATTTTAGCTTTAAGTATAAAGCAAAAACATTAAGTGACCATGACAGTAGTGCATTCTATTTCACACCTTCAGTACACTAAACCTGGACATTATAGTAAACTGCTTCTGTGGGAGTATTTAGAGTTTTCGAATCTCAAGAAAGTTTCTGTTCTAATGCGGTATTGAAGAACATAGGCATTCATTTTGTTTTGTGCTATTTTTTCACACTTTTTCTGGCGGGGTTCTGTACAAGTTCCCCTATTCCATCACCGTAAAATTGTTGACTTTTTAAGTTCACAAAGTTTTCGGAGGTGTTTTTAGCAGCGTACTTGTCAACGATTTTCCTCCCGTTTTTCCTTTGTAGAGGTAATTCATCAGTTGACGATGTGGTTGGTGGATACATTGAGGAAGAACAGTTTCAAAGAATGTTCATCCGACCTTTGTTGTAATGTTTTCCGATGGCATATGTGTCGAATTAACGTTTCTATCCTCTCCGAAGGGTTTGGCATTATTTTTCCGACTCGGAGGAATAGAAATCGTGCTGAGCACTGGGCGCGCCCATAAACCAATGACCACGTATACATCACAGGCGTCACTAACCACTCCGTCAAACCTGCCCTGCACTGTTCGTACTCACAAGTTTCATCATATTCTGAAAGTTTTTCGTTCATAGCCAAGGTTTTGAAGTCAATGGTGTGCTCCTCGGATGGATAGCGGCTTGCTTGCGAAACGAATCAGTGATAGTGAGAGCTATTTCTCCGCCTCTCGGTCCAAATTTGAATTCGTCGATAGACCGCATATATTTCGAGTCCGTTTTTCACTTTTATTCCAATTTTCAAGATCCAACAGATAGATAACTTTAGTGGGGACATTAAAATTAAAACATAAGTAGGGATCTGTTTTGCAAAACGCTAGTTAATACAATGCAAAGATACAAGTGTCTATCTAAAAACAATGGGTCCATGTTTGAAAGACAAAATCGAGTCGTTTTTATAGCGACATAATCACGCGCTTCAGTTTTGCTATAGTCAGCTTCCACGATGGGTTATTGATGTTTTCATGCGCTGAGTGTGGGGAGGTTCCCATCTTCAACTCAGCTGTAGTCAGTTTGCTTGATATGATCGACGAACATGCCTGTCGTTCTGCTCGATGGTCTCATTTGATGACTCTTGTGGCATTTTTCTATTCCATCGAATCTTCGATCCACTTGTTCGCATTCGATTTAACAGTGTGCTACACAAACTCTTTGAATTACAATCAGCAGTTCTTGATCGATGTAATTTTTTGAAGGAAAGTGAAACGACATTAAACCACATTTTCTCTTCAAGCTGTTCTATACTTAGCTAATGTCGTAAGTTTAAAAGTGACACTATTGCTTAGTCCACGATCTCCATCCATTCCTGACAACATCTAACCAGTTTCGACCTCGAATCCTTCTTCTACTAAGTTACTTAGTTTGTGGTTGTTTGAGCTTGACTTTTTTCTATGAAGAATGCCTAAATTATGCAAGAAGCAAAGCTTCGTGGAGAATTTTCTACCCAATTTTCTGCGACCAATAAGAGCGAACTGAAATGAAAACTAGCTGTTCTACTTTCACAACCAGTTGAAATCGGGTCACACAGTTTTCTCCCCGATAGGATACCAACTGTTGAGTTGTTTACAGCACACACAATTTTTAGCCAAACGAATGTCTTAATGAATACGAAGAGCCGGTTAAAAGAACACCTGCAGAATTTACGGCTGGTGTTTAAAGGTAATCTCTACCAACTGACGTCCACTGATGTCCCTCATTGAACATTCACCTAGATAAGAGGATGAACTCCGAGCATATGCGATCTTGTCCTTCCTTCAGACGAAGATGGATTTGTGGGACGAAGTCCTTGTTTCTACTGAGCCGATTTAGCAAATAGCTTCTGTATTTACCTGGACGTTTCTGCTGTACATTTAACATCGTTTATGGTGTACAGGAACCATAGTTTTTAGGTACATGCTGTAATAGGGGTACGGAGGCGCATCCTCATTAAAACGAGTCTGGCTCTGAATGTCGGCTTATTTGAACGACAATCCGCATCTTACGCTTATAGTTGAAGACATCAAATCAGCCACAACAGGCTCTAAGATGGCGATATCCAAGCGTTCAAAATGGACTAGTAGTTCTGTAGACAAGGCGAAACCTGCGTGATTAGCTATTTAAAAATTAAAATCAGCCCAGGGAAAACGTCTGAATCATGTCACATCGGGATTCCCGAATTGGAATGAAACGAACAAGGCGAGCGGTTATCTCACTTTGTCATGATGACCCAGAGCACTTGTTTTGACTCACTCCTCGAAAAACACTACTATCTAACATCATAGCCAGTCCATATCACACGCTTTTGTTAATATTTCGTTCACGGTATTTTGGCTTGGAAGTTTAGCTTTAACAGATGAAAAGTTTTATTGTTTAAAACAGCGAGATGAGATTTTTTAATATATGAATTGCTTGTAAATATGAGTGATACGAGCTCCATGCAATATCTAATTTTTTCAATTTTTTCTCTTGATTGACCTTACTAGAGGCACTCTACTTCCAGTATGGTGACGTCTGAAAGTATTATTCAGCGGATCATAACTTTTAAAGGCCTCCAATAAAGTGGTATTAATTCAGCGAAGAAGGTGACAACGAAATCACCATTCTACTTGTTTCTTTCGTTTCGCTTCTTCTTTACTGTTATAAAGTTGAGTACACGCACGAGATCTCTTGTGAAATTTGCGAGAATGTAGAAGGAATCTTCTAACGGTTTGCCGCCTCATAGCTTCTGGGAGGTGTTCCCTGGTGTCCAACTGCGATGTACAGCGGGGGATTCATGCCATGGCAGGGCCTCCTAAGCTGAAAAGGAATCCAGAGTTTCCATCAGAAAGTTCAGCTAAGAGTAAACGAATACCAGGATCCACTGTCGTCCCGGTATCAAAGTCGCGTGGTGGTAAATCACCCTCTGATCCACAAGGGCTGCGACTGCCTGTGGTGGTAAAGACCTGGAGCAGACTTTGGCCAGGCTGACCTCGGGACTCCAGAGAACCATAACGGCTTAACCAACAAAACTCCGAAATATGGAGACTATTTTGGGGTCCGCGCAACCAGTGAGAACGGGACATCCAGGTATCTAAGTAAGTAAAGGGAACGGGATACGTTTGTCACGCTTGTTTTTCGCAGAGAATTCTGAGCCATGTTCCACATTTTCCTTTCCATTGTGGACTTTTATCTAAATTTAATGCAGCAATGAGACCGCATCACGAAGATGGAAGAAGAAATCTTTGAAGACATACTTAACCCCGTGTAGGTCAAATTTCGCATAACTCGGAGGCTATCAGGCTTGAGATTTCTCCTCTCTTCAAGAACGTTACTGATTCTTACAAACTTCTTCTGACCGAATGTGTTAGGACGCCATTTGCATCCACCTTGCTCATTTGTTATAATTCAAACTTTCTCTAAACTTTCGGTGAATCCATGTTGCCTATGCAGTGAGTGTTAATAGTATATATAAATACTACATTGTGTTTTGGTAGTTTTCGCTCCTGTGTATGCTACTGTTGTACGAAATTTCACTGGAAAGTGTAACACAGCGACGAATTCTTCTTGAAGTGTCTAAGTCCTTGAACCGTGTCAATTTCAACATCATCTCTGAAAAAGATCGCAGTAGCCATCCATATCTACAGCTGAACACTACTTCCATGACAAAGTGGCGGACGTAAAGTAAAGGTTTTAGGTAACAATCTTGAAATTTATTATACCATTGTTATAGCATTACTACCATAAGTTTTTGAAGTCATTTTGCTCCAAGTATTCGTCCTCATTTTAACAAAATCTCGCTTTTTTCTTAAAACCACCGTTAATATTAGATTTAGGGACGGATAGATGATGTCCGTCATCACGAGCATGGTGCTAGTTCGATTCCGCTCCCGGTCAACAAAGCCATTCATCCCTTCGGGGTCGGAAAATTGTTACCGAACTTATCTGGGAAAAGAAATCACTCTATGCAATCCAAGTGGGAACGCTCCAGCCCGGCTATCCCAGGACTCCAGGGAGATTCGACTCGACCCGGAAATTCCACGACATTCAAGATGAAATGAAAATCCTCAAGCAGCAGCCAAAACACACTTAAAAGTGGGAAGATCTTCGTGGGCAATGGATACGAGGAAACGAATCGAATGTGAGAAGTGCGGTGAACCGCAAAGTAGGCGTTAAGACGGATAAAATAAAATAAAATAAAATAACATTTAAAAAATATCAAATTTTAGGCTGACTTTTGCGCATAACATAACCAAAATCTTACTACGGTTGTTCAGCATATATGCGAGATGATAGCGATCTTATACCTCTAGTGAAAGAGAAGTGCAGCAGTTTTTCATCGGACGAGATAAAACAGTCTCTGTACTACTCATTACATTGCCTATGCATCACCTTATGACAAATTCTTCTCTTCTTGTTTGGAACCACTTGCGGTACGTTTTTGACTTAATAGCTGCTGGAGCCCTTATTTTTAAAGGTATACCAAATTGCGGACCTGCTGGTACGAAAAGTTGTCGTCGATCTCCATGGTTGCTCGACTGGCAGCCTGTGTTACATATCACGGAGAGGACGTAGAGAACATACAAAGCGCGTATAAATAAAGTGCCAGCAACGAAACAGGCATATGCAAAGATGATATTACATGAAGGATTAAAACTAAATAAAGAGCAGAAGAGAATGTTCTGTGATAAATTAATTGAGAGGCCAACAGTGGAACTTGGGAAATTCGAAACCATTTCAAAGCTGGAGAACGGACACGTTGAATGGATTGACCGAACAGTAGTTCCCAATATAATGTTGTTGGAATGGATGTAGCTTGCGTCTCATGCGAGAATAGAGAATTCTCGAATGGCGCTCGGTCGATGGGCTGAATAATCGAAGAGTACGTAAGTAGTGGCTGCCAACTTGGAGACTCTGAGTTCACAATTTACGAGAAGCAATAGCCACAATGGGTCTGAATGGACACAAATGGAACGATGAAGTGCGATAATATAAAATACAATTGTGGCTCTGATGAAGGCAAAGGCGCCAAAGCGTTATCCGCAATTAAATGTCGTTTGTAAGAACCTCGTATAACTCATAAACGCAGAAATTTTTTTTTTAGGGATTCAAATGTTAAATGGATGAACGTTGGTTATCAGATTATCAGATATTTCAATGCATAACCACCTCCGTAGTCCAAATAGTTCACTTTTGCAAACCAATTTTCAAGAGTATAAAACGAAATCTCTACTGCAAATTTCATTTAGCGCAAGCATGAACCAGCAAAAATTTATTTAATGCAACATGGCAAAGATTGAAAGATAAAGCCGGGAATATTTTCGCGATATCCTGATAGCCTTCAATGCGATTTATTGTGATCACTGAAATATCGCTTATAGCTTCAACTTAAGTAGGTTCAGTGCCGATGTGTGCTTTCCGGATCACCATAGTTGACGGCTAATTGCTGTTGACACACTATTGTAGCAAAAAAAAAAAATTGCCTGGGAGAGACAAGCAAGGGGCTCGGTAGGTATGCTGGGTGCCACATAAACCGTTGTAGAACGGTGATATTTTGGCAGTGAAATTTTTCTATAGCTCACAAAGAATTTCTCTATACTGAATAGGGATGTTCTGGCTGTCCACTGCTTCCACAGTTGCTTCCATTTCAACTGATTCAAAAGCTTTCTTTAAATCTATGAAAGTGGGACAGAGTGGTCACTTGCACTTTCACGAAACATCAATGGGACTTTTTACCGTGTCTTCGTCGTACTGAGTCCTTTTCGAAACCCTGCTTGCTCACATAGTTGTCCTTCGTCCTGTGTTCTGTAAATTTAAGATGATTACAGTGAAAAGTTTGTAGATGAAAGGCAGTAAGTACACTGAGCGATGGCTGCTGATACCATGGACAAAATCTTTTTAAGGAATAACGCGAACTTGCCAGTCTTTTGTTGAATAGGAATCTTGGATTATGACAGGAAACGTGAGAAGAGGACAGCCAGTTTGTTGAGAGAAATCACGAAGCATTCTTCAGGTGTTGAGGTTTTTTCCAACCCGGAACAGGTATTGTTTGATTCTTTGGCGAAAAAGCTTCAAGGTTGTCGCAAAGTAGAACCGGTCGAACGACACATCAATCTTTCCTCATTTCATGCGAGGGTAGGTGGACGTGGTTACTTACGAGAACTGAGCAGCAATCGTAAATAATTTTCTCCTTTCTGGAAGCTGTAACTGTTTACAATAAAAGCATCTTGGTTTTGTAATTGGCGACGTTTCGGTGGGCTTTGTGAATGCTTTTCCTAGCTTCTGCCGCCCCATCATTATCGCTGCTACCCTCTATTTAAGACCTTCTTATATCACCTGTCTGCATCGTTTTGCTAGTTCGGAAGTGAATCGGCGTTTGCTTGTGGCTCGTGAGATTCACTTCGAGTGTTTCTGGGGACAGAAGTCTCTTAGTGACTTTCGAACACTCAGCTTTTATAGCGCTAACATCAAGATGTTGAATGAGCCGATTATCTTTCTCATTGGTGTTATTGATAATCGTATCTTTCTAAGAGCTGGCTAATGATTTGGGTGAATCCGATTTTGAGTTTCTAATTTATGCGAAAAATGGAATCCTGCACGAAGGAGGAGATGGGACGAATCCTACAATAACAGAGAATGCGGTTAGGCAAATTCTTCGATTTACTATTATGTGGTTTATTTTGTTATAATACACTCCAGTTGTTAGGTACTACGTTGACTTCTGAGAATGGGACTACTGGATTATCAGGTACCATGAATGGACTTTTGGTTGTCGTGATAAACGCAGGCGCTCACCCTGCTCTTTCCATTCGAATTTCTGGGTCCCAATGGGATTTTCCTCAGACATTTTTCTGGTTCACATATTAGCGTTAAAACCTCAAATATACCTTAGAGAATGTGTGGTTTTCTCTATAGAACTTCTCAAAGTCTACATGGGAGGCTTCGACTTCGTCTTCGTTATAGCTTGATGTCGGTACATAAACGATAAAGAATGTAAAAGCCTGTATTGATCCACATTACTTCAATTGTAAACGTCTGATTCGGGTTGTTAGTACGGATGCATCGATATTCATGGACAAACTCGTGTTGACGAGAACGTTGACGCCGTCGACTCCTCTCGACGACTCGGACTCTCAAATGTTCCCAGGATTCTCCGGTTTCATAGACGCTAAATGCGTGGCGTGGTCACGTCTCGGTCAGTCCGATGACGCCGTACCTTGTTTTCTTGCTCCTATGATCAAATCTTCTATCGAGGACTCAAATGCAACTGTGCGTGCATTGTACAGTACAGATCGTCACCTTAGTTCCTTGCAATTTATGCAGCTTAGAATGGCTCTGAGATTTTAGCACCCTCCGGGACTGTCCAATTGGTGACTTCATCAGGGTCAAGGTCGTGATAATTTGCCATGCTCTTGCAGAGTAGACGGAAAAGCTTATCTGCTGGAGGAGCTCCTAACTACCTCACATATATTTCAATGTCACTTGATTACAGGTTTATCTCTAACAGACTCGCATACTACAATCCGCAGAAATGAGAACACATGCATGAATATTTCTTCACAAGGACAAAAAGTATGAGTCGAATCGGCTCGACGGAAACAGGTAGGCCATTGCAGATGCGGCTACTGTTCAAGAGAGCATAAGGTCGTGTATGGTTCACTACTATCTTACTATTGTCCACATTTGGAAGCGTCACGTTGCCTCGCCATTAACCGGTAGGCGATTCGTCTGCAAAGGTAGTTCGTGGTTAAAAAAAAAAGCTCTCGGCGTTGATCAATCCCTGATGGATGCGCCATGCATTCGACTTCAATATATATACTTATATATGTGTACATTTTTGAGATTTTTTAACGCCTCGCAATCAAACTTCGACGAAGAAGGAGTCGAAGCGTTTTTTTCGCCTTTTCGTGCTTCTTTTCCACGGATCTCCCTCACATGAGGAATCTCGAGCCGGTTAGTCGCGAGTCTACGTGGCGCGTCCCCAAGTTGCGGATAGGGGTTAATCGCGGGACCCAAAGCGACCTTTGCTTCCTTGAGACGCAGATGGAACCAGGGGATGGACACCCTGTTTCTGCTGCGTCGCTTCGGCACACATTTTCTGTATTTCCTAAGCGTATTCATGCATGCATGTGTGGGTGCGTTCTCGCTTATGGGGCTTGTATTCTACGAGTCAATTTGGCCGAAAGCTTGCAATCAAGCGACAGAGAAGTATTTGGGAGGCGGTTAAGAGCTTCCTCCAATAAATAAACTCCATGTCTACTTTGCGAGATTCTGGCAAACTACCCGTGGGTATACTAAGCCCCCACGTTCAGAGCCCAGCAACCTATACGTAGGTATCAAAATGCTAAACACACTAAAAAACGGGCTACATTCCCCTGACCACGAAGGAGCCCGCAATTTCACAGCGTTGCGTAGGACGACTAAGCAGAGGCTGCTAAAATCTCAGGGCCAATGGAAGCTGTCTGGATCACGAAGAACTATGGTGACGATCTGTACCTACAGTGCACGTACACTTGCATCCGAGTCCTCGATAGAGGACTTGCTCATGCAAGCAAGAGTGATAAGGTACGACGTCATCGGCCTGGCCGAGGCGAGACGACGCCACCCATTCAACGCCGTCTATGACACTGGAGAAGAACTGTTCCTCGGAACATGCGACAGTAGAGGCCTAGTCGGTGTCGGCGTTCTCGTCAACACGAGTTTGTCCATGAACATCGATTCATTCGAACAGCTTACAACCCGAATCGGACGTTTACGATTAAAAAGATGTGAATCAACACCGACTTTGACAATCTTCGTCGTTTACGCACCAACATCAAACTATGACGAAGGAGAAGTCGAAGGACATGGACTACATGGACTTGGAGAGGTTCTACAGAGAAGACCATACATTCTTCCAGGTCATCATTGGAGATTTCAATGCCAAGATCGGACCAAGAAGATCGTCTGAGAAACGTCACATTAGGACCCACGGATTAGAATGGAACGAACAGGGTGAGCGGCTCTCTGAGTTTATCACGGTGACCAAGAGCATCCATGGTAACTCGCAGTTCCAGAAGCCCCACCCTCAACGCTGGACATGCGATCTCTCACTGGAGAATACCATAACGAAATAAACCACGTCATGGTAAACGGAAGGTTTTACCTAACCGATGCCGCCGTTGTCGTAAAATTCATGATCAGACCGCCGCACACTTCGTGCAAGATTCCATTCCTTCCAGAAAGGCGAAAAAGCCGCTAATTTCGAAGAGCGGAGTGCCAAAACTTCTATGAATTTGGATCTATTTAATTCATTAGTCGGTTATTGGAAAGATGTCGTTGTCGATAACATCGACGAAAAATACGATCGGCTAATTCAACATCTTGGCGACAGCGCTATGACAGCTCAGAGTTCGAAAGCCACCCAGAGACGTCGGTCCCCAGAAACACTCGAGCTGATACGCCAGGGAGGAATCGCACGAGCTGTTGGCAACCACCAACTAACGTCCGAGCTTGCAAAACAATGCAGACGAGCGGTAAAAGGGAATGTTAATAAGCGTTAAAAGACCGACATGATTACACTCCGACGCGCAGACGGAATAGTTACAGCATCCAGAAAGGCAGTGGAGAAAACCTTCACGAGTACTATTCAGATTTCTTCGATAGCCAAATCCAACTTCCATTACACGAAATAAAGAAGAATGGATATGTCGAACCACCGGTTCTCCCTTCCGAAATCCGACATGCCATTTCGTCGATGAAAAATCGAACAGCACCAGGTCCGGACAGGAAAAGACCAGAACATCTAAAGAACCTTCCGCCAGTCCTCGTAAATACACTGGCTCGGCTCTTCACACGTTACCTGTCTGAATGCAAGGTCCCAATTCAGTGGAAGATCAGCAAGACCGTGTTGTTCAAGAAGGGTGACCTGTACGATAACGGCAACTATCGCCCAATCTGCTTGCTGTCTATCGTCTACAAATTTTCACTCGAGTCATCCTAAACAGGATTGACAGAACAATAGAAGAAGGGCAGCCATGTGAGTAGTGAGGAAGTAGGGTTTCGAAAAGGATTTAGTGCGATGGACCCCATCAATACGACAACAAGGCTCATTGAAGTATCGGCGAGAGTACAAAAGGCCACTCTGTCTCACTTTCATCGATTTACAGAAGGCCTTTGATTCAATTGAGATCTTAGCAGTCATGGAAGTCTTTGACAGTCAAGGGATCCCTACTCAGTACGTAAAGATTCTTCGTGAGCTGTACAAAAATTTTACAACCAGGATATCACCATTCTACAACGATATTAACATTGACGTCAGAAGAGGAGTTAGGCAAGGCGACACCATCTCGCCAAAATTATTCACCGCTACCCTCCAGAACATCATGCGAACATTGGAATGGGCTAATATGGGAGCGAAAATCGATCGTCTTCAGTTACATTATCTACGCTTTGCTGATGACATCGTCCTTATAACACCAAACATTGACAAACAAGCGGAATGTATGTTTGCCCACTTTGATGAAGCCTGTGGAGGGATCGGTCATTGAATAAATCTCAAGGAAACGATGTTTATGAAGAACGGATTGGTTTCGTTTTTCTTTCTTTTGGTTTTTTTTCCCTATTCACGCTCAACGGAACGAATATCTCCGAATGCTCCAGTTATGTCTGTTTATGTCGGAAAATCAATATGATGTTCGATTTAGCTCCAGAGCTGAGCAGAAGAAAACGAGCGGCTTGGAGAGTTTTCAAGAGCATCGAGGATGTAGTAAAGAGAAAAAAGGACACCCGACTCCGTGCCCACCTTTTCGACTCAACGGTACTTCTTGCCTTAACCTATGCGTCAGGAACCTGGTCGCTGCGTAAGCAGTTTGAAAGGTCAGTCAACGTTATCGACGGCGCAGTCGAAAGAACGATGCTAGGAGTATCCTGTTTCACAAAAATAAGTGATGGGATCCGAAGCTCCGACCTGCGTCAACGATGAAAAATCAAAGATGCCGCTCTGGAAGCCAAACAGTCGAAGATATGGTTGGCCGGACACGTAATGCGTATTAACGACAACCGATGGGCATGAACCGTTAGTGACTGGATTCTTCGGAATATCAAACGTACTGCAGGGAAACCGCTGACCGGTTGGCCAGAGTTCTTTACGAATAGCTTAAAAGAAAGGTATGATGCTCGACGAGTCCTTAGAGCGAGAAGAACCCACTGGGCTACTCTTCCACGCGACAGGGAAAAATGGAAGATTTACTGGCGCCTGTTGGAGTCACTCTACAATCAACGAGACTACATTCGAAAAAAGTGATATTTTTAAAGTACAAACAGTCTTTCATGTTTTCTGTGGGGGTCTCAGCGCTTCTCACATCCGAATCTTTTTTTTTGCATCCGTCGTCCACGAAAGTCTTCCAACTTCTAACTGTAGCTTCGGCTGCTGCTTGAAGATTTTCCTTTGACCTTGAATGTCGTAAAATGCTAGTCCAGCACATTCTTTCTGTTTCTTGGAATGCAGAAAGCGATTCTTTCTCGTGAAGATCCTGTACCAATTCCCCGCTGCAGATGGATGAGATGCTTAGTGAGCCTGGGGCGGGACCGAGCCAGCACTGTGCTTTCGGCCACGATTTATATTTTCACATTTTCGATGTATTTTAAACTCTTATTTTGGCGAAAACAAGTCATTAGGTATCTTTCAACATTACTGTTAGCATTTTCTGGTCGGTATCGCAAAATATATGAATGTCGGTTATATGGATTTTTTTTTTTCGTTTCGATTCCATGAGGTAGCTGAGATTTGGCCTAGCGATTGGGAATAAACACCAATCAATTTCAGGTCAAACTTTTTTTTTTCTATGCTCAACATATGCTGGACTATCCTAGTTTCTCGACAATGCAGATAATGCTACTTATAAAATAGGTTGTAGTGTTAAAGGAATAAGTATGAACGATCGAGGCCGTGAACATTTTGAATTTTCTTTTGCAAGGCCCGTCTTTACACGTGAATATTATAGATAGTATGTTAGTAGTCTTTATTACAAGAGTTTTGCATAATAAATATGTTTACACATTTTTGTAATAATAATCCTCTCAACGGCTTACCTCCTCATCGTGGCTGGGAGGTGTTCCTGTTTGTTGGGATGCGTTATACAGCGAAGGTAATCATTCCCTTTCCCCAGCATAGTCTCCCAAGCTGAGGAGTTCGGGATTTTATTAGGAAGCCCAGTTTGAATGAACCAGAGTCCACTACTGTCCTGTTACCAAAATAGTGGAATGGTGACAAATCTTCTGATCCACAAGGGTAGAGGCTGCCTGTGGTGGTGGTGACGAGGGACAGATTTTGGCTAGGCTGACTTCGGAACTCAAAGGAACCACAATTGCTAAGCCAGCAAAACTCAGGAAAAATGTAAATTGTGCTGGCCTCTGTGCAATCAGTGAGGATGGGCCATCCAAGTATCCAAGCAAGCAAGTAGTGCAATATTAACAGGATATTACATGCATTAGAGTTCGGAATGGAGCAAACTTTGTGAAAAATATATAGATGAACGTCTTGTTCTGCATAAAAATCAGCTTGATTACATCCACTACACAAACGTACTCTGAAGATAATATACACGATCCTTGTCAATGATGTTCCATATTGATGTGGCAAAAGGGAGGGGATAGCACAGCGGTAGTGATGTCAGTTATCACCAGCATTGAACTAGTTCGATTCCGCTGCAGGTCAACCGATCCTCTCATCCCTCCAGGATCGGGAAATCGGTACCGGATTTATCTGGGAAAAAAATCACTCTTTGCAATCCAACTGAGAACGCTCCAAACTAGGTATCTCAGGACTGCAGGGAGAATTGCTCGACCAGAGTTCTACAACATCCAGGATGAAATGGAAATTCTCAAGCAGCAACTGAAGCGATACGTAAAAGTTGGAAGATCTTGGTGGACAAAGGATGCGAGGAAACGAATTGGATGTGAGAAGTGCTAGGATCCGCACAGTAGATGTGAAGACAGATCAAATAAAATAAAATAAACTAAAAAACGAAGCAAAAATACCTCTGTTTGCAGAACCAGCGTGGAAGGAAGCTGATGCGTCTCTGCTCGCTCTTAAACAGCTCACGACCCAACCTACGTTTTCTCTCGGAAGAGCAGAAAAAAGATGGAAATGTTACTGTTGATTTTTATCTAGTGTCTATTCTTTCTTCATGACGTGGTGCGATTGGATTTACAACCACAAGCAAGCTGAGATATGAGCAAAACTGTGGACATTAGATGGGCTTCCCACTCACGGTTACACTTACACGGTTACCATTCACTTATCTAAGTAAGTTTGTATGCATATATATATATATATATATATATAAGGATAAACGATAAAGCTCTCGGCGTTGATCAATCCCTAATGGATGCGCCATGCATTCGATTTCATTAAGCATCGTTTGCAGATGATTGAATGCATATCTGGCCTTTACAATGTCTCGCAGTGACCTACCGATGTGTCGAGCCAGTCCTACTATCCTCCCGGACAGGTCTGGTACCAATTTGCCGACCGCAGAGGGATGGAAGACTTGGTGGCCTATGGGCGCGTTTATCGATTCTATATGTGTGTTGCAAAGCGCCTTCGACCATTGCGTCACACGCGCCCAATACATGGTAGGTACCCATATCGTGTCGTATATATTATGTTTCTAGAATATCGTAGTTATTCTGACGGCTTTTTCCACCTGGTGTTAACTTAGATTTTAAAGATTAAGTTATTCCCAAATAGGTGTGCATTTAAATCTGTAAATCACTGTGTGAATGCGTCAAATATTTTTTTTGGTATGTCGTTACCCCATTGGAAAATTCTCCAAAGTATTATTTAGGAGTCGATGATGAAAGAATCTCTGCTAAAAGACCAAAGGTAAGAGAAAATAAGCAAAGAGAAAAGTAGATGGGTAATACTGTCAGGGAGCATCACCGCATTGTTTCTGAAGTCAACATGTCGTCGCTTGGACACACCACTCCACTTTCATCACGTGATTATTGACAAGTGTTGTCTGACGCGTACTGAGAACTTTTTAACTGAACTTGCCCACTTAAGCATCCTATACATTTTTATTCTTCTTGAATTAAGTAGATTTAGGAATATTTCTTGCAACTCGCTTTGCTTCCACTCCTCCAAATGGAGGACAAACTTTGAAGTAACCTCGCTCAGGTTGTTCTGGAGGTTCATCGGTATAACTAGGACTTCCAGATCCATCACCTACTTCCTGCGAATACCCTTTTCCAATTACACCATTGCGAGTAAAATAACTTTAACACCTTTTATTTTACTTTATCTCGAAAGCAGTTTCTAGCAGGAACATAGGACTCCGTATGCGACGGCGTATAAAACACGTGGATGGACAATGGATGCAGCGAAGGGAATATATCTTTCTGTTCAGGTGCTTGCAGTAATGCTCGCATTTAGTGGAGGTTTGGGGGAATTTTGATGGAAATAGTTTTTGAAACGTGTAGTAGTAAATAATGAGAGTTGTAGTGATTGTGTATAACTGAAATGTGTTAATCCCTATGGAATGAGGTCGTATAGAGGAAAAATAGTGTATAAGATGTATCATTTGTGAACAATACTGGGTAAATACAACGAACATTATAGAGAGTGGTAATTCAAACATACTTGACCCCGCACGCCGATGAAGGCCTAGCTCCTTCACAGTTCGTACTTTTGGTAACTACTTCACAAAAATTTCACAACTTTGGAAGCGCTTGAGCTTGCATGTGACGAATGATATTTGCATGTAGGGTGTTGGAATTGCATATAGACATATATACATTACAAACTAGAGGTTGCACACTAAGTGTTTTTGAGAGCAATTTTCAACACATCAGTTATGGTTATAGAAAAAGCTTCCATATCTGTTTGTAAGAGCAAACGCAGTTAAAGCACACTAATGAATGCATACTCTGTTAACACCTAGTCACTGAAGAAGTGTTCTCGATGATCTTATCCTAGAGAAAAGCACTCGCCAGGTATCGGATTCCAGTGCAGAGTTAAATCATTTCTACGCCTCTATGCCGGCCGCACTCTCTTCAACAATAATGGTCTATCGCATACAAAATGAACTAGTCGAAAACCTGGTTTTCTGTGAATTATTATATGGAAAGTTAGTAACAGAAGGTTCTGCCATGGACGACCCTCTCCACAGCATCTGCGTTGGATACGCTACCGACTGATTGTGGAAAGTCTAAGAAGAAAGACGAATATGGCACCTATAGGTGAGACATTGGCTGCTGCTGCGAAGTCATTGTGACACCTATAGGTGTCATCCATAAAGAATCTGCTAAACATCTGCGTGAAATGTTCTTACAACGAGTTCTTCTTTCAAGTCATAATTTGATCACATTATTACACTTTGATCAGGAAACGAGTGTTTTCTTTTCTTGTTCCACATGAAGCTTCGAAAAACTGCACTGTTCGCTCAGCCACGTTTTCGTTGCTATACTGCACAAGTCATAAAGCTACATAAATCGAAGACCAAAATATTTGTCCAGATGGAAAAGTAAAACATTAAGGAACATGTTATGCGGGATAAATTAATTCTCAAAGAAAAGCTGACTCACCGCTTACTAATGCACATTGGTACTTAAGCAAGCTGCTGCGCGCTTCCTATGGATATTAGCACCACCAGAAAAGCGATATTGAAGCCACAAATGCTGCGAAGGACTTTCAGTACAACAACAATGTTTAACTGACAAGAAGATAAAAGATGAAGCGTTTGGTATTCATTAATCTTACAGGAGTACATTATTCATTTGAGTTCGTCGATTGCATTGAAGATGCGTCTGGTCGCATATCTGCCCTATGCAATGATTTACTGGAGCTTTAACATAATTCACGTCATTGTTTTTTTTATTGTTGCAATGAGGCCCGGCGTCAATTTTGCGATTCCGGATGAATGCAGGGCTTAACTAGCCTAGGGTGCTTGGACAAAGCAACACATCGTGTGTTTGACAAGACAACCTTACCCACTCACTTCACTAAACGAACCATATTTAGTGGTATATCCTGAGAAACTCTAGAAAAAGCTCGACAGTGATCCGAAATGGGATTGTTTCACCAACATTTTGGTTGTTGGGAAGCAAATGCTATACTTTTGACAACATAGTTTAACCGTCGCTACAGCATGAAAGTATGCAAAGAATTCTATTTTCCTTTCTGCAGTATAAAAACAACACTAGATTTGTGCAAATGTGAAATAATAAAAGACAGTAAAACCCGTAATTAAAAAGAATATTGGAAGGGTAAACTTGTTTATCAAAACACTTCGATCTATTTAGTTACAAATGGCATTCCAGTTGACTCCTTCCTTTTCGTTGTGGTAAGAAGGAAATCAGAGCAATGGGTTTCTCAGGTCGTCGCAATGTGGTTGAACCAAAGTGTCCATTATTATGAGACCGATTTTTTTATTTTTTATTTTACTTTATTTGATCTGTCCTCACGTCTGCTGTGCGGATTCCAGCACTTCTCACATTCAATTCGTTTCCTCTCATCGAATAACCACGAAGACCACCCAACTTTTACGAGTGGCCTCGGCTGGTGCTTGAGGATTTTCATTTCATCTCGAATGTCGTGTAATGCTGGTCGAGCAGTCCTCTCTGGAGTGCTGAGGTAGCTGGGCTGGAGCGTTCCAAACTGGATTGCAGAGAGTGATTTTTTCCACACATGTCCAGTACCAATTTCGCGACCTCGGAGGGATGACAGACAAGGTCGGTCCGGAGCGAAATCGAACTAGCACCATGCTCGTGATGACTGACACCACTACCACTGTGATATCAGCTTCTTAGGTTAAATGATATATACAGCCAGGGTGAGGAGAAATCGAAATATCTACGCGAAAGTCTTGGTGTAAAAGCAAACTTATGCCGACCAAAGTCCAGTACGCTATCATTGGTTACCCTTCCAGTAAAAATTTAAAACTAAAGAGCGTCATAAAAAATGTGAGGATTTCATCGAATAGTACAATTTACTTTGCATCTCTGATCTGCGGCTGACAAATGAGAAAGACTTTACTAATGCAATATGAAACTCTTTGGTAATTCATGGGATTTAAGGTGATGCACAAACATCCCTCTATAAATGGATGCAGTGCGATGTAACAGAAACTCATTTTTAACCCCGCAAAATTATAAACGAGGAAATCGTCTGCATTTGATGCTTTAGAAACCGTGCATCTTATGTCCTTAGAAGATATAGCAAATATCAGTTGTATATTGCACCGGTAACCTTTCTATGGCATGACAAGCTCCAGTTCCTTTTAAAATGGTTATGTTGTATGTTTCTGATTCGTATGAGCATAACTCAAGCGAAATCGTGGTTCATCTTTCCCACTCATCTAGATTTAAAAAAGCATAAAAAAGTAAAGTATTTCCTGTATCACCTGTCACCTGTAGTCCCGTTGATTCTCACGAAGAATCTTTGTGTACTGAGCAGGGACTCCTTGACTACCATGGGCTTCCATGTCTGCTTCTATCTCAATTGAATCAAAGGCTTTCTGTAAGTCGATGAAAATGAGACAGAGCGATGAAAATGAGACAGAGCGGATCTCGCGTTACGTCAGTGAGCCTTGTTAGCGTGTGAATGTGGTCCATCGTACTAAATCCTTTTCGAAACCCTGCTTGCTCACATGGCTGCCCTTCGTCCAGTGTTCTGTCAATCCTGTTTAGGATGACTCGAGTGAAATGTTTGTAGACGACAGACAGCAAGCAGATTGGGCGATAGTTGCCGTTATCGTGAAGGTCCCCCTTCACAACAACACGGTCTTGCTGGTCTTCCACTGAGTAGAGATTTTTCATTCAGACAGGTAGCGTGTGAAGAGCCAAACCAGTGTGTTTACGAGGACTGGCGGAAGGTTCTTCAGATGTTCTGATCTTATCCTCTCTGGACCTGGTGCTCTTCGATTTTTCACCGACGAAGTGGCATGTCGGATTTCGGAAGGGAGAACCGGTGAAACTGCATATCCATCCTTTTTTATTTTATAAGACGGGAGATGGACGTGGCTATCGAAAAGATATGAGTAGTAATCGTGGATGATTTTCTCCATTGCCTTTCTGGACGCTGTTATTGTTCCGTCTGGGCGTCGGAGTGCAATCTTCTTGGTCTTGTAATTGGCGAAGCTTCGGCGGGCTTTGTGAATGCTTTTCCCAGCCTCTGCAGCTTCGACCCTTACTGCTGCTCTTCTCTCTTTAAGATCTTCTTTTATCGCCTGTCTGCATTGTTTCGCAAAGATCGGACATTAGTTCGCGGTTGCCTGCAGCTCATGCGATTCAACGTTAGTGTATTAACTCGAGAGTTTCTGGAGACAGACGTCTCTTGGTGACTTTCGAACTCTCAGCTTTCATGGCGCTAACCTGAAGATTTTCAATGAGCCGATCGTATTCCTAGTCGATGTTGTCGACAACGGCATCTTCCCAACAGCCGACTAATGGGTTGAATAGGTCCCAGTTTGTGGTGGTTCTGGGACTTCGGTTTTTGAATTTAGCGGCTTTTTCTATTTTCCATGAGAACGATGTCATCAGCAAAGCGACGATGCAACTGCCAACCAGCAATTTTCACTCTAATAATATCCCATTCTAATGTTCGCATGACGTTCAAGAGGATGGCGGCAAATAATTTTGATGAGATAGTATCGCAGAGCATAACCCATTTTTTGACGTCGATGTTAATATAGTTGCAGAATGGTGACATTTTGGTTTTGAAATTTTTGTAAAGCTCACACAGAATCTTTATGTACTGAGTAGGGACTCCTTGATTACCAAGGGCTTCCATGACTGCTTCTATCTCAATTGAATCAAAGGCTTTCTGTAAGTCGATGAAAATGAGACAGAGCGATGAAAATGAGACAGAGCGGATCTCGCGTTACGTCAGTGAGCCTTGTTAGCGTGTGAATGTGGTCCATCGTACTAAATCCTTTTCGAAACCCTGCTTGCTCACATGGCTGCCCTTCGTCCAGTGTTCTGTCAATCCTGTTTAGGATGACTCGAGTGAAATGTTTGTAGACGACAGACAGCAAGCAGATTGGGCGATAGTTGCCTATATCGTGTAGGTGGCCCTTCTTGAACAACAACACGGTCTTGCTGGTCTTCCACTGAGTAGAGATTTTTCATTCAGACAGGTAGCGTGTGAAGAGCCAAACCAGTGTGTTTACGAGGACTGGCGGAAGGTTCTTCAGATGTTCTGATCTTATCCTCTCTGGACCTGGTGCTCTTCGATTTTTCACCGACGAAGTGGCATGTCGGATTTCGGAAGGGAGAACCGGTGAAACTGCATATCCATCCTTTTTTATTTTATAAGACGGGAGATGGACGTGGCTATCGAAAAGATATGAGTAGTAATCGTGGATGATTTTCTCCATTGCCTTTCTGGACGCTGTTATTGTTCCGTCTGGGCGTCGGAGTGCAATCTTCTTGGTCTTGTAATTGGCGAAGCTTCGGCGGGCTTTGTGAATGCTTTTCCCAGCCTCTGCAGCTTCGACCCTTACTGCTGCTCTTCTCTCTTTAAGATCTTCTTTTATCGCCTGTCTGCATTGTTTCGCAAAGATCGGACATTAGTTCGCGGTTGCCTGCAGCTCATGCGATTCAACGTTAGTGTATTAACTCGAGAGTTTCTGGAGACAGACGTCTCTTGGTGACTTTCGAACTCTCAGCTTTCATGGCGCTAACCTGAAGATTTTCAATGAGCCGATCGTATTCCTAGTCGATGTTGTCGACAACGGCATCTTCCCAACAGCCGACTAATGGGTTGAATAGGTCCCAGTTTGTGGTGGTTCTGGGACTTCGGTTTTTGAATTTAGCGGCTTTTTCTATTTTCCATGAGAAATAGAATCTTGCACGATGGAGACGGTGGTCTGATCCCGTGTAAATTTTGGGACAACAGCGACTTCGGTTAGGCAAAACTTCCTACTGTGATGTGGTCTATTTCGTTGTTGTACTTTCCATGGGGAAATTCCCACGTCCAGCGTTGACTATGGGGCTTCTGGAATTACGAATTACCATGGATGGTTTTGATCGCCATTATGAACTCAGAGAGCCGCTCATCCTGTTCGTTCCATTCTAATCCGTGGGTCCCAATGTGACGTTTCTCAGACGATCTTCTTGGTCCGATCTTGGCATTGAAATCACCAATGATGACCTTAAAGAATGTATGGTCTTCTTTGTAGAACCTCTCCCAGTCCATGTAGAACGCTTCGACTTCTTCTTCGTCATAGTTTGATGTTGGCGCTTAAACGACGAAGATTGTCAAAGCCAGTGTTGATCCACATCTTTTTAATCGTAAACGTCCGATTCTGTTTGTAAGCTGTTGGAATGAATCGATGTTCATGGACAAACTCCTGTTGATGAGAACGCCGACACCGCCTACTTCTCTACTGTTGCATGTTCTGAGGAACAGTTCTTCTGCAGTGTCATAGACGGCGTTGAATGGGTGGCGTCGTCTCGTCTCGGCCAGGCCCATAACGTCGTACCTTATCAATCTTGCTTGCATGAGCAAGTCTTCTATGGAGGACTCGAATCCAAGTGTAGGTGCATTGTAGGTACAGATCGTCACCATAATTCTTGTTCCAGGAAGCTTCCATTGGCCCTGAGATTTTAGCAGCCTCTCCGCACTCGTCCTACCCAAGGCTGCGAAATTGGGGGCTCGTTCGGGGCAGAGGAATGAGGCCCGTTTTTTTTTACTGTGTGTAGCATATTTGATACCCACGTATAGCTTGCTGGGCTCTGAACGTGGGGCCTAGTTATACTCACGGGTAGCTTGCCAGGCTCTCCCAGAGTGGACATGGAGCTTATTTGTTGGAGGCTACACTTAACCGCCTCCCATATACTTCCCTGTCACTTGATTGCAGGCTTTTGGCCGAATTGACTCGTAGAATACAATCCGCATAAAGCGAGAACGCATCCACACACCCATAAATACGCCCAGCAGTTACAGAAGGTATGTGCCAAATCGGCGCAGCAGAAACTGGTAGTCCAACCCCTGGATCCACCTGCGTCTCAGGGAAGCAAAGGTCGCTTTTGGCCCACGACTAACCCCCTATCCGCCTCCTGGAGACGCGCCACGTAGCATCGCGACTAACCTGCTCGAGATTCTTCATATGTGGGCGATCCGTGAATCCGTTTTCACTCATATAAATTTAGGAAAGCACAAAAAAGTGAAGTATTTAAGAGTCCGATTTCCGAATGGAGTTCGATATGTGGAGGCCTTATAAAGTATTTTGCAATCACCTCCACTCGAAGTTCAAAATAAGGGTTTGCCGCTTGCCATAAACCACTTCTTGAGGTGCTCTTGTACTAAGAATTGTCTTTTTGTAGTTGATATATGGTGTAGGAAAGAAGAATGAAATTAGACAGAGTTTCTTTTGGAGTTCAACATCATCACCATGCTCTTGCTGAAGCACTCTAGCGCGTAACACTGCATTTGCCATTATATTTACCTTGACCTCGGCATTGTTAATATCTTGTCACGAACTTCTTATAGTTTAAAACCTCGCTCACTTTCCGCATGAGCGTATGATATTTAGTCAGCATGGACGACGAAGTGATAATGGATCAATGCAAAATGGAAAGTAATATCAACGTGTGCCCATTATTTTTAACCTTAAGAAGACGTCACTAATCTATTAGATGTCCAAACAGTTCGTTCGTTGGAGCTAAATGGTATCACGGCAAGGTTCTGGATCAACACCGTTCGACCATGTGCCACAGCTTTGACAGAGTAGCTAATATCCAAGATTACAAAGAAAAACGATTTCTTGAGACTGTGATCAGGCGCATTCACCGCTTTCACGGGCAAGCCACCTCAAATTCGTGAAGAACGTCAAGTTTTCGTGATCGCTCTCTTAGTTCAGTAGTGGCACATCTACTCTTCATGCTTTCTTGATTCAGTTCCAAATAAGCACAAGAATTTTATAATCCAGCCATATAGCAAAAAAATAAATTCTCATCGAGAAACATAAGAGAACGGCTGGCATTTTCACAAATGGAACTGCACGTGCGAAACTTATTGATGAACCCACAATAAAAGAATGAGATACAGAAAAATTTAAGGCATCAACTTTGCTTTGTTTACTTGCTTATTTTAACACATAACGCTTAGTGCTTTAAGTGCTAACTAATAAGCTAGAGACATTCTCCATATTACACACGAGACGTTTTTTTGTTTTTATTCTTGTAAGCCTTACAAATTCCCGCGTGTTTCCTTTCCTGGTCAAGACTGATCTCGTTTATTTTTTATTAAACAGTGAATACAGGGAAATCTTTAATGTTTAATTAAAAGAAGGAGCGTGAAACCGAGCATGACCTCACGATGAAATTCATCATTTCATCCCTGCCGGTTCAATTCGTGGCGAAGAAATTTGTTTCTAATACTGAGCGTTTCTTTTTAAATAGGCATGTGTTTTCTCAAATTTTCGGAAAAATTCGGTGCTATAGAGTAAAAGGAACTTCACCAATATCTTGAAGCTATGTTAATGGGAAGACAATGATCCTTTTTTTCCTTTTTTTCCCTTTTTTTCTAAAATCTTCGGCTTCACATTGATAGGCACGAAGGTCTCAATGGAATAGCTGCTCATTTTTTTGAGAAAATATGTGGTCCGAGGAATTGTTACTGCGTCATAGAATAGATGTCTATTGGTTTGACGTATTACATTACCCTGCGTGGGTGGAACAAACCTCTCTTTGAACCGCATGGGGGCGATGGGAAGATCTGAGAATGTTCTAGTAAAACTATCCCAGGATTTGAAGATGAATAAGCTCGATCAGCATTTAATGAAATTCATAGAGAAAACAAGGCGCGTACTTAGCATCCGCCACCATACTGCTATCTGGCCACCTCCGTGGATAAAGACAATATTTTGAAGAAATGCTGGAAGTGCAAAGTGAATATGTTAGACCGTCTTTAATATCCAGTAAAGAAGTATCCGTAGTTCTAATCGCATAAAAAAAATATTTTTTTCTCACATCCTTCATTAGGGTCAATTGAAAGGAGGACAAGTGAACGTGAACCCATTGAAAACCAACTGACCGTTTTTGTATCTCCACCGTCGGCAGTTTTGAGAAGGAATTGGTTGCGCGCCATCCATACTGTTCAAGTAACTCGTTTTTTCCTTTATTTATGTCTTCATCCAGCCAGCGATTAAAAATACTTATTGACCAAAGGTTGAAGATGAGTAGCAGAGTTCGTTTGAAGCTATACTACCTAACTCCAATGATATGATGAAAGAATCCTATTTTGCCCCTAGATTCTTTGAATGAACTGATGTTTTCCTCAGAATGTTTGGTCAGAGCGTTGTGGCATAAAATGCGCATGAAGTTCTCCATAGCCAAATTCATTAAAGTTCTTGTGAACTAATAGTTAATAAACCTAATGACATTACTGGAACTAATAGTTGTCTCATATGAGCGTATAAAACCATTGAGTTTTCTTTACATCTATTTTTTTAGCGATTTTTTTCTTTTTTATTTACGTTAGCAACATCAGTGTTTACTGCTGCTCTTCTCTCTTTAAGATCTTCTTTTATCGCCTGTCTGCATTGTTTCGCAAAGATCGGACATTAGTTCGCGGTTGCCTGCAGCTCATGCGATTCAACGTTAGTGTATTAACTCGAGAGTTTCTGGAGACAGACGTCTCTTGGTGACTTTCGAACTCTCAGCTTTCATGGCGCTAACCTGAAGATTTTCAATGAGCCGATCGTATTCCTAGTCGATGTTGTCGACAACGGCATCTTCCCAACAGCCGACTAATGGGTTGAATAGGTCCCAGTTTGTGGTGGTTCTGGGACTTCGGTTTTTGAATTTAGCGGCTTTTTCTATTTTCCATGAGAAATAGAATCTTGCACGATGGAGACGGTGGTCTGATCCCGTGTAAATTTTGGGACAACAGCGACTTCGGTTAGGCAAAACTTCCTACTGTGATGTGGTCTATTTCGTTGTTGTACTTTCGGGACTACGGTTTTTGAATTTAGCGGCTTTTTCTCCTTTTCGTGAAAAATAAAATCTTGCACGAAGGAGACGGTGGTCTGATCCCGTGTAAAATTTTGGGACAACAGCGACATCGGTTAGGCAAAACTTCCTATTTACTATGATGTGGTCTATTTCGTTATGGTACTCTCCATTAGGAGATTCCCACGTCCATCGTTGACAGTGAGGCTTCTGGAATTGCGAGTTACCATGGATGGTTTTGGTCGCCATGATAAACTCAGAAAGCCGCTCACCCTGTTCGTTCCATTCTAATCCGTGGGTCCCAATGTGACGTTCCTCAGACGATCTTCTTGGTCCGATCTTGGCATTGAAATCACCAATGATGACCTTAAAGAATGTATGGTCTTCTTTGTAGAACCTCTCCCAGTCCATGTAGAACGCTTCGACTTCTTCTTCGTCATAGTTTGATGTTGGCGCTTAAACGACGAAGATTGTCAAAGCCAGTGTTGATCCACATCTTTTTAATCGTAAACGTCCGATTCTGTTTGTAAGCTGTTGGAATGAATCGATGTTCATGGACAAACTCCTGTTGATGAGAACGCCGACACCGCCTACTTCTCTACTGTTGCATGTTCTGAGGAACAGTTCTTCTGCAGTGTCATAGACGGCGTTGAATGGGTGGCGTCGTCTCGTCTCGGCCAGGCCCATAACGTCGTACCTTATCAATCTTGCTTGCATGAGCAAGTCTTCTATGGAGGACTCGAATCCAAGTGTAGGTGCATTGTAGGTACAGATCGTCACCATAATTCTTGTTCCAGGAAGCTTCCATTGGCCCTGAGATTTTAGCAGCCTCTCCGCACTCGTCCTACCCAAGGCTGCGAAATTGGGGGCTCGTTCGGGGCAGAGGAATGAGGCCCGTTTTTTTTTACTGTGTGTAGCATATTTGATACCCACGTATAGCTTGCTGGGCTCTGAACGTGGGGCCTAGTTATACTCACGGGTAGCTTGCCAGGCTCTCCCAGAGTGGACATGGAGCTTATTTGTTGGAGGCTACACTTAACCGCCTCCCATATACTTCCCTGTCACTTGATTGCAGGCTTTTGGCCGAATTGACTCGTAGAATACAATCCGCATAAAGCGAGAACGCATCCACACACCCATAAATACGCCCAGCAGTTACAGAAGGTATGTGCCAAATCGGCGCAGCAGAAACTGGTAGTCCAACCCCTGGATCCACCTGCGTCTCAGGGAAGCAAAGGTCGCTTTTGGCCCACGACTAACCCCCTATCCGCCTCCTGGAGACGCGCCACGTAGCATCGCGACTAACCTGCTCGAGATTCTTCATATGTGGGCGATCCGTGAATCCGTTTTCACTCATATAAATTTAGGAAAGCACCGCTTCGACTTCTTCTTCGTCATAGTTTGATGTTGGCGCTTAAACGACGAAGATTGTCAA
The DNA here is from genome assembly GCA_009735665.1 of Angiostrongylus cantonensis. Classification (NCBI taxonomy): domain Eukaryota; kingdom Metazoa; phylum Nematoda; class Chromadorea; order Rhabditida; family Metastrongylidae; genus Angiostrongylus; species Angiostrongylus cantonensis. Next base: position 734,350 of record MQTX01000186.1, on the reverse strand, counting down.
AGCCAGTGTTGATCCACATCTTTTTAATCGTAAACGTCCGATTCTGTTTGTAAGCTGTTGGAATGAATCGATGTTCATGGACAAACTCCTGTTGATGAGAACGCCGACACCGCCTACTTCTCTACTGTTGCATGTTCTGAGGAACAGTTCTTCTGCAGTGTCATAGACGGCGTTGAATGGGTGGCGTCGTCTCGTCTCGGCCAGGCCCATAACGTCGTACCTTATCAATCTTGCTTGCATGAGCAAGTCTTCTATGGAGGACTCGAATCCAAGTGTAGGTGCATTGTAGGTACAGATCGTCACCATAATTCTTGTTCCAGGAAGCTTCCATTGGCCCTGAGATTTTAGCAGCCTCTCCGCACTCGTCCTACCCAAGGCTGCGAAATTGGGGGCTCGTTCGGGGCAGAGGAATGAGGCCCGTTTTTTTTTACTGTGTGTAGCATATTTGATACCCACGTATAGCTTGCTGGGCTCTGAACGTGGGGCCTAGTTATACTCACGGGTAGCTTGCCAGGCTCTCCCAGAGTGGACATGGAGCTTATTTGTTGGAGGCTACACTTAACCGCCTCCCATATACTTCCCTGTCACTTGATTGCAGGCTTTTGGCCGAATTGACTCGTAGAATACAATCCGCATAAAGCGAGAACGCATCCACACACCCATAAATACGCCCAGCAGTTACAGAAGGTATGTGCCAAATCGGCGCAGCAGAAACTGGTAGTCCAACCCCTGGATCCACCTGCGTCTCAGGGAAGCAAAGGTCGCTTTTGGCCCACGACTAACCCCCTATCCGCCTCCTGGAGACGCGCCACGTAGCATCGCGACTAACCTGCTCGAGATTCTTCATATGTGGGCGATCCGTGAATCCGTTTTCACTCATATAAATTTAGGAAAGCACAAAAAAGTGAAGTATTTAAGAGTCCGATTTCCGAATGGAGTTCGATATGTGGAGGCCTTATAAAGTATTTTGCAATCACCTCCACTCGAAGTTCAAAATAAGGGTTTGCCGCTTGCCATAAACCACTTCTTGAGGTGCTCTTGTACTAAGAATTGTCTTTTTGTAGTTGATATATGGTGTAGGAAAGAAGAATGAAATTAGACAGAGTTTCTTTTGGAGTTCAACATCATCACCATGCTCTTGCTGAAGCACTCTAGCGCGTAACACTGCATTTGCCATTATATTTACCTTGACCTCGGCATTGTTAATATCTTGTCACGAACTTCTTATAGTTTAAAACCTCGCTCACTTTCCGCATGAGCGTATGATATTTAGTCAGCATGGACGACGAAGTGATAATGGATCAATGCAAAATGGAAAGTAATATCAACGTGTGCCCATTATTTTTAACCTTAAGAAGACGTCACTAATCTATTAGATGTCCAAACAGTTCGTTCGTTGGAGCTAAATGGTATCACGGCAAGGTTCTGGATCAACACCGTTCGACCATGTGCCACAGCTTTGACAGAGTAGCTAATATCCAAGATTACAAAGAAAAACGATTTCTTGAGACTGTGATCAGGCGCATTCACCGCTTTCACGGGCAAGCCACCTCAAATTCGTGAAGAACGTCAAGTTTTCGTGATCGCTCTCTTAGTTCAGTAGTGGCACATCTACTCTTCATGCTTTCTTGATTCAGTTCCAAATAAGCACAAGAATTTTATAATCCAGCCATATAGCAAAAAAATAAATTCTCATCGAGAAACATAAGAGAACGGCTGGCATTTTCACAAATGGAACTGCACGTGCGAAACTTATTGATGAACCCACAATAAAAGAATGAGATACAGAAAAATTTAAGGCATCAACTTTGCTTTGTTTACTTGCTTATTTTAACACATAACGCTTAGTGCTTTAAGTGCTAACTAATAAGCTAGAGACATTCTCCATATTACACACGAGACGTTTTTTTGTTTTTATTCTTGTAAGCCTTACAAATTCCCGCGTGTTTCCTTTCCTGGTCAAGACTGATCTCGTTTATTTTTTATTAAACAGTGAATACAGGGAAATCTTTAATGTTTAATTAAAAGAAGGAGCGTGAAACCGAGCATGACCTCACGATGAAATTCATCATTTCATCCCTGCCGGTTCAATTCGTGGCGAAGAAATTTGTTTCTAATACTGAGCGTTTCTTTTTAAATAGGCATGTGTTTTCTCAAATTTTCGGAAAAATTCGGTGCTATAGAGTAAAAGGAACTTCACCAATATCTTGAAGCTATGTTAATGGGAAGACAATGATCCTTTTTTTCCTTTTTTTCCCTTTTTTTCTAAAATCTTCGGCTTCACATTGATAGGCACGAAGGTCTCAATGGAATAGCTGCTCATTTTTTTGAGAAAATATGTGGTCCGAGGAATTGTTACTGCGTCATAGAATAGATGTCTATTGGTTTGACGTATTACATTACCCTGCGTGGGTGGAACAAACCTCTCTTTGAACCGCATGGGGGCGATGGGAAGATCTGAGAATGTTCTAGTAAAACTATCCCAGGATTTGAAGATGAATAAGCTCGATCAGCATTTAATGAAATTCATAGAGAAAACAAGGCGCGTACTTAGCATCCGCCACCATACTGCTATCTGGCCACCTCCGTGGATAAAGACAATATTTTGAAGAAATGCTGGAAGTGCAAAGTGAATATGTTAGACCGTCTTTAATATCCAGTAAAGAAGTATCCGTAGTTCTAATCGCATAAAAAAAATATTTTTTTCTCACATCCTTCATTAGGGTCAATTGAAAGGAGGACAAGTGAACGTGAACCCATTGAAAACCAACTGACCGTTTTTGTATCTCCACCGTCGGCAGTTTTGAGAAGGAATTGGTTGCGCGCCATCCATACTGTTCAAGTAACTCGTTTTTTCCTTTATTTATGTCTTCATCCAGCCAGCGATTAAAAATACTTATTGACCAAAGGTTGAAGATGAGTAGCAGAGTTCGTTTGAAGCTATACTACCTAACTCCAATGATATGATGAAAGAATCCTATTTTGCCCCTAGATTCTTTGAATGAACTGATGTTTTCCTCAGAATGTTTGGTCAGAGCGTTGTGGCATAAAATGCGCATGAAGTTCTCCATAGCCAAATTCATTAAAGTTCTTGTGAACTAATAGTTAATAAACCTAATGACATTACTGGAACTAATAGTTGTCTCATATGAGCGTATAAAACCATTGAGTTTTCTTTACATCTATTTTTTTAGCGATTTTTTTCTTTTTTATTTACGTTAGCAACATCAGTGTAACATATGTAAAGGTCTTTCAAAGCTTCTGACGATTCTCTTAAGCAAAAAACCAGTATACTTCCAACCGATTCTGATTGGTAAGAGTCAGCAGACTTTCTTGCCTATGATATTTACTCAAGAGGTTTATCGAGTGAATGCCACAATCTTGTCAAACAACAGAACAGACGTAAAACAAACTGGATCCTCCTTCAACTTTTGCTTTACATTTTCTATCCCACTGACGAGCAAATGACTTCCAACCACAGAAGCCCAAAAAAATTTTGCCTTGCAGCGTTAAATGTAAATATATGCCTTCTTCTCATTTCTTTTTTGTTATCAACGCTCTATTGGAGGAGCAAAGGGACCAAACAAGCAGAATTTCGTTTGTAAGGACACGTTTCTTATGATGAAAATCGTGAAAAAACGAAAATAACCCACAAAAAATATGTGCACTTTTATATAGCAAAAGACACTAGTCTCATTCATAAGCTTCTTAAGTGCTCAATCCTTTTTTGACAACTATCGAAGAACCGGCATATTCATCAGCAGTTTCGGACTATGGGTAAAAGTACTTCGACTAGATGAGCAAATCTCTCCATCCCTTTAAGGTTAGTTCATTTGTAACAGATTTGTCTGAGAGGATAAAAATAGAGACTGTAGAGGTCGGTAGGACCTCACCACTCATTATATTGTCCAACTGTGCATTCACCCAGGCTGACGATGCTTAATGCAGTCGATTACGTTGCAGTACAGAATAATCAACACCAAATGCTCTTGCATTAATCCTTTCTTGTTAGAATGGAAAAATCCTCGTCCCACCTCCTTTTCCAAGCAATGAGGTGAATTGTTCCAACTAGCTATGTTTCAAAACACTTCAGTAAGATCTGTTTAGAATTCCACTGAAAAATCAACGTTTTAAATAATTAAATATATAAATACTCTGTGGATTACAGGTTTCGTACATTTCATACTGTGCCTATTTTTTTCAAAATGTTAAAGAAAAAATCGCTATACTATTTTTATATTATTAACAAAGAATAGCAAAAAATAGAAAAATAAAACGTATTTATTAGCATACTAAATTATGGAACTGTCTGAATATTATTCTATTAACATAAAACGTTATTCTACAACCCGACAATGGAACGCTATAGTGCAAAGCTGACTGTGAGAGAAGAAAGCGTGGATTAATCTCAAAATAACTCATGAACAGGCTAAACTCACGAATAGCTAGATCGCCCACAATGAATGCAGTGGGAAAGCGCAAAAAATTGAGTCAGATCTGATAGGTATTAGCAATTTTATGGGCTCTCATTCATGAGTTGGTTGATGAAGGGTTGTATGACGTCACCGTGACTCCATGCTGTAGGATGGAAACGGAAGCGAGGACGACCCTGCAAAAGTTATTCAAAGAAGAATTTCTCACAATAAAAGGTTTTCTAACATGAAGAATGTTGTAAATTGTAACCTTTCTATCAATGAGGAATTTCTCAAAGTTCCACGTGATATCATGTGCTCGAACAGGATTATACATCAGCTCATCGGTCTTTCCAATCTTTTCCACGGTTTGTGGACAGCTCTCCTGCAAGGCTTATCTGTGAAAATAATACGCTTTTCACACTCTTCTAACAGTTCTGCATCAAAAACTATGCATAGGTGAACCTTGGTCCCAAGGCCTAGAAGAAAGCAGCTGTCCATTTTCCCCATCCTTTTCTCATTAGAAATAGCATCTACCAAGGAGTAAATTCATACTGCTAGGTATTTGAGGCGGCTAGGCTGTTGCTGTTAAGCGAATTTTAACGCAGGCATATCTTTGCCGAATGCTTCAGCGTGGAGTGCCATGGATGACATTAAATTGAATAGACGAGGGCCATCTGAGTAAGCACGTGTTGTCATGTTGATAAAGAGAAAGGAACGCATACACAGCGAGCAACACAGCACTGTGCTTGGTATGGGGACATCATGAGGCTCATGTGTGCGTTCGTCATGAGATTAAGGTAAAAGTGGCCATGAGATGCTTTAAAGTCGTTTTCTCGTCAAAATAACATAAGTGGATAATTCCAATGTAATCAGATCAACTAAAACCTTCAAGAATTCATAAAGAGGATGGTGATTTTCGCCATTAACGTCAATCTTTCCGTAAATGTGGAGGTTCTGATGCGGCTTCCATCCATTGCCTGGTCGGACGTACATAATTCCATTCATTAGTTCATGATTTTCGGCTGGTTCCTGTAGTTGAAAGAATATAATGGCAATAAAAAACATTTTAACAAAATTAAAAGACCACTTTTATTGTGTTGGCGCGGCACACGTAAATTGGATAGCTTCTCACCTGTAAGTAGAACTGGTTACAGGGAAAAGCCAGAATTGTGAAACCGCCGTTCACGTTTTTCTCGATCAAAGGGTTGAAATCGGTGTATTGTTGCGTGTAAGCTGAAACCGTCAATAAATCTAACGATGTCACCGTTTCCAGTTATTATTTCTAGAAACAGAAACAGAAATAATGTGTTCAATTAAAGATAATCATTGCTTTACAGAATTCTTTTTGGGGCACGGTACTCTCCTGTGTTTAGAGGGTCTACGCGTGAATCAATTGGAGAAGTCATGGAAAATTGCTCTCGACCGGTTGTGTAAAGAAAACGAACTACTAGAAGTGTGAAAAAATGGAGTGCGGTCGACCGACAACCCTCTTTATCTTCTTTCTTTTAAAACAAATTCTGGGAAATTATTTGTATGAATAGTGCTTAGAAAACAATAGCATAGAGTTCACTGTACCGACACTCTGCAGGCGATAGACTAGATCATGTTTACATAATACTAAGATAAGAATTAAAGAAGAAAGATTATAATAAGCTAGAGGAATTACCACAGAAGGTAGCGACGTTTATTATCAAGAGAACTTGTCCTTTGTACTGTGATAAATCAGTAAATTCTCCTTGAAGGGTTTCCACCTGAGAATCAACGAGATTGACCTAACTGTATTTCAAATGATAGCAATAGGAATTCTCATGGCGTCACCTGAAAATCGTAGATGGACTGATTTAAGTCTTTGCACTGACTCCATCGTGTCGTTTCGTCAATCAATTTTGGACCTTAAATGTATTTTTATTCAACAAGACTTTCACAAAAAGAGCCACCGAAATGACAGATTCATTAGTGCTTGCGTTCGTTTACGTTGCCGTGTTGTTATGTTGATACTAATACCTGGCTGAGCGACGATGAAAACTACAATGTACAAGGTGAGCGACAGCAAGAAGAACATGATGGGCGACGCGATTGTCTACCACCTTGGACACCTCCTTATATATTGCGCCAAGCAGTGGTTAGACACTTGCAAGAGAGCGGGGCGGTGTCAAAGGACAATACCCCCTACCACAACAACAACATCGTACAGACACACAGAAACTCACGTTCATACATATACACCAAATACACACAAAAAATCACTACCCACTAGCGAAAATACGAACACGAACTGAAACACAAAACTGGCACAACCATGGCAATGTGATCATGAACCGAACACCTCAAAAAATAAAAGAAATCATGTTTATGAACATAAAGTTGTAATTTATCGGCGCACATTTTAATGCGCAAGTATCTCTTTCAGTTCTGGTTTGGATTTGCAGTTCTCTCGTGGACGATTTGGTAATTCTTCAATAAACTTCTCCGTGTGCGCTTCCACAGTCTATGCACTGACGACATGTGTGAAGCTCTTGACAATACGGCATTGAGAAAATGATCGTTCACGCCTCTGATATCCTTTGCATGAGCTGTTTGATTGGATGCAAATTGTCTTTCCTATGCAAACAATCTGTGGAGGTTCGAAATTCTTCCCTCATTTTTCGTATCGACATGAAGGAAATGATTACTTGCCGAGTACAGACTGTGTAATCGAATTTGTTCTAGCTTCGGATTCTTAGAGCGGAATTGAAAAAAGGTGTAGAAACGGATTCTGTGGATGGCATGCTGTTCAGGAAGAGCTAACTCTTGATTTTATAAAAATTCTGGCTGTTATAGGACTTCTGTGGTCATTAATTAAAATTCTCAACGCTTATAGCCCTTTTTAAGAAATAGTTTTAGATGTTTAGGGATTCGACCTCCTACGCAGTTTACATAATATGATCAGCCTAACACAAGAATCACTTCTGTTTTCAAGGGATTTTAGTCGACCGGTAGAAACCTGTTTTCTGCCTAGAACGAAGGTAAGCTGGAAGGTGAAAATGTGCGAACGCTCTACCACTGATATCTCGAGATTCTAAGGGAAACCGCATTCAACCAACACACACTATATCAAGCGGCATCCGAACCCACATATAAACCTGATCATCTACAAGGATGTTGAAATTAGAGAAGGGATCGACTCGAAGAAATCCTGGGGATAAAGTAGAATAAAAATAAAAACTGTACAACAACCAATGTGACTGGTGATTGTACATTTTTGAGTTCATCCATTATCAGTGTTCTTCCATTTCAATGCAAATTCAATTTTTCCTGAAAATATCATTCCTGCCTTAGCATATCCAACGTCTTTCACTTTTGAGGCAGTGAAAAATACTTTTAGAACAGATCTTTATTTCTGCAGGAACACTTAATATTCTAAATCCTTTACTGGGAGAATTTTTCTATTTCACTAGGTAAGCAAGTTTTCTTTGTATTCCTTCCACATCTTATTCATATTGAATCATTTCAATAGCATTTCTGCGGAGCGATGTAGAGATCTGATTGATCTGTTACCAATACGATTACTTGTTCATGATACCGCTACAAAAGTAAGAAGAAATTGTTTATTTTATCGGCAAAAAACAACTTGATATTTTAGTTGTAATATATGACGTCTCTGTATAAAATTTGGAAGTGCTTCACTGATGAGGTTTATATAGAGAACTTTGCGGAATGTTCTAATCGGGGCGGGCTTCGTATGAAAATCTCCCTTTCTCTAACGTTCTATGCGGTCAGGTGTTCATCTTGTTCTGCCACTTAACTATTAATGTCTGACACTTTCACTGCTTTGTTTCTATTCTATCAGTTTCAAAAATTCTTACGTTTTTTGTCCTTGAATTGGATACGAGAGTGAGATAATCGTCGACCATTTTCTTTTGTTCTAAACATCGCAAACTGCTTACAGTTAATGTACTCTTTCTGGTTTCGACGGTGCTCGTTCAACAAGTTTTGGACGTCGGCGTTTGGACACCATTGTGGCGAAAAACGTGGAAAAACATAGTTTTATCATTCGAAAAACAATTTTTTCTGAGTCCTCGAGATAAAGTGATTCCCTCCTATGAGAAAAGAACATACACACAGAGATTCCATTCTACTGCAAAATCACGTTGCGTTAAGCAGATCCACTGATTAATTCCGTATTAGAAATGTGATTTGAATACAACTTACATAAAAAGTTTAGACTTAGTTGAATAAGCACTATTTTGCAGTTGTTCTTTCACGAAAGTGTTGTACCATGAAATGGTTTTCAAAATAAAGGAAAGCAATACAAAATTGTTTTCTTTAGAGTAAAATAAACTAACCCAATGTAAATTTACTTCTCCAATCAGAGACTAAAAAAAACAAGCTGTCACTAGAAAAATCGTGTCGAGTAGCTTTACACAAGTAGGGGAATAAGTTCTCACCTTGCTAGATCTTGTTTGCATACGGGTCATCGCACTAATTTACTCTCAGAATGAGCTTCAACCACTAAATTGTCCAAAGTAAGTCGTCTGTAGCCTATAAGTAGTTTCTAAAAACCGACTTTTACTTAATCTCGTCTCAAATTATCAATGCCGTTCATGTGTGTGTGTTCGGTGTTCAACTCCATTAGATTCGACTCGATGCGACTACAGACAAATCGTGAGGACGACCAATTGTGGATCATCAACTCGGATCAATGCGGCTCTGAAGAAGACGAAGACGTCGAAACGTTAGCCGAATAAATATTTCATACCAACCTCGTGTTAACTCAATAACGCAAGGAGTAATCTGTGGTCTACTCATCGAATCGGGGTGGGAATGAATCAAGACAAATTCTCCTTACCTTCTGGAACACCATCCAATGATATCGTAATAGCAATTAAGCAAAAATTGAAATTCTAATATTCTGCAGCTTTCTAAATCATTCGACTATTGCAAGATAGATTTTGATGTGCAAGGAAAAAATTGTAATTGAGCAATCGTTACCTTAACTTGTTCCGTCACCACTGCAAATTGAGCATTCAACTAGACAAATGCCAAGAAAGCTGTCTCAAACAGAACAAACAAGCTTCAAGCAAACAATTCCTTCTGTTGTTTTGCCACTGCCACATATAGAAGTGATCAGGCGACAGTTAGAGCTGCCTGAAGATTTATTTTCTATCTTCTTCACTGAAATGCTTTTTTCTTCAATTCCACGAAAAACCAGCTTAGGTTTTTCCGGGAGTCTGCTTGCGTTACAGGTGCAGCTTTTCCAGTAAGACGGTGATTCCTTCGAATACTGAAGATTGGACCCATAAGTGTCTAGTACGCACTGCCTACATAGCAATGAAAAACTTTATCATCATAAGCATACAAATAGTTTTCCTAAAATTCTGTTTTTTCTTCATAGCACGTCCCACGATTTTAGTTCAGTGGTTAGCAATGCAATTCATCTTGAAGCACAGTGTTGGTTCCTCCACATTTCCTCCCTCCTCTCCACAGCTCTCCCTTCCAATTCAAGTGAGAAGGCTCCAGCCTGGCTATCTCAAGATTTAATAGAGCATCGTCTTGAACAACATTATAGGATGTTCACGAAGAAACGAAATATTCAAGTAGAAGACGAAGTAAAATACTCGAACGCCTTGTGGACGATGAATTTGAGGAAAATGAATAAAATGCAGAAAGCTCGGTGATCCGCACAGTTGATAATGACAGGTCTTATAAAAATAAGTTGAAAAAATTATTGAAAAGTTTTCGACACAAAATAATATTACGAAAAATGCAACACGTTTACCCCTTTTTAGGTCTTCCTCTATAAGGCACGCGCCTAACAACGCATTAGTCTTTGATCGCCATATCTGACAAACGTGAGGCCTCATTACCCCGCATTAAATTTTGACGTAAGGAAATGGGCTAGATTTTATCCTTAGCAGGTATCATGAAATGTATATCAAATAAACTTAAACTTATTTGATTTTCGTTTTCAATCAGAACTAGTTTCAGATATTATTACAGAAAATATTTTTTCTTTATTTACGTGTGACCCTTCTTCACGTCTATTGTGCGAAGCCCAGCGTTCCTCAAATTGAATTTGCTCTCTTGCATCCATCATCCACGAATTTCTTCCAAATTTAGTGTGGCTTCGGCTGCTTGAAGATTTTCACGTCATTAAATATCGTAAAATTGTTGGGTCGAATCGATTCTCTCTGGAGTGTTGGGGTAGCCGGGCTGAAGTAATGTCAGCTGGATTTCAGAGAGTGGGTTGTCCTCAGAGAAGTCTGGTATTAATTTCCCGACCCCAGAGGGATGAGAGGCTTGGTTGGCCTGGAGTGGAATCGAATTAGCACCATGCTCGTGTTGACGGACATCAGTACAACTGTGCTATATGCCCTCTTACAAAGATATGGCGAAATACAAAAAAAAAGATAAAGATAAGTGCCTTTCTTGCAACGTCTATTTTAGTAGTTTATTATGCAGACTACAGCAAGTTCAAGCAGAAAAAGGGATGACCTCCGCAACATTACTGCATGTATTTCTGTACTTGGCTCTGATTTTCAATTCATCTTACGTAGAAATGTAAAGAGTGCGATGGCTAGAGATGTCTTGTAATAGGTACGTGGCCACTGCTCGGATAGCAGATTCTGCTTTAGTCGAGGTCTTCATCACTTCACTGCGGGAATGTTGTTACCAAACGTGTCTCGGACGGAAGAACCGAAGCGGTAAATTGATTAGCCACCGAAGGTCAATGTATAGCCCAAATATGTATTCACCCGTCCACACGAATAGTTAATTGTAGAGAGCATCACTGAGAGAGATTCTATCAAGAGGCTTATCCTTTACTCTTTCTTTTTTAAAACAATGTGACAGAGAAGAGTATTGATTCTACTAACATGATTTCATTTGTTTACCAGGATTTTATTCTTCTTCTCTCTTCTTTGGTGAAAGTTTAGACTTCACTGCGCACGTGGCCTGTCCAAAGTACTTTCGCTTTCTTAAAGAGTGGACATAAACTCTAACTGTCATAAATGCGCCAAAGTAGTATCTCGACTCGAAATAGACAATTTGCAATCGTTTCACCGTTTTCTTGATCAAAGTGGCTCAAATAATCAAAGAACGATTGAAAATCGCTGTTTTCATACTCAAAGAAAAGTTTTAGAATCGTTGTCATATCAGGTGTGTTCATTTATTGTCCCTCAAGCGTTAAAATAACCTTAATCGATTTATATCCTAACACATTCCTCGCATATATTTGAGGGCAGAGTATTCGTTTGCAGTTAATAAGCAGACTAAAAAGGGATCTAGAAATGCGAAAAGAAAACCATTAGAACTCTGAAATTCGTTAGTGCGCATCCCAAATTTTACAAAAAGCAACTTGTAGATGACCGTTAGTTTTCTCACTTATTATTGTCGGCTTCCTTTATTCTAAAAACCTGAAATGTGGAAACGAGTTTTCATCAAAGGAGTTTTCGTCAGGAGAAGTGGTTTTTGAGTGCTGCATGAAGAATCTTTTGTGGCAATCGAAGAAAACAGTTTTTGGTTGGGTTCCTCTTTCAGTACTTTTAAGGCGAATATTTCAAATGATCTTTTTATTTCCTTTTTTTAAATTAAAGCGTAAAAAATCATTGTTTTTCTCTGCTATAAAGATGGGCAAGCTTCAGACGATATTTTTGCAGAGATGCAAGTTCTGGTTCATATTTCCAATGTGCGCTTAAATCAGATCATTGAAGAACAATGCGAAAACAGTCTATCACCTATCTTTCTTCTAATTAAAGCATGAAAGATCATTCTTTTTCTCTGCTATGAAGATGTGCAATCTCCAGACTTTGTTTTTTCCTGAAATGCAAGAAACTAACTTATGAGTGAACAATGAAGCAATGTTTTATGTTTTCCAGTCAGAAGAAATTATTTGGTTGGAGTATAAGACTTTAAAAATTTCTCATTGCACCACTCATTTACTATAGCTTTTATGGTGAGAAATACGGTTCTCTTTGAATTTGCTCGATTACATCGTTTATTCGAGAATAATTTATAGAATGAGTAATATTTCCTGACACTATATTTACACCTCCACTTTCAACGAATCTTTATTACGTAAAGTAGGATCGTATTAGCATCGGTGAGTAATCATTTCATGTAACCAACGGCTGGCGTTGCACATCTAGCCGAGCACAAATGGTTCTGGACGACACCTGCAGCAAAAGAAACAACACATGTGTAGGGAAAAACGCATGTCTTGTAGAGTATTACTGACTCCGCGCATTCCAAATCTCTTTTGGCACAATTAACGGGCCTCTTCGGTGACTGTTCGCCAAAGATTCTGCAGAAGTGACGAAAAAGTAAACGTGTTCATAGAGTAGTTTGTACAAAACTCTGTGGCAAGCAAACGCTAATGTTTTGATTACAAATAATGGGTAATGAATGTAATTTGTATCGAGGTTAAATGATGGTCGCTTTCAAAATTAATGTTTTGAGTTTTCCCCTGTGTGTAGCAAAGATGAACTCAAGGTAAAATGAGAATTTTCCCTATTGGTTGCAAAAATACTTAGTTTTCAGGTTTTCTGCCTTTGTTCACATATCTGGTTTTTACAGTGAACAAACACAACAATTGACAGAACAAGGAGAACAATCGGTCGCTATATCAGCACGGTCGGCTTCATGCAGCCAACCCTATCATTTGTCTAGGGATGTACCAATTGTGGATTAGGGTTCCATAGAATTTTTGAGTATATAGTGCTGTCAGTTTTAATGTGCATAAGACTTCACTCTCCTTCAATCACCAAAACGGGCACCGTAGTTGAGAATTTAGAGTTATATTGATGCTTATCAACGTTATGCTAGGTGATTGACTGTCTTCGCATTGTGCTTCAATGATCTGATTCTTGATTTTTATGTTACCATATTCCCGAGAAGACCCGCTTCAACTAGTCTATTGGTTTTGAACAAGCGTTCTAGTTATCTGTATGGTGACATTTACCGGGAACAGCTTGTTCAGCGCACATCAGAACTGTGAACCAGAACTTACCCTTCAGCAAAGCAAGGTTTGGAGCTTGCCCACCTTCATGGCAAGGAAGAAGAATGATTTTTCATACTTTAATTAAAAGAAGAAAGAAATAAAAAAATTACTTGAAACGTTTGCTTTAACAGTACTACAAGAAAAACGAAATCTAAATACAGTATCTTCGATCGCTACAAAAGATTCTTCATGCTCCTCTCAAAAACTTCGCCTGACGAAAAGTCAACACCAATGATGAAAATTCGTTTTCAATTCTCAGGTTTTAGAATAAAAAAAAACGACAATAATAATGTAAATAAACTAAGAAAAAATAATGTGTTCAAAAGAAAAAACAAAAATAAGCAACCCAGCCACTACACTAGATAATGTCGAAAGTAGTTAAGAGTGAAATGGTGCACCGCAGTGTGAGACAACAGTTCGTATCATTTCAGGGCAGGTGGCAAAAATCCTTCTGTTTTATTCCAGATGGACATATTCTAGGTAGAATAAAATTGTTGATCAAAAAGAGTTTTATTCCAGTGGCCCATTTGTAGTCAAATCCACTCGAATAAAACCCCTCTAATGACCTATGTCCACCCAACATTTAGAATATTATACAGTATTTGCCAGAGTACTTCCAAGTCTTAAATCGCAGGTTAGGTTTCGAATATTGCCTTAGGCCAAACCTGTCAGGATAGACAGCTAAAGAGGTAACGCTTAGAGCTGTTTTTTTTTTGCAAATTAGCATATTTTTCGATTACAAGAGTATTTGAAGAGTTGAGATCTTCACATATTTAGGAATCAGACTTCGTACCACTGTTTAGTGGCGCATATGTTTTCTGTATAGCACTCATTTGACTTTTCCAACATGTGTTCAGATAAGAGGTTCGAAAAAGTAAAAAAATTTATGTTTTTAAAATTTCCAAAACAAACGCAACGGCTGCAAACATAAGAAATACGATGCGGAAAATATTATCAGTTCCTGAACGAAATCCAATCTCTTTGTTCGCTTTCATCTCCGTAATGAGTCTTGGCCCGTAAAAATGTGAGAAACACGTGTCAATGTCTACAGAAAGCCAACTTTTTGCCTTTAAAGTAAAGCAAAGCAGCCCACTCATTAGAGGCCAACATCTATGGGTTATGGTAAATTTTTTCCCTACTATACTAACTTCGTTAAAGGATAAAGGATAAAGCTCTCGGCGTTGATCAATCCCTGAGGGATGCGCCATGCATTCGACCTCATTAAGCATCGTTGGAGGTGATTGAATGCATATCTGGCCTTTACAATGACTCGCGGTGGCCGGCCGATGTATCGAGCCAGTGCTGCTATCCTCCCAGAGGAAGTCTGGTACCAATTTGCCGACCCCGGAGGGATGGAAGGCTTGGTGGGCCATGGGCGCATTTTCACGTGCGCGCCGCAGTGGCGCCTCCAACCACTGCGCCACACGCGCCCTTCACTAACTTCGTTACGAACAGTAAAATTTTGCTATGAAATTCAAAGAGAACATTAGTTCCACATCGAATGCGTTGCACTCAGTGCACCCTGGGTGCTATTTATTAATAAATGTTTAATTGATTCAAGAATGACTTTGTTGCTGTGTCTAAAGACTGTCGGCCCGTGTCGCCCAAATTTCACTACTGCTCTCGCCTTCGTTTTGTCGTCGTGCAACCCTCATTCAAGAGGTGGTCGCATTCGTATGGCGAATCGCCTGGCCGCAGTGCAGGGATCCATCACATCACCTCGCTGCCATGGTGTGTCTGCTCACCGAGCGTGACCAGATTACCAAATTAAGGTGTTCCGGACTATTATCAATAGCAGTTGTCGATCTCTGTGGATCGAAGGGAAGTTTTGCTGGGTTCCATAACAACAACAACAACAAAAATTCAGCTGGTGAAAACTTATCGTTTCCGCTGTGGATGTACCAGTTAGCAAGGTCCAAAGTATTTGCTTACTTCTCAAAACCGGCTGTCATTTGGCGTAAAAAAAACGCTTTTGGATTAATCGGTTTATGCGAGACTAACATGAATTTTCCTTTGCCTAACGTTTCGAAGTCTTCGTCTTCTTCAGAGCACCAGTGGTCTAAGTCGATGGTCCACAGTTGTAGGCCTTTGTAGTCGTTTGAGTAGAATAATCCTAAGTGTAGTACAGCTCGAATGAGAACTTCACTCGGCATTGTGTCTTTCATGAAGAATGACTCTTTCTGATTACCCACTAATAATGATTTGCGTTTATGATAACAGTCCACTCGCTCTGCGCTTCTCTATGCCTGCTCCGCTTCAAAAATAAATTTAAAAGAATAGAAATCAAACATTGTGATCCCGTTTACAACCTCACCTCGACTCCGTCCATAGCAGATTTGTGCTACCCATATCATCCCCTTTGCCGAACGATTGTTGATAGCACCGTTAAGAGAAAAATATCAATTCACGACCAATCACCTGTATAACCTGTAGCCCCGCTGATCGTCGAGTGACTCGAGAGGGAGCCAGTAAATCTTCCATTTTCTCCTCTTGCAAGCGACAGTAGCCCATTGGGTTTTGCTCGCACTAGGAACTCGTTGAGCATCATATCTTTCTTCTAGGCTCTTCGTGAAGAACTCTGGATAGACATAACTGGAGCATTCGGAGATATTCGTTCCGTTGGGCGTGAATGGGGCAAACGAAACCTATCCGTTTCTCGTAAACATCGTTTTTGAGAGATTTAGTCGAACACCAATCTTTCCACACACTTTATCAAAGTCGGTAAGCATACGTTCCCTTTGCCTAATGTTTGGTGTTATAAGGACGATGTCATAAGCAAAGCTAACATAATGTAATTGAAGCTCATCGATTTTCTTTCTCATATTATCCCATTCCAATGTTCGCATGACGTTCTGGAGGGTGGCGATGAACAATTTTGGCGAGATGGTATTGCCTTGCCTAACTCCTCTTTCGACGTATGTTAATGTCGTTGTAGAATGGTGATATCATATATTGGTTGCAAAATTTCTGTACAGCTCACGAAAAATCTTTATGTACTGAGTAAGGAGCCCTTGACTGTCAAGAGCTTCCATAACTGCTTCTATATCAATTGAGTCAAAGGCCTTCGGTAAATCAATGAAAATGAGACACAGCGGTCTTTCGTAATCTCGAGATGCTTCGACGAGCCTTTTTATAGTATTGATAAAGTCCATCGTACTAAATCCTTTTCGAAACCCTGCTTGCTCACTGCTCGCATGGCTGCCCTTCGTCCAGTGTTCTGCCAATCCTGTTTAGGATGACTCGGGTGAAAAATTTGTAGATGACAAACAGCAAGCAGATTTTGCTGATGTCGTGGATGTCACCCTTCTTGAAGAACAGCAAGGCCTTGCTTGCACTCCATTGTGTAGGTACCTTGCATTCAGATATGTAACATGTGAACAGTCGAGACAATGTGTTTACGAGGACTGGCGGAACGTTCTACAGGTGTTTTGGTCTTATCCTGTCCGCACCTGGTGTTGTTCGATTTTTCACCGACGAAATAGCATGTCGGATTTCATAAGGGAGAACCGTTGGTACAGCACATCCATTCTCCTTTATTTCATATAACGGAAAGTGGTCATGGCTACAGAAGAGATTTGAGCAGTATTCTTGAATGATTTTCTTCATTGCCTTTCTGGACGCTGTTATTGTTCCGTCTGGGCGTCGGAGCATCTTGGTCTTGCAATTGGCGAAGCTTCGACGGGCTTTGCGAATGCTTTTACCAGCCTCTGCAGCTTCGACCATTACTGCTGCTCTTCTCCCTTTAAGATCTTCTTTTATCGCCTGTCTGCATTGCTTCGCAAGCTCGGGCGGTAGTTCGCGGTTGCCTGCAGCACGTACGATTCCACGCTGGCGTATTAGCTCGACAGTTTCTGGAGACAGACGTCTCTTGGTGACCTTCGAACTCTCAGCTTTCATGGCGCTAATATGAAGATGTTCAGTGAGCCGATAGTATTCCTCGTGAATGTTGTCGACAACGGCATCTTCCCAACAGCCGACTAATGAATTCACTAAGTCCTAGTTTACGGTGGTTCTGCGACTTCGGTTTTTGAATTTAGCGGCTTTTTCTCCTTTCCGCGACAAATAGAAGGCTTAACAAACGAGGCGGTGGTGTGATCCCGTGTAGACTTTTGGGACATCAGCGACATCGGTTAGCCAAAATCTTCTATTTACTATGATGTGGTCTATTGCGTTATGGTACTCTCCATTTGGAGACTTCCACGTCCAGTGTTGAGGGTGTAGCTTCTGGAATTTCGATTTGCCATGGATGGGCTTGGTCTTCACGAGACTCCTAGTGGCCCTTACGCGATAGTATCCCCACTTTCCCGTTCGGCATCTAGCTTCCGCCTTTTGCGTACAACGATCCTGAGAGGATCATTAAGAGCCCAGAACAAGAAACAGCCGTCATAGTGCAAAAATGGGAAAACTCGCGTTTGACAAAAACTTATCTCACGAAATCGCTCTTCAACATGACGGTCAAAATATTGATGGCCGAAATGCTGGTCGCATGACTAAACAAAAACAAAATTCCTCCACCACTAATGCGCAGATGACTTTGGAGATATAATTCCAAGGCTCAATCCAACAGTAATGCATAACGTCCGATTTTTTGAAAACATTAACTGTGAAAATTTCATCGCGACACCCAGAGTAGACGAAAAGAAAAAGTCATCTATACGTTAAAAAACTCTTGAAAGATGTAACACGAAGAAATGCCATTGAAACCTTAGCGCTTAGCTGTTTTCATCCATTCTGAAGGCAAATGCGATTAATGCAACTCATTTCACCGCGATTGTTAATTGTTGACGGGTAAAGACTCTATTCACTATAGTATTTATGCTTCACGACTTTCGTTCTATAGCCCAAATGCCTTTGGAGAAGAGTCGTCTTGGATCCTGCCCTCTGGAGCCCAATTTGCGATCAGGAGTAGAACGATAAGCACATCTCCAGTATTACACAACAAAACACCGACGTCGTTTCACCGCGACACCACAAATTACACGCACTTCTTGCAGCCGATATTAAAACTTATCTTCGGAAGAGAGGAACCATGAGCAAAGCATCCAGTGCGTAGTCATCTTTTCAAATAAAAAGCTTCAAAACAACAAGAAAAAATTCTTTCAAAAAAAAGCTTTGTGGTAACCAGCTCTGTTTGCTAATTGATTGCATTGTTGTGTAGGTACAAATACTATCTCGCCGTTAATATCATGATCTTCCAATAAAACTTAACCAACTGAACAAAATGAAGACCCAGAAAGACTGTAGTATATGAGTCACGGTTGTTTCACTGCGGAATTTATTGATGTTATAAAAAAAGGAGTTCTGCATCATCAAATAATGTTGTGTCGACATTCGTTGGAGGATGGACACATTATACATAAAAGCTACAACGTGATATGTCCTCATCGAAAGACACGTGTATTAGAAAGAAAAAGTAAAAAAAAGTCAGAAAAATGAAAAAAATTGAGAGCGAGGGATTTACCGACGATCTATTACATGGATCCGCCATGCATTGGCCCCAGTTATATGTTATGCAGGTTAAGTGGGGAAATTTCTGGTCTATCCAACAGTTACCAGAGGTATACCGATGTAGCATCCTAGTTTTCTTATACTCGCAAGCAAATTTTGGTTTAGAATGAAGACGGTGAAGGACTGAGGGAGTTTGGGTCAGTCCAAGTAATTGGATAATAAGCAGCGACGGGTGTGTTGCAGAACAACTCAAATAACGGAGCTAGGAGCTGCAGGAAAGGCCAATTCCACTGTGAATAGACAGAAACGAAACTTTGTTTGTAAACAATTTATAGTGAGGCAAGTAATTAAGCAGGGCGGATGACGATTTGATTTTGGAAACCACAACTTATCTGTGTTAGTGCACCATATCACCATAAACGACACGAAAAGGTGATCGTACAGAAGATGGAAAGAAATGGATTGCCTGGTGAAAACACCGTATTATCGTGTTTTACTCAACACTTTGTTATGAAACGGAAACCTATTGCTAACGCTCACACAAATTCGAGAATATTGCGGATAACCCACAAATCTCTTGAACGATGTCATCCAAAATGCAACTGGTCCACATAACACTAAGATTTGCTACGTACTTCAAGTGCTTGAAAAGCCATTCTCTCTTTATGCTTCAGAGCACAATATCACCGGTCACCTGTATCACCTGTACTCCCGTTGATCGTCGAGTGACTCGAGCGGGCGCCAGTAAATCCTCCATTTTTCCCTATCGCGGGCAAGAGTAGCCCAATGGGTTCTCCTCGCTTTAGGGACTCGTCGAGCATCATATCTTTCTTCTAAGCTTTTCGTGAAGAACTCTGACCATCGGGTCGGTGGTCTTCCTGCAGTACGTTTGACATCCCGAGGAATCCAGTCACTAACAGCCCTTGCCCATCGGTTATAATTCATACGCATTACGTGTCCGGCTCACCTTATCTTCGACTGTTTGGCGTATAGAACGGCATATTTGATTTTCGATCGTTGACGTAGATCGGAGCTTCGGATCCCATCCCTTACTTGTGCGAAACGGGATACTCCTATTGTAGGTACAGATCGTCACCATAGTTCTTGATCCAGGCAGCTTCCATTGGTCCTGAGATTTTAGCAGCCTCTCCGTACTCGTCCTACGCAACGCTGCGATATTGGGGGCTCTTTCGGGGTCAGGGGAATGGGGCCCGTTTTTTTTTTACTGTGTTTAGCATATTTGATACCCACGTATAGCTTGCTGGGCTCTGAAAGTGGGGGCTGGGTATATTCACGTGTTGTTGTCCAGAATCTCAAAGAGTGGATATGGAGTTTATTTGTTGGAGGCGACTCCTAACCGCCTCCCATATACTTCCCTGTCACTTGATTGCAGGCTTTTGGCCGAATTGACTCGTAGAATACAATCCGCATAAAGCGAGAATGCACCCACACACGCATGCATGAATACGCTTAGCAAATACAGAAAGTATGTGCCAAATCGGCGCAGCAGAAACAGGGAGTCCATCCCCTGGGTCCACCTGCGTCTCAGGGAAGCAAAGGTCGCTTTTGGTCCGCGATTAACTCCCTATCCGCCACCTGGGGACGCGCCACGTAGCCTCGCGACTAACCGGCTCGAGATTCCTCATATGAGGGAGATCCGTGGCAGAGCACAATATATTGAGAGCCAAATGTAGGTAGGCCAACCATGTATTAAAAAGAGTTGACTGCAAATAGACAAGAAGAACAGTCATTTAGAGCCATTATCCACAAGAAGGGAGAGCGCGTGTGACGCAATGGTCGGAGGCACCTTGCAACACAAATGTGGGATCTATCCCCGCGAACAAGGCTCACCAATCCTTTCATCCCTCCGGTGTCGGAGGATAACTTATCAACGCCGAGAGCTTTTTCCTTTATTTTATCCTTTATGTACAAGATAAAGCTCATATCAACGACGCGTACGCAAGCTGAAATGACTTATGGATAACAATGTATGATATTCGCAGGCGTAACTGTGCACAAAACCAATCCTACCACCATGGACTACGATCGCCACGTAACGGACACGAAAGTAAAATGCCGTAAGCCCTACAACTTCATGAGGAAAAGCTATACATTCAAAGAGGCGCACACGTATTTTTCATCATTTACAAAGAAACTCCCAACAAATAATACATTCAATTTCGAATTTTCTATATACCAAGCCATTGGGTTTATGAAGTGTCGAAGTTGAATTAAATAATCTCTTAAAAGCTTACTTAGCAAACGACGAAACTTAAAAAAAGGTAATTGAATTTTCTTACATTTCAATTGCAACTGTTTTTGACTAATCAACATGACTTCAAAATGTTGAGCTTACACGAGGTTGATAACGATGTTTATTCGGCTAACGTTTCCACGGTTTCGTCTCCGTAGCAGATGATCCGACTCGATGGTTTTCAGTTGTAGGTGTTGTCGAACTAGCTTTTTCGTAGCGCATCGAGCTGGGTCTTTCTCAGTGGAGCTTCTCTCTCGAATGAGCCAAATTCACTAGGAGATGCTCTCCTATACGGAGCAGTTGTTGCTGATATTGTTATTCGTAGATAATAATTTGTTTATCAACGAATAATCCACCTTACAGCATGTCGGTTAGCTTATAACAAAGTTATTGTTATTGACTAAGCTTGTAAGAACTGCTACAAGTCATGAGTTCGTTGAAACGACCACTTGTTTTTCAACAGAACCTACTCTCAATATCACTCTGCTAAGTGAATCATGTCATTCAGCTCTATACAAAATCAGCCAAATTTTTTACGATGTTTTAAATACCGGAAATTATAATGTTTTTCTTACAAGGAATAACTTTTCATGCTTCTTTGATAAGGATAAAAAGGATAAAGCTCTCGGCGTTGGTCAGTTCCTGAAGGATGCGCCATGCATTCGCCTTCATTAAGTATCGTTGCAGGTGATTGAATGCATATTTGGCCTTTACAATGACTCGCGGTGGCCTGCCGATGTATCGAGCCAGTGCTGCTATCTTCCCAGAAGAGTCTGGTAGCAATTCGCCGTCCGCGGAGGGGTGGAAGGCTTGGTGGGCGATGGGCGCAGCAATCGATTCCACGTGCGTGCCGCAGTGGCGCCTCCAACCACTGCACCATTCGCGCCCTTGCTTCTTTGATTTTTCCAATTATTACGAAAAAAGTCCACGGATCTCCCTCATATCAGGGATCTGAAGCCGGTTAGTCGCGAGGCTGCGTGGCGCATCCCAGGTGGCGGATAGGGGGTTAATCGCGGACCAAAAGCGACCTTTGCTTCCCTGAGACGCAGGTGGATCCAGGGGATGGACTCCCTGTTTCTGCTGCGCCGATTTGGCACATACTTTCTGTATTTGCTAAGCGTATTCATGCATGCGTGTGTGGGTGCATTCTCGCTTTATGCGGATTCTATTCTACGAGTCAAACTGGCCAAAAGCCTGCAATCAAGTGACAGGGAAGTATATGGGAAGCGGTTAGGAGTCGCCTCCAACAAATAAGCTGCATGTCCTCTTTGGGAGAGCCTGGCACGCTACCTGTGAGTATACCCAGCCCCCACGTTCAGAGCCCAGCAAGCTATACGTGGGTATCAAATATGCTAAACACAGTAAAAAAACGGGCCTCATTCCCCTGACCACGAAAGAGCCTCCAATTTCGCAGCGTTGGGTAGGACGAGAACGGAGAGGCTACTAAAATCACACAGCCAATGGAAGCCGCCTGGATCAAGAACTATGGTGACGATCTGTACCTACAATGCACCTACACCTGCATTCGAGTCTTCGACAGAAGACTTGCCCTGCAAGCAAGAATGATAAGGTACGACGTCATCGGCCTGGCCGAGACGAGGCAACGCCACCCAACGCTTTAAATGACACTGGAGAAGAACTGTTCCTCGGAACATACGACAGTAGAGGCGCAGGCGGTATCCACGTTCTCGTCAACACGAGTTTGTCCATGAACATCGATTCATTTAAACAGCTTACAACCCGAACCGGACGTTTACGATTAAGAAGATGTGGATCAACACCGGCTTTGACAATCTTCGTCGTTTACGCGCCAACATCAAACTGTGACGAAGGAGAAGTCGAAGTGTTCTACATGAACTCGGAGAGGTTCTACAGAGGAGGCCATACATTCTTCAAGGTCATCATTGGAGATTTCAATGCCAAGATCGGACCAAGAAGATCGTCTGAGGAACGTCACATTGGAACCCACGGATTAGAATGGAACGAACAAGGTGAGCGGCTCTCTGAGTTTATCATGGCGACCAAAACCATCCATGGTAACTCACAATTCCAGAACCCCCCTGTCAACGATGGACGTGGGAATCTCCTAATGGAGAGTACCATAACGAAATAGACCACATCATAGTTAATAGGAAGTTTTGCCTAACCGATGTCGCTGTTGTCCTAAAATTTTACACGGAATCAGACCACCGTTTCCTTCGTGCAAGATTTTATTTCTCGCGGAAAGGAGGAAAAGCGGCTAAATTTAAAAACCGAAGTCCTAGAACCACCACAAACTGAAACTTATTCAACTCATTATTCTGCTGTTGGGAAGATGCCGTTGTCGATAACATCGACGAGGAACACGATCGGCTCATTCAACATCTTCACGTTAGCGCCATGAAGGCTGAGAGTTCAAAGGTCACCAAGAGACGTCTGTCTCCAGAAACTCTCAAGCTAATACGCCAGCGTGGAATCGTGCGAGCTGCAGGCAACCGCGAACTAACGTCCGAGCTTGCGAAGCAAATCAGACAGGCGATTAAAGAAGATCTTAAAGAGAGAAGAGCAGCAGTAATGGTCGAAGCTGCAGACGCTGGGAAAAGCATTCGCAAAGCCCGCCGAAGCTTCGCCAATTACAAGACCAAGATGATTGCACTCCGACGCCCAGACGGAACAATAACAGCGTCCAGAAAGACAATGGAGAAAATTACATACGATTACTACTCAGATCTTTTCGATAGCCACGTCCATCTCCCGTCTTATAAAATAAAAAAGGATGGATATGCAGTTCCACCGGTTCTCCCTTCCGAAATCCGACATGCCATTTCGTCGTTGAAAAATCGAACAGCACCAGATCCGGAGAGGATAAGATTAGAACAACTGAAGAACCTTCCGCCAGTCTTCGTAAGCACACTGGCTCGACTCTTCACATGTTGTTGTTCAAGAAGGGCGACCTACACGATATAGGCAACTATCGCCCAATCTGCTTGCTGTCTGTCGTCTACAAACTTTTCACTCGAGTCATCCTGAGAAGGATTGACAGAACACTGGACGAAGGAGAGCCGTGCGAGCAATCAGGGTTTCGAAAAGGATTTAGTACGATGGACCACATTCACACGTTAACAAGGTTCATTGAAGTATCGCGAGAGTACAAAAGACCGCTCTGTCTCACCTTTATCGACTTAGAGAAGGCCTTTGATTCAATTGAGATAGCGGTCACGGAAGCCCTTGGTAGTCAAGGAGTCCCTACTCAGTACATAAAGACTCTTCGTGAGCTATACAATAATTTCACAACCAAGATTTCACCATTCTACAACGATATTAACGTTGACGTCAAAACACGAGTTAGGCAAGGCGATACAATCTCGCCAAAATTATTTACAGCCACCCTCCAGAACGTCATGCGAACATTGGAATGGGATAATATGGGAGTGAAAATCGATGGTCGGCAGATACACCACCTTCGCTTTGCTGATGATATCGTTCTTATAACACCAGACATTAGCCAAACGGAACGTATGCTTGCGGACTTTGATAAAGCGTGTGGAAAGATTGGTCTGCGACTAAATCTCAAGAAAACGGTGTTCATGAAGAACGGATTGGTTTCACTTGAACCATTCACGTTCAACGGAACCAACGGAAGGAATGTCTCCGAATGCTCCAGTTATGTCTACCTAGATCGCGAAATCAATGTGATGAACGGCGTAGTTGCAGAGGTGAGCAGAAGGGAACGAGCGGTTTGGAGAGCTTTCAAGAGCACCGAGAGGATGTAGTGAAGAGAACAAAGAACACCCGACTCCGTGCCCACCTTTTCGACTCAACGGTTCTTCCTGCCCTAACGTATGCGTCAGAAACTTGGTCGCTACGTAAGCAGGATGAAAGATCACTCAGCGTTTTCGAACGCGCAGTCGAAAGGACGATGCTAGGAGAATCATGTTTTACACAAGTAAGGGATGGGATCCGAAGCTCCGACCTACGTCAACGATGAAAAATCAAAGATGCCGTTCTATACGCCAAACAGTTGAAGATAAGGTGGGCCGGACATGTAATGCGTTTGAATGATAACCAATGGACAAGAGCCGTTAGCGACTGGATTCTTCGGGATGTCAAACGTACTGCAGAAACACCACCGACCCGGTAGTCAGAGTTCTTCACGAAAAGCCTAGAAGAAAGATATGATGCTCGACGAGTCCCTGAAGCGAGGAGAACCCACTGGGCTACTCTTGCACGCGACAGGGAAAAATGGAGGGTTTGCTGGCGCCCGCTCGAGTCGCTCTACGATCAACGGGATTTCAGGTGATACAGGTGATGAAAAAGGTAATGTATTTGCGAAAACAAACCAATTAATAGTAATTTGCATTTACCATAAAACAGAAGGACGCTTGCTGTGCAGAGATGAAGTACATAAATAGTCATTGCTTCAATATCTCGGCCTCAGTAAACTGGAATTCCATCCCTCCTCAATCTGACGACAAGAGAAACACCAATTTCATAGAGCGATGCCTCCCAGAAGATATTTTTAGATTACGAGTACATTCAATAACATCTGCGGTGCTTAATAAAGTCGAGTGTATGACGTCAGAGATTGATGAACGCCAAATGCTTTATCCCTTTTTTGTCCTTTAAATGAGGAATACGAAAACACTGTTGAGAAATTGCGTTGTTGTGCTCGATTATAAAATAGAACTGGTTGTTCTGAAAGCTCTTGCACTTATCTCATTCCACTCGACATCCATTTGAAATGTATAGATAATTAAGAGACGATAGCTTACGTTCAAATTGCGTTGCTTTGCAGCTTTTATTTCAGTAGGTGATGATAATTACTTCATTAAAACAGTGATGGAAAACCTATGGTAATGATCAATAAACGGCTTGGCAGTGGGCGACGGTCCATGTTCCATGTATCCGTCCCTACCTTCGAAGCCTTGTTCGCGAAAAACTAGTGATGAATAGTTCTATTTCACTCATACATGATGACTTATACTTTTTCATTTTTAAGCTCTTGTTTTACTTAAATTAGAAATTCGATATTAGTGACAGGAACACAAGTAACGTTATTATAGGGGTTTATTGTCCCAAACAACGCAAAGAATTTTCGTATTTTCATAAGACTTCCTTCATATCCCGTACCTCATAGTTTAGTACATAGTTTTTCGTAGAAAAAAAATTTATTATGTACATTTCTATTCATTGTTGTGTAGCCGTTGGTGAATACCGTGCATTAGCTATCTTCAGCATTTTAAAAGCTGACCATTTCCCACACCATATCCTGCTTCCGAGTTCTTCTTAGTCATCGACCTATTCAAGGGTGTTTAAAGCACTTTGCTGTTTAGATATCATATCCTTAGAAAGCTGCAGTTACGTTAGAAAGTGTCTTTAATCTAAAATCTTACTGCACCATGAAGACAAAAATTGCTTATCTTACGGAGAAGTCCATGAAAGTGAAGGAAAACACCTCCTAGTTTAAGTTTTTTCTTAGGTTTGTTCGAAAATACTTGCTATCATCTGTCCTAGGCATACCTTTATTACTATCTTATCCCGAAAACTACTCCACCGTCCATTTTTATTACTTTTTCACTATCTGAATAAAATACTTGAAAATGTGCAAAAATTAAACAATGCATAAGATTTTCTAAGAGATTCTGGATCGCAACTGATGAACGTGTTTGCAAGGAAATTCTCTTTAGTGGCCATTCTTCTCTTTTCTGTAATCCTAACGTAATTGGTTCAACGATTCTACTTGATTGATGTGGATTTGCTTGTAATTGTCGTCAAAATTAGAGCCGACATAGAAGAGTTTTGTAGTAAACAATCGTACATAAAAAAACTGAGATTTCAACGAATTCTATGGAAAGCAAAAATAACCGTGAGCGATAGAAATACAACGAATGGATGACTGAAATCCTGGAAGACATTTGTCAATTTCACTTACCCAAAGGCGCCTACTCGAGATCTTGCCCTGATGCAGCTGCTTTCAACGCTGTAAAATGTGAGTGTAATTTTATATTGTATGTGTTACAATTAGGAACAAATGAGAAAGCAGTCAGAGAAGAAACAAGGCTTCATTAAAAAAAAAGTTTTTCTGTAGAAATCAATGAAGCCTCTATTTGCCTTTGTCGTTTCTAATAGGAAATCAGGGAGTCCTGCTCATTCTACAAATTTGGACAGCATCATATTTTCCCTATGGAATTTTTTTTTTGAAGAAGTCTAACAATCATGTCCTTATCTTTTTGTCAGCGTAGCATTCCGTGCCAACATTCATAGGACCAAAGTCTTTCCGAAAGTGTTAAAAATGCTTCCGATAGAGTACGATGTCCCTTTTCTGCATAACAATAATATTTACGGAACACGTCTTTTCAATTGAAAGAAAAGTTTATCGCATGTACTGCCAAGTTTATGGGGTTTCATTGCACATCTTCATAAATTCCCGCTATGAAAGAATAAGTTGTTTTCTTCTAGTTAT
Organism: Angiostrongylus cantonensis; assembly: GCA_009735665.1. Lineage (NCBI taxonomy): Eukaryota > Metazoa > Nematoda > Chromadorea > Rhabditida > Metastrongylidae > Angiostrongylus > Angiostrongylus cantonensis. The sequence goes on along the minus strand of MQTX01000186.1, from coordinate 706,814 downwards.
AATGTGAAATAAGACAAGGAATGAACAATAAATCACTGCTATTCGAAAAACAAGCGTATGTCCTAATGAACTTCTTTTTTTCCGAATAGTACCTTACACCAATGCACTTGTTTCTTGAGGCTCCCAGAGCTCGCGATAAAAAATATTCTCCTTGTTATTAATCAGCTTTACAACATATCGTTTATTCAGAAGACAACAAAATGCTTTCTCCCATGAGAGCTTTTCCTTCGGCTTCATATCACGAGGTTCCATTGGAGTACACAGCTTCTTGGAGGTGACCTCCTTTTTGCCAAAATGAAATTTCATCACAGACTTACGAGAAATTATGACGCATATTTGACAAATGTTGAAGTCAGAAAAGAATTATAATACGTATCTTAGTGGATAAGGAACGAATTCCAAAAAATAGAATTGGTTTTTCCTAAAAAGGCCTCGAAATTTTCAATTTTTTAGATGATTTTTTTTTGGAAGAGACAGCCAAGAACGACGTTAGGAAGAAACATCTCACAGAAAAACAGTGGATATCAGAAAAATTGTCAATTGTAGAAAATTTTTGAGAAACTGAATGTTTTTAATCCATGAGGTTTTGAATGCCAGCTCCTGAAAATTTGCTGAGCGCTTGAGAGTTATTCTAAGTTGGCTGAGGGACTCGGCAGTACTTTGTTCTAAGGAAGGGTAGCAGTAAAATCGAAGCAAATCGGTGTGAATTATTGAGAAGCGACGGCAGGTGAAATCATAAGTAAATTCGATGAATAATTTCTGAAAGTAAAACCCTTTCACACGATAAGAATTTAAGTACATAAGCCAAAAAAAAAAAATCAGCTCTAAGCCAACGCATCCGTTTTCTGAAAATCTTCCGATGATTTATTGAAGTGATTTAGTGTTAATTAGAAGCCTTTAGAGATAAAAGGAAGTCATTGGTGAAATTAAATGTTTATGTTCTCAAACATCTTAAAGGTCTGATGAAGGTACAATTTTACCGTGACGATAATAGTTTCCTAGGTTATCTGAATTCGCACTGCGTTAATTGTGATCATTACCACTTCTACATCAAACTACTTTGTTGGCAGACATTTAATGCGTTCAAATAGTAGAATTTTGCAAAAAAAATGTCACAAAATTCAAGCAGTTAACTGCCGGAATTGGCGCTTGAACATAGTTTTCACTATGGTGATTGAAGATTTGAGAGCGAAAACTAACAAGATCGACTTTTAGTTCGATTGCTTTCCGTTTCTTCAGAACCCTTGCGTCGAACCATTTCACTCGATCACGAACGAATAGGGTTGGACCTACCCCTGCTGCCGCAACCTTCTCTCCTTTTTAGCTGTTACTCTTACTCGCCCGCACTCTTTAACGCGTCGTTCACAACCTTTTGAAATCATGAAGCATCTCAACCCTTACGTCGCTACGAAAAAGCCTGCTTAGAAGGCTTCATTAATTCACCCCATATGAAATTCGTAGAAGGTGATGACAAGATTCTCCAACGCTCAAAACGGTTTTCACCGACGATTCTTTAATACTTTCTAGAAAAAGCCACAATTTTTTTTCGGAAATGTTTTTTGACATCGTTCTACCATCTGGATCGTCGGACTTTCTTTGTATGTTCAAATACTCTCCATTCTCTTTTATCCACAGATATTCTAAAATGCAATATTGGTGTGTACTTCATGTTTTTTCTACCGTGTGAGATAAAGTTTAGTAAAGACAAACTTCTTATGTTTTCAATAACCACAGCCGCCTCTACTAAAGGTTTGCTTCTTGTTTCGTCAATGTAGCCTGAAACTCGGGCTGAATTCTCTCTAAGTAGACGTCACGACACTTCGTGTTTTTATGTTTTAGGAATTAAAAAAAGGTGTCCTGCAAATTGCATCCTTGAACAATGCGTTCCTTGAAATAAAAGATTATTTTCAGTTGACATCTTCTCATAGTAGATTGGACAGTTCATGAATCCTCTTTGAGTATCTATTGTCGTCGACATGTCATTAGATTCTTCCGCATACACTTCAACACATTGGCTAAGTCTTCCTAAGGAAACCGGCAGTGTTCTCAAATGTAATTGAGCCCATAGCATTTGGAGTTACGTTTAAGTTGATTTCCAAAGACACCTGACTAGTAGTTCCACAGTCAATCACAAGTTGATTAGTAACATTAATTGCGAATCGACATCGAGTCCACTTTATGAACCACGCTGCATTATTATTTAATTGGCACTTTCAGCAAAAGCAGAGAAGTCGTTTACCTCACTTTTCGAAATAAAATTGATGCCTTGATATTTAGAACTTTAAAGCTTTCAAAGCATGGGATTGTGCTCTTCGAAGAGAAAACCCACACCGGAATTGTCTGATGATGAAGTAGCAGCCATCAGGGAAGTGTGGATAAGGTAAGGAAGTTCTTCTTACAAAGGAAAAAACTAGAAATTGACATTTTATTCAGAAATTTGGATAATAACTAAAAAATCAGTAGTATTAGCCGCCGATGTTTTGGGAGAATTCCGGCCACAAGGCAGCAAAACTTTCTCGATCCACAACTTCATTGCTGCTATTTTGGTGAAGGAAAAAATGAGGACTCCTTAGCATTGGTTATACGGGTATTCAGAGGAAAACTTTCCTAAAGCTGGTCGGGTATTGGTTAAATGAAGAACGAACTGAGGCGCACACGATGTCTCAAGTAGTCGCACAGGACTTCGACTGTTCGACTGTTCATGCACATATGAATCACTGCCTGCAGAGAGGAAGCCCCAAGATAATTAGATACACTTCTTCCGTAGAAGAACACAATACACAACAACAGTAGCTGATATTTCGGCAGTATCGCCTTCATCAGAGCCCGAAAGGGTATAATGATATACAATTTACTAGGCCAAGCGCATCAATAACACTTACAGAAAGACGAAGAACTCTATGGTAGTTACATGACCAACAGCTTCTTGAAAAACTCACAGCTTTTTTACGTGAATTCCAGTGAGGAAGATTAGAACAACTGATTATAGTCGCATATGGGTGATGACTGCACCATCCGACATCAGATATTGATACGAACACACAGGGTCAGGTCGCGTATGACCTCTGAACATTCATCTTTGCTATTCATTGTAGGGTTTTTGGAATTTATCCAAGAAGCCTTAAAAACTTTGCACGTTAGTGTTTTAGTCTCCTGTGAAAGGATATTGACTATTACTTCAAAATCATCTGCGCTATGCTTTTGTATCCTTTGTGTGCCTAGTGGGGTACTTTGTCTCAGTTTTCGTTTGCCATCTAGGTCTTTTTTTATACGGATACACAAGGCTCTGCCTGTTTCGTCAATGTATTTATCTCCGTAATCATTGCAGGAGATCAGGTACATCGTACCTGAACTCATGCAATCACCGTCCCTGCAGTAAGGGCAATTTACGCAATTTGTTGTTTCGCATAGACGGTCATACAAACGGTTACGAACTAACTGGCGACGTAGAGGATCCGGTGGTATTTCAACTAGCGCTGCCGATTCCTCTAGACCTGTCCTTTTTAGGGATCGTTTTATAGTTATGCTTACTTCATCGCTAATAAAAGGCAGCATAAACAGGACTTTCTTTTGGTCAAGTGTTTCGTTTCGGCGCGTCGCTCTCCTTCTAAACTTATCTCGTGCGGTAACTACTTCGTAGCCATTGGAGATGGCTATTCGCCGAGCCAAGTCGCGCGATTCTTCCTTTAACTCCCTAGTTGTGCACAAAGAGGTGGCTTTTCGAAACATGGTTCTCACAAGCGCCCTCTTTGTCTGTGAAGGGTGGCAAGATAGAAAATGAACGAAGAGGTTCCTGTTACTTGGGTTTCGGTACCACTTTGTTATGTAACTGCTACATGATAGGTTTATTTGGACGTTTAAAAACGGAAGCCAGTTTTTTCTCGGTTTCTCTCGGGTGAACTTAATGTACTCAGACTGCTCGTTCAACAGATCAAAGCATTTGTCCATCTACTCCTACGTAGAGAAGACGACAAAATAATCATCCACATATAAGCAGTAAAGTAGTGGCCGGAGAGCGAGAACGAGGGCTTCTCTCTTATACATAAACGCACTGGTAAGGCTTGGTGCCATTCGTCCTATTGCCAACCCACTTATTTGCATGTGACATTTTCCAGACCATCTGAAGATCGAGCAGTTTAGGTACTCCTTTAAGAGAGCCATAATCTGCTAGATGGACAAGCCATTCATTTTTATTCTTCCTTCATGTTCACCACGAAGTTCGAAAATAGCTTGCATTGCGGAGTCATTCGATACATTGCTTTAGAGCGCAGAAACATCGAAAGACTCCATCACGTACGCATTATTAGGAGATGCGTGACGTAGACGTTCTAGGAACATTTGGGTGTTCGTGAGGTGAGCTGGAATGTGGTTAAGCAGCTAGGTGAGTCCTAAGCTTAGAAACCATGTTATTCTATCCGTTGGTCCGTCTACGCAGCTGTGGGTCTAACGTTGAATGATGATGGATTGGTTGACGCAACATCATCAGAAGATACCAACTTATGTGTTTTAATAAGTAGGTATAAGGCGTGACATGTTGATTTATTGATCGTAAGGTGTGAAACAACCGATGATTCTAAACCTGGAGCCTTTGCCACGCTGACCCATTGCTTCTTTAGCTTTCGGTATTGATGTTTCTATTCCTTTTCAGATGATGGGCGATGTATTGCAACATCACTAAAATGTTCCTCCGTTATCTTAACATCCAAATGGCGAGGAATAACTACAAACTCTCCCACTTTTCACTAACAGACAACCTTATTGTTTTCGAGCTTATTAATTCTCTAATTTTGCCACATTTTTGTGCAGCTGTGAGGTTAGAGATAAACATTCTGTCGCGGTAGTGATTAAGGGTCTTGAGAACTCCGTTCGAAAATATGCGGATTTTTGTGCCAGTTCCGTCGTTGTAGTCCTGCTGTCTAAAAACGTTCTAGGGAAAGGAGATGGGCTGTATTGTCGCCGCCTCTCGATTTTTATCTCTACTTGATGCTTCTTGTTTCGCCTGATAGCAATTAAGGGCATAACAATACCTGAGAGTGTGCG
>MQTX01000186.1:647282-700587 GCA_009735665.1 Angiostrongylus cantonensis | reverse complement strand
GTACCTGAACTCATGCAATCACCGTCCATGCCGTAAGGGTAAATTCCACAATTTTTTGTTTCACACAGACGGTCATACGGGCGGTTACCAACTAACTGACGACATAGAGGAGCAGGTGGCATCTTATCTATCACTGCCGATTTCACTAGACTTGCCCTTCTTAAGCACAGTTTAATAGATACGCTTACTTCATCGTTAATTAAGGGCAACATAGACGGGACTTTCTTCTGGCCATGTGTTTCGTTTCGGCGCGTCGCTCTCCTTCCAAACTTATCTCGTGCGGTAACTATTTCGTAGCCATTGGAGATGGCTATTCGCCGAGCCAAGTCGCGCGATTCTTCCTTTAACTCCCTAGTTGTGCACAAAGAGGTGGCTTTTCGAAACATGGTTCTCACAAGCGCCCTCTTTGTCTGTGAAGGGTGGCAAGATAGAAAATGAACGAAGAGGTTCCTGTTACTTGGGTTTCGGTACCACTTTGTTATGTAACTGCTACATGATAGGTTTATTTGGACGTTTAAAAACGGAAGCCAGTTTTTTCTCGGTTTCTCTCGGGTGAACTTAATGTACTCAGACTGCTCGTTCAACAGATCAAAGCATTTGTCCATCTACTCCTACGTAGAGAAGACGACAAAATAATCATCCACATATAAGCAGTAAAGTAGTGGCCGGAGAGCGAGAACGAGGGCTTCTCTCTTATACATAAACGCACTGGTAAGGCTTGGTGCCATTCGTCCTATTGCCAACCCACTTATTTGCATGTGACATTTTCCAGACCATCTGAAGATCGAGCAGTTTAGGTACTCCTTTAAGAGAGCCATAATCTGCTAGATGGACAAGCCATTCATTTTTATTCTTCCTTCATGTTCACCACGAAGTTCGAAAATAGCTTGCATTGCGGAGTCATTCGATACATTGCTTTAGAGCGCAGAAACATCGAAAGACTCCATCACGTACGCATTATTAGGAGATGCGTGACGTAGACGTTCTAGGAACATTTGGGTGTTCGTGAGGTGAGCTGGAATGTGGTTAAGCAGCTAGGTGAGTCCTAAGCTTAGAAACCATGTTATTCTATCCGTTGGTCCGTCTACGCAGCTGTGGGTCTAACGTTGAATGATGATGGATTGGTTGACGCAACATCATCAGAAGATACCAACTTATGTGTTTTAATAAGTAGGTATAAGGCGTGACATGTTGATTTATTGATCGTAAGGTGTGAAACAACCGATGATTCTAAACCTGGAGCCTTTGCCACGCTGACCCATTGCTTCTTTAGCTTTCGGTATTGATGTTTCTATTCCTTTTCAGATGATGGGCGATGTATTGCAACATCACTAAAATGTTCCTCCGTTATCTTAACATCCAAATGGCGAGGAATAACTACAAACTCTCCCACTTTTCACTAACAGACAACCTTATTGTTTTCGAGCTTATTAATTCTCTAATTTTGCCACATTTTTGTGCAGCTGTGAGGTTAGAGATAAACATTCTGTCGCGGTAGTGATTAAGGGTCTTGAGAACTCCGTTCGAAAATATGCGGATTTTTGTGCCAGTTCCGTCGTTGTAGTCCTGCTGTCTAAAAACGTTCTAGGGAAAGGAGATGGGCTGTATTGTCGCCGCCTCTCGATTTTTATCTCTACTTGATGCTTCTTGTTTCGCCTGATAGCAATTAAGGGCATAACAATACCTGAGAGTGTGCGTTCGTCAGTAGAATTGGGCCCATGTTTTTGCAGCATCACAGGCCGTTTCTAAGACAACCCTGTGTAGAGGATAGCACACAACTTTTATGAGCTTCAATATCGACTCCGCTATCAAGCGTTCCCATTCTATACCTACTTATTAAAACACACAGGCTGGTATCATCTGATGATCTTGCATCAACTAATCCGTCATCATTTAAGGTTAGGCCCATCATCGCTTATGTAGACGGGCGAACGGATAGAATAACATGGTTTTTAAGCCTTATACTTACCCAGTTGCTTAACCACATTTTAGCCTACCTTACGAACATTCAGATGTTCCTGAAACGTCTACGTGACGCGTATCCTAACAACGCGTGCGTGATCGAGTCGTTCGACGTTACCGCGCTGTACCCAAACGTATCGAATGACTCCGCAATGCAAGCCATCTTCGAACTTCTTCTTGAACATGAAGGAAAAACAAAAATGCATGGTTTGTCCATCCAGCAGCTTATGGCTCTCTTAAAGGAGTGCCTAAACTGCTCGATCTTCAGATGGTCTGGAAAATGTCACATGCAAATAAGTGGGTTGGCAATAGGACGAATGGCACCAAGCCTTACCAGTGCGTTTATGTATAAGAGAGAAGCCCTCGTTCTCGCTCTCCGGCCACTACTTTACTGCTTATATGTGGATGATTATTTTGTCGTCTTCTCTACGTAGGAGTAGATGGACAAATGCTTTGATCTGTTGAACGAGCAGTCTGAGTACATTAAGTTCACCCGAGAGAAACCGAGAAAAAACTGGCTTCCGTTTTTAAACGTCCAAATAAACCTATCATGTAGCAGTTACATAACAAAGTGGTACCGAAACCCAAGTAACAGGAACCTCTTCGTTCATTTTCTATCTTGCCACCCTTCACAGACAAAGAGGGCGCTTGTGAGAACCATGTTTCGAAAAGCCACCTCTTTGTGCACAACTAGGGAGTTAAAGGAAGAATCGCGCGACTTGGCTCGGCGAATAGCCATCTCCAATGGCTACGAAATAGTTACCGCACGAGATAAGTTTGGAAGGAGAGCGACGCGCCGAAACGAAACACATGGCCAGAAGAAAGTCCCGTCTATGTTGCCCTTAATTAACGATGAAGTAAGCGTATCTATTAAACTGTGCTTAAGAAGGGCAAGTCTAGTGAAATCGGCAGTGATAGATAAGATGCCACCTGCTCCTCTATGTCGTCAGTTAGTTGGTAACCGCCCGTATGACCGTCTGTGTGAAACAAAAAATTGTGGAATTTACCCTTACGGCATGGACGGTGATTGCATGAGTTCAGGTACTATATACCTGATCTCTTGTAATGATTGCGGGGACGAATATATTGGCGAAACGGGCAGAGTCTTGTGTATCCGTATAAAAAAAGACCTAGATGGCAAACGAAAACTAAGACAAAGTACCCCACTAGGCACACAAAGGATACAAAAGCATAGCGGAGACGATTTTGAAGTGAAAGCCAATATCCTTTCACAGGAGACTAAAATACTAACGTGCAAACTTCTTGACGCTTCTTGGACAAATGCCAAAAACCCTACAATCCCTACAATGAATAGCAGGGATAAATATCCGGAGGTCATACGCGACCTGATCCTGTATATTCGCCAGGCGAAACGAAGGACCCGCATGGTGTGGTGGTGAGTGCGTTACTCCCCGGAAAGGAAAATAGCGCGTTCGTTCTCCACCATAGACGCCTAGTCCAGAGTTTTGCAAATATCTCAGCTTCATTAAAGTTATATTTCGCAGTATACCCTGTCATTAAAAAAAATAGGCATAAACAAAAATGGTTAAGTATCAAGTCTGTCACAAATTGAAAGAGTCAGTCTTCTCTGTATAAATAATCGATTTTGTTTTCTTTCAGAGCAAAAAACAACAATGTCGGTAAGAAGATCCTTCAAACGTTAATCGAAAAGCGTCCGAAATTCGCCGAATATTTTGGCATACAAAGTGAATCACTTGATATAAAAGCGTTAAACCAAAGCAAGGAATTTCATTTACAGGTGCGAGGTTTATTTTGAAACTGTTCTACTGCCTTGAAAGCAAAATGCTCAATTTTGTCCCGGATTTGACAGGGCAGCACTTAAAACGTTTTCAGTGTCGTCAACCCACTGATTTTTAAGTTATAAAGTACTTCTTCATGAAGGCGTTTTGAAACCTTTAAGTTTTGTAAGAAGAATTGTTTTTAAAGGTAGCGGGGAGGAGCGGGATTTTCGTTCAGCACAATGAAGACCTCCGGATGAAAATTCCATCGGCGAGCAATAAGCAAGAGTAAGAAACGAATGACTGGCAAATAACGTTCTAGACGCCTTTAAAATTTAAAACGGAAATTATAAAAATGAAATAGGAACTAGATAGGAAACCCCCATAGTGAGTCAAGTGAGCTTTACAAATAACACTAAGATACACATAGCACCACAAAAGCTTTTAAAATTAGGAGTAAAATGCTCATTCATATTTGAAGCGTTGGTGTAAAGCTCACTAGGCAACGTTTCTAGAAAGAATTTTTTTTTTGAATTTTCACTCCAGTAACTTAAACTCAATTCGATATCGATCAGTAATTTAGAGCTGAATTGCAACTCGTGTTCGGTGTAAATTATAGCTGATATCATGACTTTTTCTGAATATTTAGGCTAAGCTAACGAGAGAATTGCACGGTTAGCATAGTGGTAACAATGCTATTCAATTCGAGTAAGGCCTTCGTTTGACTCTTTTTGAAGCCAGATCTTTTTCTTTCTGGGTGGTGTAATTGGCACCGGAATTCTCAGACAAGCCTTCTAAGATTCGTAAAAATTTGGGGCCCCTAGCACAGTCATCGCAGGATTCCAGGTCGGCGTCGACTCTACTCGCACCGAACGAAATTTGTAAAGATAGGAAATCCTCAAACAGAAAAAGGAAATATACCTGAATGTGACGGCTTTAAAGCATGACCAATGTGACGAAATGGTTCTACCGCTGGAAGTGCTGGAATTCGAACAACATAATGTCGGGTCGTTTGAAAAAAGAAGAGAAGTACCCAGGATCGACTTTATATTAACCTCGGCATTGAGTTATGATTTCGTCGTTTTCTCTCGGAGCAATCGCGAGGTTGTCAAACAGCATACATTTCCTTCCATGCAATAACACACATACAACACAATCGTAACTGACGTTTTGGCAGAATCGCTCTCTTCAGAGCCTGGAAGGGTACACTAATACGCAACCTACTTGGTCAAACACTTCAACAGCACTAACAGAAAGATGAAAATCTGATCGATAATTACAAGATCAACGGCTTCTCGAAAAAACCCACCGCTTTTTTCATCTGTCTTCCACCGAGGAAGAACGGCCGCTCAGAGTCGCATATGGCTGACGACTACAGCACCCCCAATCAACGATCGATACGAAGGTAAGGAGCGAGATCACGCGTGATCTCGGGACATTCCTCCCTGCTACTCATTGTAGGATTTTTGGCATTTATCCAAAAAGTATCGAAGAGCTTGCCCATTGGTGTTTTGCGATCCCGTCCGAGAATAGCGATTTTTATATCAAAGTCGTCTCCGCTATGCTTCTGTATCCTATGCGTGCCTCGTGACGTGCTTTGTCTTGCTTTTCGTTTGCCATCTAGGTGTTCTTTTATGCGGATACGTAAAGGTCTGCCCGTTTCGCTAATATATTCGTCTCCGCAAACACCACAAGAGATTAGGTATATCGCACCTGAACTCAAGCAGTCACCGTATCTGCCATAAAGGCAAACTACGCAATTTTGTGTTTCATACAGACGGTCATTCAAGCGGTTACGAACTGACTGGTGACGAAGAGTATTCGGTGGCATTTCAATTACCGCTACCGATTCCTCTAGATCTGCCCTTCTTAAGCATCGTTTCATCGCTGCACTTATTTCATCGCTAACGAAGGGCAGGATAAACGGGACTTTGGTTTGGCCAAACCGTTCCTTTTGGAGCGCCGCTCTCCCTGGAAACTTATCTCGTGGGGTTACAATTTTGTAGCCATTGGAGATGGATATTTGCCGAATCAAGTCGCGCGATTCTTCCCTTAGTTCCCTACTTGTGCACACAGAGGTGGCTGTTTGAAACATGTTTCTCGCAAGCGCCCTCTTTGTGTGTGAAGGGTGACAAGAAAGGGAGTGAACTAGGATGTTTTTGTTACTTGGTTTTCGGTACCACTTTGTCATGTAACCGCAACTTGACAAGTTAATTTGAACGTTTAGAAACGGGAGCCAGTCGTCCTTCAATTTCTCCCGGGTGAACTTGTTGTACTCTGACTGCTCATTCAATAATTCAAAGTGTTTGCCCATCTCCTCCTGTGTACAGAATACGGCAAAACAATCGTCTATATATCTGCAGTAGAGTAACGGTCGGAGACCGAGAACGGAGGCTTCCACTCTAGACATAAACGCAATGGCAAGGCTTGGTGCCAGCCGCTGTCCCATTGCCAGCCCCCTTATTTGCGCGTAGTATTTCCCAGACCATCTGAAGATCGAGGAGTGTAGGCACTCCTTTAAGAAAGCCATAAGCTGCTGGATGGAGAAGCCATGCATTTTTGTTTTTCCTTCATGTTCAAGAAGAAGTTCGAAGATGGCTTGCATTGCGGAGTCATTCGATGCGTTGGTGTAGAGTGCGGAAGCATCGAAAGACTCCATCACGCACGCGTTGTTAGGAGACGCGTTACGTAGACGTTTCAGGAACATCTGAGTGTCCGTAAGGTAGGCTAAAATGTGGTTAACCATCTGGGTAAGTATTAGGCTTAAAAACCAGGTTATTCTATCCGTTGGCCCGTGTACACAGCTGATGATGGGTCTAACGTTGAATGATGATGGATTGGTTGACGCAACATCATCAGAAGATACCAACTTATGTGTTTTAATAAGTAGGTGTAAGGCGTGACATGTTGATTTATTGATCGTAAGGTGTGAAACAACCGATGATTCTAAACCTGGAGCCTTTGCCACGCTGACCCATTGCTTCTTTAGCTTTCGGTATTGATGTTTCTATGCCTTTTCAGAGGATGGGCGATGTAGGGCAACATCACTAAGATGTTCCTCCGTTATCTTAACATCCAACTGGCAAGGAATAACTACGAACGTTTCCCCCTTATCACTAACAGACAATCTTATCGTTTTCGAGTTTATTAATTCTCTAATTTCTCGCAAGCCACATTTTTGTGCGGGTGTGAGGTCAGAGATAAACTTTCTGTCACGGTAGTGATTAAGGGTCTTGAAAACGCCTTCCAAAACATGCGCAATTTTATGTCAATTCCGTCGTTAGGGTCCTGCTGTCTGAAAAAAGTTCTAGGGAAAGGAGATGGCGGTAATGCCGCCGCCTCTTGATTTTCAGCTTTTTTTTTTGCTTCGCTTTGCTTAGCCTGATAACGGAGTCGATCTTGAAGTTCATAAAGGTTGCATGCTGTCCTACGCAAGGTTGTTTTGGAAATGGGCTGTGATGGTGAAAAGCTTGGGCCTAATTCTAACACCGAGCGCGCCCTCTGAGGTATTGTCATTCCTCCAAGTACGGTGACTCTAGACTTTTTGGTGCAGCATCAACCATATTTTGTCTCCTAGCAAAATTCGTTTCTCTATGGTTTCTTGAAGCCAAGACACTCGAATTATTCAACAGATTCTCAAACTTTCGCTGCAAGGCTATTTTGGCATTAGACCTAATAGAATCGCATATTAATATTGACCCACCAACTATTCTCCTCCAAAGTTGATCCTCCAAATACAAAGCACAAAATTGTTCCTTCGTCACACATTTCATCTTCCTTGAGAACATTTCATTCCGTTTGCTTCGTAGTGCGGCGCGGAGTAGTTCCATTTCGATGCCTCGTACTCATTGGCTGTCCTCTGGTTGACCGCATATCTCGTGAAGCCGTTTCCGTTTTATGAACTTCGGCACGACTCGGTGTTGAATGCAGCGGCGGAGAAAGTGGATCTGTTGTCTGCATAAAACGATCTTTTGTCTTAGTGACAGTATCAGTGCTTCCTTCACAAGTCGAAAGTACTTTGCTGGTACATCTTGTAATAGTACCCAGGATCGACTCTCTATTAACCTCGGCGTTGGATTATGAATTCGCCGTTTTCTCTTTCAGCAATCGCGAGGTTGTCAAACAGCACAAAACCCAGCAAACACTAAATTGCGTAATCTGCCCTCATGGCAAGGACGGTGACTGCTTGAGTTCAGGTGCGATATACCTAATCTCTTGTGGTGTTTGCGGAGACGAATATATTAGCGAAACGGGCAGACCTTTACGTATCCGCATAAAAGAACACCTAGATGGCAAACGAAAACCAAGACAAGGCACGCCACTAGGCACGCATAGGACACAGAAGCATAGCGGAGACGACTTTGATATAAAAATCGTTATCCTCGCACGGGATCCCAAAACACCAACGCGCAAGCTTTTCGATGCTTTTTGGATAAATACCAAAAATCCTACAATGAATAGCAGTGAGGAATGTCCCGAGATCACGCGTGATCTCGCCCCTTGCTTTCGCATCGACCGTTCAGGGTGGGTGCTGTAGTTGACAGCCATATGCGACTCTGAGCGGCCGTTCTTCCTCGGTGGAAGACAGATGAAAAAAGCGGTGGGTTTTTTCGAGAAGCCGTTGATCTTGTAATTATCGATCAGATTTTCATCTTTCTGTTTGTGCTGTTGAAGTGTTCGACCTAGTAAGTTGCGTATTAGTGTACCCTTCCAGGCACTGAAGAAGGCGATTCTGCCGAAACGTCAGCTACGATTGTATTGTATGTGTGTTGTTGCATGGAAGTAATTGTATGCTGTTTGACAACCTCGCGATTGCTGAAAGAGAAAACGAAGAATTCAAAGAAGAGAAGGTTCATCTAACTTCGTCCTGCAAATATTTTGTGATACAGTCGCTTGCATGTGACTTCATCACACATTGTTGTTTTTTTAAATTTTTAAGTTAATGCTATTGAACTGCTTCTTTATTATTGACACTCCTATTGATCTCGCATTACTCTTCGAAGAAGGGTGACCTACACGATATAGGCAACTATCGCCCAATCTGCTTGTTGTCCATCGTGTACAAACTTTCACTCGAGTCATTCTGAACAGGTCTGACAGAACACTTGACGAAGGACAGCCATGTGAGCAGGTTTCGAAAAGGATTTAGTACGATGGACCACATTCACCCGACAATAAGGCTCCTCTGTCTCACTTTCATCGACTTACTGAAAGCCTTTGATTCAATTGAGACAGATGCAGTCATGGAAGCCCATGGTAGTCAAGGAGTTCCTGCGCTGAACGTAAAGATTCTTAGTGAGCTGTACAAAAATTTCACAACCAAGATTTCACCATTTCACAACGATATTAACGTTGACTTCAAAAGATGAATTAGGCTAGGCGATACTATCTTGCCAAAATTATTTACCGCCACCCTCTAGAAAGTCATGCGAACATTGTAATGGAATAATATGAAAGTGCGTTTTCTCTTTCAGCAATCGCGAGGTTGTCAAACAGCACAAAACCCAGCAAACACTAAATTGCGTAATCTGCCCTCATGGCAAGGACGGTGACTGCTTGAGTTCAGGTGCGATATACCTAATCTCTTGTGGTGTTTGCGGAGACGAATATATTAGCGAAACGGGCAGACCTTTACGTATCCGCATAAAAGAACACCTAGATGGCAAACGAAAACCAAGACAAGGCACGCCACTAGGCACGCATAGGACACAGAAGCATAGCGGAGACGACTTTGATATAAAAATCGTTATCCTCGCACGGGATCCCAAAACACCAACGCGCAAGCTTTTCGATGCTTTTTGGATAAATACCAAAAATCCTACAATGAATAGCAGTGAGGAATGTCCCGAGATCACGCGTGATCTCGCCCCTTGCTTTCGCATCGACCGTTCAGGGTGGGTGCTGTAGTTGACAGCCATATGCGACTCTGAGCGGCCGTTCTTCCTCGGTGGAAGACAGATGAAAAAAGCGGTGGGTTTTTTCGAGAAGCCGTTGATCTTGTAATTATCGATCAGATTTTCATCTTTCTGTTTGTGCTGTTGAAGTGTTCGACCTAGTAAGTTGCGTATTAGTGTACCCTTCCAGGCACTGAAGAAGGCGATTCTGCCGAAACGTCAGCTACGATTGTATTGTATGTGTGTTGTTGCATGGAAGTAATTGTATGCTGTTTGACAACCTCGCGATTGCTGAAAGAGAAAACGAAGAATTCAAAGAAGAGAAGGTTCATCTAACTTCGTCCTGCAAATATTTTGTGATACAGTCGCTTGCATGTGACTTCATCACACATTGTTGTTTTTTTAAATTTTTAAGTTAATGCTATTGAACTGCTTCTTTATTATTGACACTCCTATTGATCTCGCATTACTCTTCGAAGAAGGGTGACCTACACGATATAGGCAACTATCGCCCAATCTGCTTGTTGTCCATCGTGTACAAACTTTCACTCGAGTCATTCTGAACAGGTCTGACAGAACACTTGACGAAGGACAGCCATGTGAGCAGGTTTCGAAAAGGATTTAGTACGATGGACCACATTCACCCGACAATAAGGCTCCTCTGTCTCACTTTCATCGACTTACTGAAAGCCTTTGATTCAATTGAGACAGATGCAGTCATGGAAGCCCATGGTAGTCAAGGAGTTCCTGCGCTGAACGTAAAGATTCTTAGTGAGCTGTACAAAAATTTCACAACCAAGATTTCACCATTTCACAACGATATTAACGTTGACTTCAAAAGATGAATTAGGCTAGGCGATACTATCTTGCCAAAATTATTTACCGCCACCCTCTAGAAAGTCATGCGAACATTGTAATGGAATAATATGAAAGTGAAAATCGATGGTCGGCAGATACACTTTCGCTTTGCTGATGATGTCGTTCTTATAACACCAGACATTAGCCAAGCGGAACGAACGCTTGCGGACTTTGATAAAGCGTGTGGAAAGATTGGTCTTCGACTAATTGT
The DNA here is from genome assembly GCA_009735665.1 of Angiostrongylus cantonensis. NCBI lineage: Eukaryota > Metazoa > Nematoda > Chromadorea > Rhabditida > Metastrongylidae > Angiostrongylus > Angiostrongylus cantonensis. The sequence goes on along the minus strand of MQTX01000186.1, from coordinate 689,923 downwards.
CGAAAAAACGATGTTCATGAAGAACGTATTGGTTTCGTTTACCCCATTCACGCTCAACGGAACGAATATCTCCGAATGCTCCAGTTATGTATATCTAGGTCGGGAAATCAATATGATGAACGACTTAGCTCCAAAGCAGAGCAGAAGGAAAAGAACGGCTTGAGGAGCTTTCAAGAGCGTCGAGGATGAAGTGCATATAACAAACCCAATATTTTACTGGCGAATAATCACCACCAACTTTCCACCTTCTCATTAATTGATGGTCTAATGGGTTTTCATTTTATAAGCTCTTGGACTGATTGCATACCACTTTATACAGCGCTGTAGGGTAGGAACTAAACTTTCTCTCGCGATAATGTTTGAGGATCTTGGAAGTTTAGTCCGAAAATGAGCGAAAATTAATATGTACTTCACCGTTGGGTTTCTGTTGTGCAAAGAACAATGGAAGGAACGGCAGTTGTGTTAGTGCCCATTCCTCCTATTGTTCATTCCAATTTAATGTTTCAAAACTAGCTTTGCTAGGGAATCTATACTGAAGTTCATGTCAACTACATTCGACTGTACGCGTGGATATCGTAAATATGGGTTCAGCTGACGAAAAACTCGTGCCTAATTCTGATAGCAAGCGTATACTGTTAAGGGGAACAGTGCTTCCTAACACGGTAACCCTTTAATCTTCTTGCACAATATTTACCTTGTCTTGACTGCTTCGATTTTCGCAAGCGGTGTGCTATACGTTCACAAAGACGTGTTGTGCTCAATAGGTCTTTTATTTTCTTCCTTAAGATTACCTTATTATTCATTTTAACAAAATCACAAGTATTAAGCCATCTTCTACATAATCATACCCATCTATCTATTCATTATTACCCTTTGATGGAGATCGTTCCGATACTGAGAGCAATGGTATTCTTTCGATGCACACCTGTTCAATTAAGCGAACAGCTCGTATTTCAACGTTCAGTACTTGATGGCTGTCTTTTAGTACAGCCCATGCATCGTGTAGTCATCTCCATTTTATGAGGTTGAGGCTCAATATTTTAGACAGCGGCGGAGAAAATGTCTTGTTTGCAGGACTAAGATACCCTTTCCTCCTAGTTACACGCTTTCTTTACAAAACGGAAATATTTTACTAGTGCATCACATTTTCTTTTTGCGAGTAAAATACCAGTACGCTTGCTAGAAGGAAATATATCGCTTAGTGTTTGGAGATAAATCATTTGAATTTCTGCTGCCATCTTCTGCGTAATCTATTCTAAAAGTATGTAATACCTATGAACTGCCCTTTTTGAGCTGAACCGACGTTTGTAATAGTTCCCAAGACCGACTTTCTGTTAGCCTCGGCATTGATTGATAATTTGATGTTTTTCTTCAATAAGTAGACACGAGGTTGTTATTATAGAATTTATTACGATACAATAGCTGATGTTTCGGCGGTTTCTCCTTTTTCAGAGCCTGGAAAGGTCAAATTGAGATGTGATCTACTCAGCCAAACACTTTCATAACCCTAGCAGATAAAACTTAGCAAATAAATTTGTGTTTGCATAAGAAACAGTTTCATTTAAACACCTACCGTTCATTTGTTGGGAGTGTTTAAGTTGGTTGGTGGATAGCAGCCGCCCAGAGTACTACATGTGTGAGGACTGTGCCTGTGTCAGGTCGTTGGATTAACCTGAGGTATGTCGCCAGGTCACGCGTGATGGCAAAACACTCGTTGCGGTTCATTTTTGAATTTTTGGAACTTGAACTTAGATACTTACAACGAACGGTAGGCGTTTAAATGAAGCTGTTTCTTATGCGAATACAAATTTATTTGTTAAGTTTTATCTGCTAAGGTAATGAAAGTGCTTGGTTGAGTAGATCGCATCTCAATTTGACCTTTCCAGGCTCTGAATAAGGCGAAACCGCCGAAATGCCAGCTACTGTATCCTAATAAATTTTATAGTAACAACCTCGTGCCTTCTTATTGACGAAAAACATCGTTTGTAATAGTTGTTGTTGTTGTGATTCCATGGCTAGTTATAGTCACAATCTTAACCGTTTTATTTACTGCCAATTCTTTTAAATGGCTGGGTATGCTGTGAAGTATAATTTCAACGATGCTGAGATATTTGCAAAACTCCGGATCGCAGGTGTCTGTGGTGAGGAACGAACGTGGTACTGTCCTCTCCGGGGAGTAACGCGTTCACCACCACACTTTGCGGGTCCTTCGTTTCGCCTGTCTCTAAGCTAGTTCTATCGATCTCAGCCATCAGCAATCACCCGTCAGCGGGATTGAACTAGGGAGCCCAATCGCAAACATCTGTGGTTCGGAGTTTTGCAAATATCTCTGCATCATTGAAGTTCTATGGCTAGTGTTTCAGCGAGAACGCCTTCTTCGGAGCCAGGACACATTTTATGTAACAATATCCAGTATAATGCATTCACTTTTTATTTACTGCTATTCTTTTTCCATGGAAGGGTATGATGTGAATTATATGGTCCCAGTGAAAATTTAGCAAATAAATGAACGCATCTTCACTTGAAAACTACTCACTGTGCTAGAGCGAGTTGACCACCTATGTGTTCTTCACGTGAGTTGACGAGTGAGACCCACACCCGTGAGAAAATCAAGTTGAAAAAAGGCTCCTTGTCACGTGTGATAGTGTAGCATTCGTCTTTTCATCTTTGGACTTTCGAAAAGTATCCAGAGCAGATCAAGAGTCATGCGCGTTGATTTTTTTGATTGCTGTGCTTGGATCAAGACAATCACTACAAATTCATCATCAGTATGCTTTTGTGCTCTGTGCGCACCTAGAAGAGCACTTTGGTGACTTTTAATTTCCTCATATGGATATTTTTTTATTCGGGCACAAATTGGTCTATAGGACAGATTTCGTAATTTTCTGAGCTGCACGTGCGATAATAGAAGCTGTTGCGAACTCACTGACGGCATAGAGTATTGAGTTGGAGGTCAATAACCGCGCCTAATTCTCAAAAATAGTTTTCTTGAACCCCTCTTAATGGTGCAACTTATTTCGTTTGCTATGAACGACAGCTTGAAAGGAGTCGTACTTAGGTTCGAAACATTATTTTGGCGAACAACCATGAACTTTCCGTGTGACCCGAGTGGCTTCTACTTCTTACCTATTGGAAATGACTGTTTTTCGTGGCAAATTTAGCAATTTTTCCTTTCCTTTCTCCTTGTACACCCATTTTTTTAGCCGTTTGGTGCATGTTTTTAATCATTGCAGTAATGTGTGAAGGATGAGAATAAAGATAGTGCGTAAGTAAATTTTTAGTACCTGACTTTCCATACCATTTTGTGGTTAAGCCAAGCACAGGTGCTTGCGGTTGGCAAAGAATACGTTATTATACTTCTGGGAGCTGACGCGTTCGCCACCACACCATGCGGGTCCTTCGCCTCGCCTTTCTTTCGGTTTAATTGCGATCAGTGCCGATTTCTGCTACCCAGATCAACCCCTTCGACGGGCGGTTGTTGTTGGGATTTGTAGATAGAAAACTAACTGAGTGGAACGCTAAAAGAAGAACCCGAATGGTGTAGTGGTGAACGCACTAGCCACCAGTAAAGGTAATACCGTGTTCAATTCCTACCGTAGACACCTTAGTTCTGGAGTTTTCCAAATGTCTCAGCATCATTGTGGTTGTATTTCACGTAGTACCTTACCATGAAAAATTGTAGTAGGAACTAAAATACAAGTTAACGTGGCCACTTTTAGTTATTTCAAAAATGTTCAGGCTCATCGTATTCAAAACTTTCTCGATACTGCTGTCGGTTCACTTGGATTTTGCCCAATCTCCAGCGTATATGATATGGCTCATCGAATCGGACAAATACATTTTTATAGGTTTGCTATTACCAATCAATTATTAATAGCAAGGTACATTTCCCGATGAACACACAGTAGTTAGTCTCCTTATTAAGAAAAACAGTGTTCTTTCATGTTTACCAGAAAATCCTGAACAAAGAAAAGAGATCATTGACTTACGTGAGTAGTGCAGGTTCAGGTTTCATCCACAGGCGTCTAATGACGATCAGAACTCCTGATGTATTAATTTCGTTCATGTACCAGTTTTCAATGTTTTCTGATTAGATATTTGTGTTTCCCACATAGAGGTGTCAACTTTGGAGCTGACAACTGGCTCGTTTTTAAACGAATTACTGTGGATCAGGTAACAAGTCAAACAATGAAGTACATCAACAACGAAATTAATGACTCCAACACTACTGACGAGAAGCAAGTAGCTATTTCGGTGGGCGCTTCAGCTTATTAAAAACTATGCTTATTTATTTACGCTACGAAATGGAACTTTAGTGTTCATTTTAGGACATGAGGAGTGAATACAGTGGTGAGAACTGCCTGGCTTGTCTTGGTTGGAATAAACTAATGACTGTAATTGTACGAGAAATGAAAAGAGGTTGGGAAACATCTTCTAGATTTAAAAAAAATTAACGGAAACCAGTAAAACCAAAAACATAACCGTTTTAATGAAATAAAGAATAGAGTAGAACCTCGTATTTGCTCAACAAGAACATGGAGATTCGTGACAGGTTTCCTGGAGGAAGCTATGCGAAACTGTAAAGAGGAGGACAACAACGATCTGCTAGGCAACTAAGTAATCTACCTCATGAATTTGGACACTTAGCAGCAGTGTGCAATGGCTTTTGCTGTCAGATTGTGGCAATGCACATTTACTTATCCCAACTTTTGTTCTCTTTTTTGCACGATGGCTCAAGTTCCTCAAAAATGATAAATTTGCTCGAACATTTTTCATTCGCTGCTGATACTAACTGTTTCAGTTTTTATTCATGTGCAAAGCTTGAGCTTCACATCAATTGCTAAATTAAAATTTTCATCGACAAGAGCACATTGCACACCTAGGTGTTTAGAAATATGGGGTTTTATACTGAAATTCTTTATGAACGAATATTCAGATAAACAAAATGTTTTTTTACAGTTAGTGCTTTGTAGTGTTCTGGTATGTGTGAGATGAACACTGTGTCCTCACAGTCCTGAAGCAACAAAAAGTGTATGTCAGATTTCTGTAGTTTGACTGTGAAGGTTTTTTGTCATTCCACTGGTATTATTTCTTATAATCATATAAAAGGTTTATTCATTAGTTTATGGCTAACTGCATGAAGATTATAATTTCCGTCTTTAGTACCGACAACGGTTAAAAAAGGATGGAATAAGGATGATGTGAAACTTAAACGATCAAAGAACCTCTATGCTACCATAATAAATAGGCGATCATTCGAAAAGATTCGATGGACAATGATGTGTAGAATTCAGTTGTTGACGAAAAGAGCAGGAATCCAGCCTGTTCTAAAATTCAAGAAAGTTCATTTACTCGTTTTCAGAACTTCATGGCGCATTTATGACAATTTCAGAAATGGAGTAGAGATCAGCGGTGATAAATTTATGACGGTTTATTCATATTTCCTCGAATATCTTTAAGCCATAGAAGTTTTCGGTGGACCTTTTAACTTAAAAGTTAGAGCGTTTTGCTGGAACAAATCCCCTGTATTCTCTTTAGAGGGAACAGTAAAAATGTCTGAGACGAGTGATTCATTGTTGATCCAAACACGTTAAAACCACTCCTAATTAGAAATTGCCGCAGATCAATTTTCCAAAGTTATGGATTGAACTTTTTATATAGTTTTCAAGATATTCGCAGGATTCGCTGCTATCCGCTGTCATGAATGCATAGTCTTAGTCGCAAAGCAGTAAACAGCGCTGCAACCGAAAATGCCCAGCAGCTGCCGGTGACGACGATCCGGGAACGCCTTAGCTCGGCAGTCTGGAAAAAATGGCAGTCGTGGAACAATAATAGCACTCAATTGCCATCCACCGTGGGAATGAGGAGATCGGACAACGGCTCCTTGCATTGTAGCCGGCTGCCTATACACTCGAATACAACTATCTCCACAAATGACAGTTGCGTAGCAACGAAATGATTGCAAGAAGTGCTGACATTCAAGCGACCAATGTCAAAATCTCTGTATAAATGGGAATTTCTGACCAAAAGGCTACTAAATGCCACGCTAAGCACTTTTCAGTAATCGACGCAGTAAGCAAAACTGCTTGTATTTCAATTCTTTGACAGAGACCGTTGTAGTTGGCCATGTGTCCATGGAAATTGTTAACGTTAACTGCTTGGTGCCTCACTAATGGATTAAGGAAATGAGTAGCAGTTTTGTCCTTCGTATTGGATCAATTCTACTTCGATGGGACTAGTATATTTGGTTAAAAATTTCGTGCAAATCATACTCATAGTCTACGCTAGCCTTAATTTTGTCAAAAATATGCCCTGAAAATTGCACTCAAGTGAAACTAGGTTGCCTTTATGGCTCCAATAGAGAAATGACATATCTCTTAAGCTATAGTACTAATATGTGAACAGTAGTTCGATGGATATCACTGGAAATAAATACACTGCAACCAATTTAACAAAAAAAAAAACTTCAAGTAGTTAAAAACTGGGGCGCGTGTGGCGCAATGGTCGAAGGAGCTCTGCAATACACACGAGATCGATTCCCGCACCCCTGGCCCACCAAGCCTTCCATCCTACCGGAGTCCCCATACAAGACTTGTCTAGGAGGGTAGTAGCACTCGCTTAATACATCTTAATACAACGGTAGGCCACCAGGAGTCATTGGAAAGGTCAGATATGCGTTCATTCACCTCTAAACGGTGCTTATTGAAGTCGAAAGGAACGGCGCATGCCTCCCTCAGGAATTAATCAACGCCGACAGCTTTATCTTTTATCCTTTATGGCAGTAAGAATGCAAAGTCTAACATAAGTCGTCAAAGAAAAACACTTTATAAATGCCTTTAACATGTCAAGTACAGAAAAAGTCAACTGAATAAACACGGTAACTTGTTTCTTCTTAACATCTAGATTGAGATTAAGAAAGGAGAGATTTTGTTATCATAAATACATAAATACATTAAATTGACAAAATCCAGAAAAAAGCGTCTGACCTTTGTGAATCGGTGTCCTTGACAAAAATCCAGCCTCGCGAGCCGTTTTTGATTAGCACTACCTGAAAGCTGGAGACTGCCAAAACGAAAGTTGTGCTTCAATAAAAGCGATTCATCCGTTTCTGTTAAGAAATCATTAAAGCATTGGCAACTCTTCCAGTTTTTCAACAAAGACTGATCATTTTTAGCAACTAGAGCAGTTGGAAAATTTAAAACTCGACAAATTTACGGAATCACTTCTTCCTTATCCACTGAAAATTTTTTCTGAAGCAGAAATCTTCAAAGAATTTCTAAAGGAATTTAATTACTTGATTTTCTTCTACGGAACTACGGTAACTGGTAACGTTAACGATCCTTTCCACGATGCAATCACTTCCAGTTGTCCAGAAATGGAGTTCTTTTATCGCTTCGCTGTTCAAATCAGTCACGATCACGATAATCACGATTACAGTATGATGGAGCAAGTGAACTTCAGTCGTTGACAAAAACGTGTAGATTGACTTCATCAAACATTGTAGAGGTGAATAGGTGCACCTATGGCATTTACAGTGACTTTCGAAGGCCCACCAATGTTTCAAGTCAGTGTTTTCATTCCCATAGAACAAAAATTCTTCTACCGGTTTACCGATTCTGCATAGACGGAGAATTTTCTTTGCTCAGAAGAGGGGGTTGAACGAGAAACCGTACGTATTGTAGTACTCCTACAACCATTAGGTTGCACGCATTCAGGAAAAGAGGATAAAAAAGGATGAGGCTCTCGGCATTGATCAATCGCTGAGGGATGCGCCATGCATTCGACTTCATTGGAGGTGATTGAATGCATAACTGGCCCTTACAATGACTCGCGGTGGCCTGCCGATGTATCGAGCCAGTGTTACTATCCTCCCAGACAAGTCTGGTACCAATTTGCCGACCCCGGAGGGGCAGAAGGCTTGGTGAGCCATGGACGCATGGATCGACTCCATGTGCGTGTCGCAGTGGCGCCTCCAACCACTGCGCCACACGCGCCCCTGGGAAGGAGGATACAGCTTTCAATTATTAGACTCGAATACTAAAAATAAATGACAATGTAGCCTTTTATTCATGGTATGCCTAAAACTATAAAAAAACGAAAATCGTTTTGCTTTTCATTTACTGTGCATCAGTACTTTTTCACTGCATGGTGCTCTGTTAAACACAACCATTACGATGCTGGTATATGTGCAAAACTTTGTCTCCAGGCGAGATTCGGAGTGACGTTTACTCTTTCCGGGCGCTCACGTGTTGCCCGCTGAATCACTGAGGCTCTAGCTTTGCCTTTCTCTCACCCAGTTTCCTACCTGCCAGTGCCATCAGTATTCATCAATCAAGGGGAAGAAAATCAGTTTAGTTCTATGCAACTACCTTGTTTCCAGGTTTCACAGTGATTTGTTGCCCTGATGTCCCATTGAACTGTTCCTTAACCGTTAATGTCCTGCCATAATCACTATTGTTGAATAATGGTGGAACTTCGTCTAGAAATTGTTGATTATGTGATATAAAGTCCTTAAACGTCATATTTGAGGTAAATGTGATAAATACTTTTCCATTTTGATAGGGTCAACTTAATGCTTTCATTTACGACTGCAAACATGCCGAAGGAAGTCTTAATCCGCATCTTGAATGAGAGGATTTGTAAAATTTTATTGCCGTTTTTATCTGCTTTCATTTAAAGATAAAATATTAAGGAGAAAAAGTCCAAAAGCCAAATGGCATCTACCTTTATAGGAAAGCATTAATTAATCGTCAATGGAAATTCAAAGAATATAGAGAGTAAAACTGATTAATTAGTTACATTAAACCATAGAGTCACTTGAAGTTGCAGTTTGGTAACATGTTACATACATTTGACCACGCAGACATCAAAATAACACTCATTAAAGATTTCGTAATATCTGAACGTCATCAGTTTTGGTGTCAGTATAAAATCCGTCCCCAGATTTACTGTTCACCACTGGAAAATCATACTTTGAAGGAAATCTCCTTTAGATTCTCTTAATCCTCAAAAGTTGCATTCGCTTCAAAAATTCTATTCGTTGCACACTTCTAATAAACACTGAGTAACGACCACGTTTCATCTTGACACTTACTCCCGTTTTGTGCCTGTATTTTCGGTGGCTGTGGACGATCGGCAGGTATAGTTTCCGGAGCATACATTGCATCGACGTGATTGTGTGGTCTGAAGTTTTGTAAAGGTGGAAGCACCCAACGTCCTCCTACAGGTGGCCGTTTACCATTGTTTAGTTTTGTTTCCGGTTCCACAGGACGGTAATCTATCAAATCCAGAACAGTATTGCTGGAGTAATGATCATCTACAGGTGGCTGAAAGAACCAACAACAATTCCTCTGCTAAACGAACAATAAAATCACAAGGAACTCATGTTTCTAAGAACGAGAAGTGTTGAACCTGACTATTTCTACAGAGGGATATTAGGCATCAAACGTCATGAAGGTGCTGTAAATCATATTTATCTCATAAAGCGACTTACGAAGAGGACCTATTGGTGCATTAAGTCGGCGTTATTATCTTGGCAGACAAAATTGGCGTCAATTTCCAGACCCGAAGGTTTGCATAACGCGGGCATGGGGTACAACCAGCTGTCACACGTGTTTTTGCAGAGCACCTCTAACGATTACACTAGACACAAACAAACTACAACTAAATCTATTACTAGTCAAATTTTTCAAAAAAGATTGAATGGCAAGTATTATCTGAAATTTTTCTTTCCAAGTGTGTGAGCCAGCCAATTAATAAATTGTGCTTGCGTGCCGTGTTGCAGTATCTCGAGAAAGAGTCGGATTCATAGAGTTGACGTAGTAGCTTCACTGACCGAGCGCTTTTTTGCATTTGTTTAGACTCCGACAAAAGCTCAAAAGGATTTTGAAGATTTAATATCACTCGTGACCATCGGAAAATAGTGAGCCCATTTGAACCTCAATATAAGTATAATGTACTATAACAAAAAATAGTAGTAGTGGAGCGAATGTACCGCAATGGAAAGAGTGACCACTGGTTCTTTAAAATGTTATTAAGTTTTCCATACCCTCGGAGATGGGCAAATTAGTGTGAAAGTTGTAGGCTAAGATAGCAGCACTGGCTTTCTACACCAATAGACCAACGCGAGCCACTGCATAGGCGAGATAGGCACTTAATCACTTCTAGCGATTCTTAGTGAAGTTGAATGCATGACACATTCCTCAAGGATTGACCAACGTAGGGAGTTTTATCTTTTATTAGCAAAAACAGCCTATTACGTAACGCCTAGTGAAATTGGTTAAGCGTTCGTGAAATTTAGCAATTTGGTTAGAAATTTCCAGGATAGATTCTACCTCATGATTGATTTTCACACTGACAGCAACGCTGAAGCCATGAACAAGTGAACAAAGCAAGCTAATCTTTTAAACTTAATAACAACGGTATCATCTCATTAGGACAAAGTGAGCTTAACTGTCACCATTTCATACGACATCTTGTTCTACTCCAACTTTTTTGAAAGAGAGAATCATTATTATCCGATGAATGCTCATAAATCGTTTCTTCCTTGTTATGCTTTAAATACAAAGAAATGCGCACCTTGACGGTGTGGTGAGGCTCATACTCATATTTCATGTAGTTCCTCCAGTCAGAAGCTGTTTCCTTGTAGTCAGTTATCGCGCGAAATTCGTTCGTCTGGTTTTGAATTAGAGGAGACGATTCACAGGAACTTTTTTCAGAGACAGCAGCAACTCTTACAAAGGAATCCACTCTTCGTTGATTTACCTGACAAGAGATTTCTACGTAAAGAGCTTAGAAAATGCTTAACAAACAGTCCGCTGTAATTACCTGCGCTGATTCTTCATTGAATGAAAGTGACCCCCTTTTTGCTGTCACGGTACCAACCACTTCCTGCTGCTTCTGAAGTTACTCATAAATCACTTAAAACAAAACATGCAGGTCTCCAGCAGCGAATATTTACTGTGGTCGAATTCCTTCTGGAATTTTCAATACTGCTTAGTGATCGAGTGGAATCACGTTCGATTTGGTCACTCCTTGACATCCATATGCTCTAAAACTATGAAATCAAACATGTGATATAACCTGAGTTTCAACCTTGCATTATTTTGGAATTTTAAGGATCAGAAGGATCACCAGTTTTGTCAACAAGTAAATTTTCATTACAGGAGCCAAGTGTCGCAATTCTATTATATTTTGGCTAACAGTTAGCAACTAGTGTGGCAACTTGTAAAGTTCTGGTATTTTGCTGCTAAAAAGAAGAAAATAACATGTAACCACAATGATGCTGGGATACTTGCAAAACACTGGATCGTAGATATTTGCGATGGGGAACGAACGCGCTATTACCCTTTCTGGGGACTAACGCGCTCACCACCACACCATGGGGGCCCTTCTTTTCGTGTGTCCCTTAGCTATTATAGCAGGCAGAAAATAAAAAAGCACTGTAACGTGTAACCGTTTAAGCGAGACAATTTCTAAATGCGTCCCATTAGTATTTTCATAGCAATAAGTCTTACTGAATCGACGGGTGCAGTTAAACTGATCCCGGTTTCACTTATCACACCATCACCTTTCATTTCATAAGCCTGAAATACATTGTTATAAATTCTCCTTTTGTAGTTGCTCAGTTAATACTGGCACGTAAAATTTCGCCTGTTCCAGTCTTCCCTTCGTTTAATTCCTTCACTAGGTCATTTGAAATGAGGTCCGAATACCTGAAGCAGTTTTTTTTCCGGTGTTGTGTAAACTGTGAGAATTACTGCTAATCAAAACTGTTGGATTAACTAACATCCTCAAGTGAACTCACGTAAACAACCAGCTTTTATGTTTTTCCAGGAAAAATTTGTAACGTAATTCCTGTTGATGGATGAATTCATTAGCTGACGTTTCGATGAATGATTCGAGCTCGGATGTGCTCTAAATAGAAAATTATAATGATTATGACCAAATCGAAGGTTCGCCCTAAATCTACTGCATACCTTAAGACCTTTGCTGCATTGCTTTCTAATTTTCTTCTTATCTCTTTGGAATTTACTTAGCATGCATTTGAGTTTGTCCTTCTCTCCATTACTATACGCATTAGTTTTCGTCACAAGAGAAGAAAGCTCTCGAATCTATAACTGGTAACTTTGTTGGAAATTCACTCCATCATAGCTGTTCATATTCATGGAGCAATTCGTTTTACCAACTAAGCATGGAGAAGCTTTACACCCACGCATTTTTTGTGCCGCTCCAAAATCTGGATAGATTTTGCTGCCAGTTCACGCAAATCATCTCCATGTGCTTTGGCTTTCGGGAACGCTTTCTTAGATGACCTTATGAGAGTGTCAATTGCTTGCATATATTGATTAAAAGACTTCTGTAGCGCTAAAATTAAGCGAAGATTATACAAGTACAGCTTATCAAGAGGATCAACTCAACGTGCACACATTGGTAATTCTGAAGAAGTTCTGAGCCGACATGTGCAATCTCCTTAGCAGCTGTAACAGCCATATATTTGCATTTAGTTAATCCTAGTGATAACGGATCAAATTGAGTGAACTTGCCTGGCAAGAAATCTTTGCTTAGTTGAGTAAAGACGTCAGCAGGAATTTTTTCTTTGTCCTCGATTGATAGTTCGTTAAACGTTGAAAAGTTAAAGCTTATCCGATTAGAACATGAAACCATTGAGGATCTAGAATGGTATAACGAGGAAGAAGATGGTTTGGGTTCTTATTGAAGTTGAGCAATATGGAAGACTACTGGACGACACAAGACGAATGACAAATGTAAAGGGGAAAAAATTGGCAAACAATTTATGGCTAGTAGCCCATAGTGTGCTCCCAAGGGGAAGAAAAATCCTAGAGGTCCACGGGACTGTGATGATCTTTATCTAAATAGTTCCCATGTTCGACATTCTATTAACCTCGGCATTGGAATATGAATGCGTAGTTTTATTGTTAAGCAATCGCGAGGTTGTTATACAGCATACATTTACTTCCATAGAAAAGCACACAATACAATACAACACAGCAGTAGCTGACATTTCGGCAGCATCGCCTTCTTCAGCGCCGCTTTTTTACATGACTTCCAATGAGGAAAGTTAGAAGAGCTGATTATAGTCGCATATGGTTGATGACCGTGCCTCCGTCTGAGCACATATTTTACTGGAAGTCTCGCTTTTTGGTAACTAAAATACTACATTTTTAAGTGTTCTCAGCTGTTCTAACCTTTCTCATTGGAAGTCATGTAAAAAAAGCGGCTCTGAAGAAAGCGATACTGCCGAAACGTCAGCTACTGTTGTGTTGTATTGTATTGTGTGCTTTTCTATGGAGAATGGGTAATGGAACTTCACGAAAGTTGTTGGACACATTGAGAACGTTGTATAGTTACTGACATGAAGTTTATTTAAATATGTGTTATGCACTAATTTCATACGAAGCTGATGCCATAAGATGAGAAGTGACTGTATAGTGATGGATAGGTGAATGAAAAAAGTAGGAGACCGAGCACGAATGTAAAAGAGGTGTCTAACCGAGAAAATGTCAGCTGCCTAGTTGAGGATCGCTTAACGTTAACGTAGGATTCGATCTAGAAGTGACTTTGAACCAGGAAACTGACAAGGTCTAAGTATCAAGTAAGAACTGTTAACAAAAAAATGCAGCAATCAAACCTACGCTCGTACAAAGAAGAAACTTGGTAAAGTTACGTTGTATCAACAAACGGAGAAGGAACAAAATGCGATAATAGCAAATGTTTTGCCAGCACTTTATGTATTACAAAGACATATCATGATCATTTCTAACAAAATGATATAAAAAACAACTATCCCAAGCAAATTATACGTCTTAAGGAAAACTTACGTTTCTAATGATCATCTACAGAGTAATGAAAGTTCTTCGTTTAAAAAAGCGCTGAACTTTATAAATGAAGTAAAAGGAAGTCCTGTGAAAGCCAAAAGACGAGTATAATTCTATCCATTACTGTGAAGCTACGGAGCCTTTTAACTGATAAGAAGAGGCAATCACAGGGCATTCATTCAACACATGTGCAAATCTTTGTTTCGATTGTGTACGATAAGGTCGGCAATAATTTTCGTGGAATGCTTCGTCAGAAATGGAACTTTTGACAGGGTCGTCGTGTTTATCACTACATGCTGCACTTGCAAATATCTTAATACATCAGACGCCGTCGATGTCTTGGTTGACAAAAAATGCTTCACGAAAGAAATCGTTAGCATTTGAACTGAGGTACTCGAATGTTTATGGAAGCCAAGAAGGTCTACAAGAAGCTCTCCGCAATGACTACAAATCAGAGCTATGTAATATAATCGATTTACAAGAACTAGAAAAACTTCTCTGCAGTCCAATCCAATTAAAGCCTTGGCTAATCTCGAGGTAATCGTGGTAGTTAAAATGTTTACAAGTCTTGTAAATTGACATAGTTCATGGAAGTCTTTTAATAACCATGTCATCTACCGTCAAGTTAATCCAGCATTGTCGCAAATATGCTTCTGCTATCACAATTCATTCACGTGCTTCCAGTGTTTTCTATAGTAATCCATGAGTTTCCTGCTGTAAGCAAGGCGACTGATGACTCATTCTGTTAAAGAGCGTGTTTTCTCACTTCTACGCAGAATCGAGTAGAGCTATGGCATCAGTGTTCTTAACCCAGCTTCAATCTTACTGTTGTGCACTTGATACTGTTTTGTAAACCATCTTGAGACGTGAACGTAATTCTTTCTTATTTCATTCTTTTACGACTTAAAAAATCATTCCACACCTTCCCAACCCCAATAACATCAGCTAGTGGATGGCCATTCGGGTTATAGGAGGCGTAAATTCAAATTAGATATTAGTAAGTGGACAAATTAATCAGTCAGCAAAACGTTGCTAATTCCTCTGTTATATACAATTGCTCTGTAGCAACTATTCAAAGAACAATTTCTATTTCTTTCTATATCTATTTCTTTTTTTCTATTACTGTATGTTTCTGTAGTAAGAATCATATCCACTGTTTCTCAAGTTGCCTAGCAAATGTCGTACTACGTAACTATTTTGGTCCCATCCTAAGGAACTTCGATCGCTATAGACAGTTTTATAATTGTATCCTAAACTGTGTGTTCGCCTGTCTCTCAGCTAGTTCTATCGATCTCTCCTCGCATGGTGTGGTGGCGAAAGAGTTACTCCCTAGAAAGGACAATAGCATGTTCATTCATCACCATGGACACCTGCGGTCAACAGTTTTGCAAGTTTCTCAGCAACGTAGTGGTTGAAAAACGCTTGAATTTATCTCCGGCTAGGGAGGACGTTGACTAATGTCGAAAAGGAGAATTTGAGGTCAGATCAAAATCCGTCACGATTCAATTAGCATATTGTGAAGGCTGGAGAACGAGGCTTACTATTGCTTGCCAGTCATGATTTGCCATTCGTTAATGTAAAGCTTTTGGTACATGATGATCACATGTTGAGTGATTTTTCACTTACTTAAATAAAACAAAAACAGAAACAACACATTTTGCCACCTTCAAAAGTAGTACAGATATGTTTGTTTATAACATTGTCAAATTTGATGGTAGGGTGTGCTAACGATGAAATCAAGCTCTTCGTTTCCCTACTATCGATTCATCAGCAGAAACATTATTTCCCATTTTCAAAACCGGTATTCGGTAGAAGTGTCTTGGATGGCGAAAACAGCAACAGCATAAGAAGCATAAGAAGCCCATCCGTACTTTATGAATACCGTCCTTGTGAAGTTTAGCCGAAGACAATCTTTCCACAAAGGTTATCAAAGTCGACAAGCGTTCTCTCCACTTGCCTAATGTTTGGTGTTATAAGAACTATGTCATCAGCTTAGCGAACATGGTTCATATGTTCTTATAAACCGATCTTGTTGAGCTGATGTGAGAATAGTATAGTTGTCGATGTCATTGTTGTTGGGTCGATGGCTGACGTTTCGGCGACTTCGCCTTTCGTCAACATTCCCGGCTTGTAGACTATACTAACCTTGCATCCGCTCAATAAGCTCGCTTCATAAAAACGTATAAATAACTGCATTGGTCATTTATGCCGAGGTATAGAACGTCGGCCATTTGAGTCATTAAGAGGCGAAGGTAGTTTGATTCCCTACCCACGATTTTCAGTACCATGTTGTCCTATTTTCCAATGCCTGCATGACTTGCTCAGGAAGAATCCTTATTTAATAAGTAATGACGGTCTGGCTGTCTAGGGCTTCCAAATTTTTTTTCTATATCAACTTAATCAAAAGCTTTTTAAACGGAATAAACGAAAAACGAAAGTGAAACACAACGACCTTTTATACTCTCACGGTAATTCAATGAGTCTTGGTATCGTGTGGATGTGGTCCATCATAGTCAATTCTTTCCGAAACCCTACTTGCTGTCATGGTTGTCTTTCCTACAGTGTTCTGTTAGACCTGTTTAAAATGATTCGAGTGGAAAGTTCGTAGACATCGGACGGCAAGCAGATTGTGGCTTACGAAGACTGGCAGGTTTTTTATGTGGTCAGATCTTATGTTGTCCAGAGTTGGTTTTGGTCTGTAACTGTTCCATCTAGACATCGGAGACCAATTATATTGGTTTTGTAATTACAAGCGGGAAGGATAAAGTATAACGTCTCTGGACTGGCTGGGAAGAGAAGACACCACCCATTCAACGAGTCTATAACGCAGGAGAAGAACTGTTCCTCGGAACATGCAACAATAAAGGAGTCGATGGCGGAGGAGTTTTCTTCAACACGAGTTTGGCCACGAACATCGATGCATTCAAACAAGTAACAACTCGAATCGAGAGCATACAGCTCCAGAAACGTGGGTTAATACTTAGCTTGACAAACTTCGTGGTCTACGCAACGACAGCAAGGTATGAAAAAGATTAAGCCGAAGTGTTCCGGAAGGACTTCGAAAGGTTCTGCAAAAAAGACCATAGATTTTTTAAGGCCATCAATAGAGATTCTAACGCTAAGATTAAACTTAGAAAAGTGACAAAAAAAACGCTATATTGAGACTCATGGAGAATGGAACGAGCAGGGAGAGCGGCTGAGCTTACTAAGACGACCAAGACCAATCATGGCAACTCACAATTCCAGAAGCTCTACTCTCAACGCTGGATGCGGGAGTGTCCCAGTGGAGAGTACCATAACGAAAGAGACCACTTTATAGCAAATTGAAGGTTCTGGCTAACTAACGTCGCAGTTCTCCCAAAATTCTTTACAGGATCGACCATCGCCTCCCTCGCATAAGATCATTTTTCGATTGAAGGATTGAAAGCTGCTATATTCATGAAACAAAGAGCCAAAACCACACTATGAACTGAGATTAATTCAGTTCATTAATCGATTGAAGGAAAGTCGCCGTTTTTAATAACATCGATGAAGAATATAATTGGCTTATTCGACATCTTCACGTCAGCGCTATAAAAGCTGAGTTCGAAAGTCACCAAAAGACCTCTGTCTCCGGAAACGCTCTAGCTGAATCGAACTTGAAAAATGATGTAGTCAGGCAGTAAAAGAATATCTTAGAGAAAGAAAAGTGTCCGTTATGGTCGAAGCTGCAGAGGATGGAGAAAACGTTAGCAATGCCAACCTAAACTTAGCCAATTACAAAACCAAGATGACTGCCCTTCGACGCCCAGATGGAACAGTTACGGCTTTCAGAAAGCTAATGGAAAAAAATCATTAACATTTACTACTTGGATCTCTTTATTTGCTACATATTCATGCCTTTTATACGAAATAAGGGTGGATGTATATGCCGTGCTACCAATTCCTCCTTCCGAAATAAGACATATTATTTAGTTGGTATAGACTTGTGCAACATCAGATCCGTAGGGAATACGATCTCAACACATGAATGACCTTCTGTCAGTCCACATGAACAGACTCGCTCAGGTTTTTACACATTGCTTGTCAGAATACAAGGTTCCTCTTCAATGAAAGAGCAGAAAGACAGTGTTATTCTTCGAGAAGGGTGACTTGCACGATTTTGACAACTATCGCCCAATCTACTCGCTGTCTGTCGTCTACAAACTTTTTG
This sequence comes from Angiostrongylus cantonensis, assembly GCA_009735665.1. NCBI lineage: Eukaryota > Metazoa > Nematoda > Chromadorea > Rhabditida > Metastrongylidae > Angiostrongylus > Angiostrongylus cantonensis. The sequence goes on along the minus strand of MQTX01000186.1, from coordinate 671,893 downwards.
TTCGGGTCATGCCAAACAGGATTGACAGAACACTGGATGACGGACAGCCATGCGAGCAAGTAGGGTTTTGAAAAGGATTTAGTACGGTCGACCACATCCACACGATAACAAGACTCATTGAAGTAACGTGAGAGTGCAAAAGATGGCTCCGTCTCAATTTCATTAAATTAAAGAAAGGTTTTGACTCAGTTGAGACAAATGCAGTCATGAAAGCCGTCCTAGACAGGCAGGGATTCCCTGATCAGTATGTGAAGATTCCTTGTGAGCTGTATATGAGTTTAACAACCAAAATACCACCCACCATTTTGCAACGACATTGACTTCACCGCCAAAAAAGAGCTACTGAAAGCGGTACCATAACGCTAAAAATATTTACTGCCGCCCTTAAAAACATCATGCGAACACTGGAATGGGATAACACAGCAGTAAGAATCAATGGTCGGCAATACAACATTTTCGATTTGATGATGACATCATTCTTGCAATACTAAGCATTAACGAGGTGAGACGATTGCCCGCCGACTCTTTTCAACGCCTGTGTAAAGATTGTTCATCGACTAAGTCTCACAAAAACGATTTCCAAGAGTATCGGGTTGGTTTAGTAAACCTCATTCACACTCAGCGCAGCTTACATCTTGAGTGCTCCACTTACGTCTATTTATGAATCGGGTTGGTTTAGTAAACTTCATTCACACTCAGCGCAGCTTATATCTTGAGTGCTCCACTTACGTCTATTTATGAGAAATCAAAATGACGAACAACCCAGCTCAAAAGTGACCAGAAGGAAGCGAGCAGCATGGGGAGCTTTTAAGAGCATCCAGGATGTAGTGAAGAGAACAAGGAACACCTTAATTCGCAGCCACCTTTTCGACTCCACGATTCTTCCTGCTTTAACGCAAGCATCAAAAGCTCGCTATGTAGAGCAGTATGAAAGATCACTCAGCTTTATTAGACGCGCATTCGAAAAACTGTGCTAAAAGCATCATGTGTTAGACAAGCGAGGGAAGAAATCTGATGTTCCAACCTGTTTCATCAATCAAAAATCAGAGATACCGTTCTATACGCCAAATTGTCGAAGATATGGTGGGCAGGAAACGCATTGCGTGTGGACAACGACAGCTGGACAGCAGCCTATGCTGAGCGGATCCCTGAGAATGTCAAATGTGCCGCAGGAACACCACCAGCCCGATGTCCAGAGTTTTTTTTTACAAAAATTCCAGAAGAAAGGCATTATGTTCTAGCAGTGCCTAGAGCGAGCAAAACCCTTTAGAATTTAGAACTGACCTACTCTTGCACTCAACGAGGAAAAATGGGAAATTTATTAGCGTCAGCAGGAGTCACTCGTCAATCAACGGGACGAGAGGTGATGCAGGTGATGCAGATGATTTGATAGAATAAACACGCTGGATTTCGAATGAACGAACTGTTTCTATGAGAATGACACTGTTTTTGTTTCATTGATGAACTAAAGTTGTTTCCAAATATTTATAACGTTTCGACGTCTTCGAGTCGTCTTGATGCTATATCTGGTATCTTCGTCGTCGCATTCAGTAAAATCTACTTCAGGTAGGCACTGCATGAGTGGGTCAATTTCACCAGCTGCGCTCTTTCGTACTCAACGGCTGTCGTTGACAATGAACATCTGTTGATCATAAATAGTTTTTAACGAACCTGCAGTAGTCGGTATTGGATAAACCTGCACGTAGCGAAGCGAATATCTGTGAAACAAGGTGCGTTGATCATTTATACTGAGGTTAAATGAAAGTGGCTTTGCAACGACACCGTTACTTATATTTGGCTTCAGACATTCAATGCGTGTGTCTTGCATGCTGCCACGTAGAGCTTCTCGGTAGCCGCAATGTGACTTACGCGAATACCAACTATTCAGCGGTTACGAGAAAAATAGTTAGGAGTTTCTTCAATGCACCAATGCTACAAGATGATCAGTTTCAGAAAATGATACTATTGACACCTAAGCTTGTGAAGAGAATAGTAAATGAGAGGATCAAGCAGGAGAGCACGGTTGTGATTAATGTTATACAGCATTCAAATTGTCCAGATATTAGTCTAAGGATCACGATTCTTTCCCATTTAGTGGGTTAATAAGTACGCAGGCATTTGCAAGCAAGGATATTAGAAAGCACTTTCCAGTAAGCTGTTTTGGAAAGAAATTCGGAAAAACATATGAGAAGATAAAATAAAGTTGGAATAAAAATGTTCAGCTAGCATATCATTTCTAAAAACCACTTTTTGATAGAGATAAAAGTACAGACATCTATAGAATTGGTTATTTGAATATTCGTTACACGTTCGCCAACAGTAGTGGTTGTCTCGGCGTAATTCCCGTTTAACTCGAAAAGACTCGAGCGGGCTCCAGTAAATCTTCCATTTCTCCCTGTCGCGTGGAAGAGTAGCCCAGTGGGTTCTGCTCGTTCAAGGGACTCGTCGAGCATAATATTCTTCTTCCAGGTTCTTCGTGAAGCCCTCCGAGCATCGGGTCGGTGGTCTTCGTACATTGCGTTTGACATACCGAGGAATCCAGTCACTAACAGCTCTTGTTCCTTGTCTGTCGTTTAGGCGCGTTACGTTTTCTGCCGACCTTATCTTCGACTGTTTGGCGTAAAAAACGGCATCTTTGATTTTTGATTGCTGACGCAGGTCGGAGATTCGGATCCCATCCCTTCCTTGTGTAAAACGAGATACTCCTAGCATCGTCCTTTCGACTGCGCGTTCGATAATGCTGAGAGATCTTTTATCCTGCTTACGTAGCGACTAGGTTTCTGACGCATACGTTAGGGCAGGAAGAACCGTTGAGTCGAAAAGGTGGGCACGGACTCAGATGTTCTTTGCTCTCCTCACTACTTCTTCGATGCTCTTGAAAGCTCCCCAAGCCGCTCGTTTCCTTGTGCTCAGCTCTGGAGCTAAGTCGTTAATCATATTAATTTCCCAACCTAGATAGAGATAACTGGAGCATTCAGAGATATCGTTCCGTTGAGCTTGAATGGAGCATACGAAACCAATCCGCTCCTCATGAACATCGTTTTTGTGAGATTTAGTCGAAGACTAATCCTTCCACGGGCTTTATCAAAGTGAGCAAGCATACGTTCCGCTTGACAAAAGCGAAGATTATGTAACTGCCGACCATCGATTTTCACTCCCATGTTGTTCCATTCCAATGTTCGCATGACGTTCTGTAGGGTAGCGGTGGATAATTTTGGCGAGGTGGTATCGTCTTGCCTAACTCCTCTTTTGACGTCAATGTTAATCTCGTTGTCGAATGGTGATATCTTAGTTGTGAAATTTTTTGTACGGCTCATAAAGAATCTTCATGTACTGAATAGGGACTCCTTGACAACCAAGGGCTTCTATGATTGCTTCTATCTCAATTGAATGAAAGGCCTTCTTCAAATCGATGAAAGTGAGACAGAGCGGTCTTTTGTACTCTCACGATACTTCAATGAGTCTTGTTATTGTGTTGATGGGGTCCATAGTACTAAATCCTTTTCGAAGCCCTACTAGCTCACATGGCTGTCCTTCGTCCAGTGTTCTGTCAATTCTGTTTGGCATGACCCGAGTGAAAAGTTTGTAGACAACAGACAGCAAGCATATTGGGCGATGAAGTGCAGAAATTTAAAGGCATTAAGTCAAAAAAATAGGCTTATCATATGTTGATTAATAAATGGTCATTCAGAGCTACGTAGAAATTGAATCTAATAAATGAAAAAATGATATTACGAGTAGCGTAGTGGTAGCTGTACCATTCACCACAAACATGATGCTGGCTCGACCCGGCATTGTGCCCACCAAGCATTTCATCTGCCTACGATCGAGAAATGAGAACCACGCTTCTCTAAAAAGAAATAATTCACTGTTTTCTTGATGAGCGAAGACGAGGTTGCTAACAACAAGGTTCATACAGTATAATACTGGCTGAATTTTTAGCTCCTTCACCTTCTTCAAGCTTGAAGGGTGGAAGGGTCAAATGACAAACAATCTACTCAATCATACACTTTTACAATTTCTGCAGAAAACCTTATGCATTGATTTTTATTCGTATAGTAAACAACTTCTCTTGAACACCCACCGTTTTTTCCCCTTAATTTTTTCAATTATTTGACGGAGACCAGCCGTAGTATAACTTACACGCCGATGTCACGCGTGATCACAAAGCACTCCTTCCTGTGATTCAGTTATGAATTGTTGGAATTTGTCCAAAATGGTTTCAGAGTTCTTCGCACACATGCTTTTGATTCATGTGCGAGGCTACTGATCTTTACTTCAAAATCTTCTCTGTTATGTCTTCGTGCCCTATACGTGCTTAGTGGATTGTTTTATTTGACTCCACGCTTTCCATCTCGGTGGCTTCACCAAACTTGTCGTTTTCTTGTTCAACAATCACGAGATTGTCATACACAGTTATACGTTTGCTTCCATATAAAAAGCACACAAAACACAATAGTGGTTAACGTTTCACCAGGATCGCCTTCCTAAAATCTTGAAAGGGTATGTTGAAACGACACGAGTTTGATATAGAAGATTGCGGTGCGGAGACAATTTTGATATGAAAGTCACCGTCCTGGTACAGGATGCCCAAGCACCAACACGCAAGCTTCTTGAGGCTTCTTGGATAAATGCAAGCAGCCCTACGATGAATAACAGGGAAGAACGCTCGGAGGTTACACGCGAGCTGGCCCCGTATCTCCGCATCACTTTTTGATGTAGGGTGGTGCAGTCATCGACCATATGCCACTATAATCAGCTGTTCTCTCTCCCTCAGTGGCAGGCACATGAAAGAAACGGTGAGCTTTTCGAGAGGATGTCGATCATGTAATTTCCATATAGATTTTCGTCTTTCTTTATATTTCATTGAAGCGTTTGGCGTACTAAATTGCATAACAATATACCATCCCAGTCTCTGAGGAAAGCGATATTGTCGAAACGTCAGCTACTGTTGTGCCGTCTGTGTTCTTTGCATGAAAGTATACATATAACTGTGAGATATAAAAACTTAGCGATTACTGGACAAGAAAACGGCGAATTTATAATTCAGCGCCGAAGCTAATAGAAAGCCGATCCTGGGAACTGCTTAATCGTGGTATTTATCTCTCCATGCTTCACAAGGGACTAGGTACAGGTACGTCGTACCCAAACTCGAGCAATTGCCGTGTCTTAGAGTTTAGGTAAATTATGCAATTTTGCGTTCCACACAAACGGTCATAAACGCGGTTGCGAACTAGCTGACGCTATTGAGTGTTTGGTAGCATTTCATTCACTGCTAGCAGTTGCTCTAAACCCGCCCTTTCTAACCGACGTTTTGTAGCTGTGCTATTTCTTTGGAAATGAGGGACAAGATGAACGGAATCTTATTTTCACTAGAAATTTTCAGTAGGATAAGTACAGCTACGAAGTGTTGATTTAAAAGGAATTGGTTTAAAAGACTTTCGTGTATGTTAAAGACCGTTTTAAAAACGCGAGCCTTAAATTGACCACCGCAGACGATGTATAAGAATGTCCACCTGCTTCTGAACTCATCAGGGGTGCTGCTTAGTCCTCGCTTCTCATTCTTTTTTGATAAGTGTGGACTCAATTAATTTAAAATGAGGTCATGCATTATTTAATTTTTAAAGTCGTTCTTCGATCTTCATTTACTTCCTGTGCATTTGGCGATCTCCATATTATTTTTGTAGTAATAATTTCTTCTCTACATAAACCTTAAATTCCTTCACTTGGTTATGTTTGAGGTGTAAAAAACCAAGCTCGAGGCGCATGCAAACCTTCATCCATGAACGATTTCATGGAAAGATAAAGAGTAGTAGTAGGCACCAGCTATTCTAACGGTGATCTCGCTAAAAGCTTTATAAGTGTTCATTCAGCTCACCAATCTGTCAATTTTTTCACTGTAAGTACAACCACTTGTCTTCAATATTTCTTTACGGTAATCTTCATTTCAAGTGCATTGTTGACAAATTCTGCATTATGGTTGTTGTGCCTAAGACCACATTCTGTCGTACGCGCTTAGTTTTCCACTCCGGCCCTACTAATGATTTCATCTATGGGGAACCTTCTTCATGATCAGTGTCACTTCTATAAGAAGAATAGCTTTGCCTTTGCAGATGCACTTTACAAATCAGCTCTATTCTAAGTGTTACGAAGATGTGTTGATGCATCGAATCACGATTGGCAAGGAAATTTACGGTTTTTACATTTTTGACCTGGAACTGATACAGATACGATAAGTTTTGTCACAGACAAAGCGATATCTGACATGGAATGCGATTTGTTGTAGAAGATGGGATTTCCTAGGAATTCACGGTGATTTGCAAATAGAGTCACATGAAGCCGAGGCCGATGTGGTGAGAAAGCACGAGGAGCGCAAAAAGGATGATGTCATCGGGGCGACGATGCAGAAAAAACTCTTATGTGCTAAGTATCCGGTAGACACCAGCAGGATTTTTTGTAATCTATGGGAAATGCTGATTTGCGCCGAAAACTTTTTGAATTTCTGGGCCCTCTTTCTGTGACGGATTTCAGCTAGGTGAGTTGCAAAGCTACATGGACCACTCCACGGCGGTAAATGAAGGTGAGCACGAATCAAAAGGAAAAAAAAACCTATGAAAACGCATAGAGATCTCGATGCTTTGGTTCTCCTTCATTTGGTTCGAAATAACTTGTATTTTCTGCCGTGCCTTTACTATGAATACGTCAGTGTCTCGCGTATATAGCGATCTCGTTTATCAGTTTCACAATGGAATTGTCGTTAAGTAGCTGGAAAATACATCCTTCTACTCTGAAAGCGTCTTTGCCTGAGTGCAAACAGTCCATGATGGAGCCCATCATGACCCTTAAGTATTCCATCGCCAAAATCGGTAAAAAACAGGGCTTTGTGCCAAAGTTATAATTCTTTTTGCAACCTTCCAGAGACTTACAATGTTGACGCCAGAGATTATTAGTACATGATCAATAGTATAAGCAATGCAGGTACTAGAATGGAACTCGATACTCACTCAGTGTAGTAACTGTGACCGTTAATTGCGATTTTTTTTATTAATTCAATATTTTCTAAACAGCTACTGCTTTTAAAGAGCATTCTTTTCGCCAAACGTTGCTTGGAAAGTTTTCCAATGTTTCCACTTCATCCACTCAACAAAATGAGCGTGCAATGGGCGCTTTAAATGGGCTGTCGTGGATTTTTGGCATCTTTCTCTTGCTGTAGTTACGACATTCTGTTCGACAACGTTTTTTCTTTCTGAGTTCTTCGTTTTCAGCATAATTTTTTTGAAATAGCCAACGTTGAAGGCACTTCGGAAGTATTCGAAGCAAGAAAAAACATGACATAAAACTTCAAAGGAAATGAAAGAGATTTGAAATGGAGAAATCCACGCAATGTTAGAGTGAGCACTTCCTTAAAATCTAACATTAAGCATTAATCATGTTCAATGTATTATTCAAAGTATTCGAATTTTCAAACTGTGTTAGAGTGAATAAGAAAACATTTCAAACTATGTAAAAAATATAAATGGGATATTGATTACAGCTTTAGCAAAACAGTTCATTACCGATTTGGAGTACCCAGATCAATCCCGTTGATAGGTGAATGCAAATGGCACTAATCGATAGAACTAACTGAGAGGCCGGCGAAACGTAGGATTTGTATGGTGGATGCATTAGCACCCGAAAAGGGTAACAACGCGTTCGTTCCTCACCGCAAACACCTGCGGTCCAGTGTTTTGCAAATATCTAAGCATCGTTGTGGTTATATCAGACATTATACCCTCCCGTAAAAATTTTAATAGGTAGTAAATAAAAAGTTAAAATTTTAAACTATGGCTTATATAACGGCTTTTAAGCCAAATTATTAATAATAACTTTCATTTCACAGGAGGTTGGTCAGGCCGCCAATGAAAAAGTGAATGACTCAGAAGGTTTGCAAGCAGCAACCGCATTTTCTTCATGAAGTGAACAATCTTGGTATCTGTAACGAATTGAGAGCGAGAAAAAACTTATGGTAATTGAAATTTATATAAAAAATTGTGAAAAATATGGAATAAATAACAATTAAATAGCAATAACGTAATGTGTAAAGGAGCAAAGAACACAGTGTTAGTGATGGACTTCATCACAAACACTTTGCTTTTTCGAACTCATCCGAGCCTCACTAAGCCTCTCATTCCTTCGGGGCCCAGAAATTGGTACTGGCCTTGTCCGGAAAGCCTCTGCAATCCAAGTGGGAACACTCTTGCTGGGCTTTCTCAGGATTCTAGGAACAGTCGGCTCCATAAGCAATCTATGACATTCAAGACGAAGAGAAAATCCTTAAGCAGCAGCCGAAGCCACACGTAGATTTTGGAAGACCTTGGTGGATGATGGATGTGAGGAAAGGAATCGAGTGGTGGAAGTGCTTGGATCCGCAGAGTTGATGTAAAATACGGGTTGTGCATTGTAAAGGTAATAAAAATATGTTTATGTGTATTACCTCAAATGTCACAATACTATTAATAATAACACAATAATAACACCATAATGATGGTACAGTGATAATAATAGTACAACAGTACAACAGTATATTATTTATTTATTTATGATCTTATAAACTGATCTTCTTTAGCTGCTGTGAGGTTGGTATAGGTCTTCGTTGTCGTTGTTGTTGTTGTTGGTCGATGGCTGACGTTTCGGCGATTTCGCCTTCCTCAGAGCCTGGACGTATTTATATTAGAATACTTTGTTTTTTCGTATATATATGGTAGTGCCTTACTGAAAATGCTCAACCTAACCTGCGGGATACTCAGCTACTATATTTACGAGCGATTTTCTTTTAAAAGGAAAATCTCCTCCATTGGATCGTTAGCAAACACCAGCCTTTTTTTGAAAATATTTTTTCGAAAACAAATATCAAAGAATCAGGAAGCTTAGGGATCGATCTCGATACTTGAATTAAACCAGTTGTATTAAGAACTCTTTATTAATGTACTCTTCTCAACCAGTCAAAAATCCGTGCTCCTCACCTTTTCAGTTACATGTTTGCCACACCATATTACACGATGTTTCAATCTTGGAAGAAACCATATTTTATTCTTCATTCTGTACATGTAAAACATATTCTTTATAAACATTATTTAAAGTAGAATATCGAGTCCTTGGAGAAACTATTATTGTTATTGCTGCATTTTGTTTACAAAACTTGTAATATAATTATATATTTGATATGGAACCCATCATGAGGCATTCGTCTTTCCGGTTCATCTTTGGATTTTTGAAACTTATTACAGTAATTTAAAACAATACAATCAACAATACAATAACAATATAATCATTGCATTGATAAGTACGTAAACACAATACAGTGGTACCTCATAGTACTTGAAATACATATTTGCACTTGTGTACATCCGAGTTGGCGCAATGTGAAGAAGACATGCGCGGTTGACTAGTAAGGACACTAGTGTTTCTTCTTCTTCATGAACATAGGCTGCGTATAATAAAATGTTTCGACTTTTAAGGAACGATGGAGTTAGGGGAAAATAGGAAAGAAGCAGTGATCTGTGTGAAAATGAGAATAATTGTGCTCCGATTATAAGTAGAATGAAAAAAATGTGCAGATGCATGCCTGGACGTTCACACAATATTCTCTAAACGCGCCGATGCTTTGCTAGAGGATGTTGATAGAGATAGGGATATCGGTTTCGAGCTTTTCATTAAATCATAAGCGCAGCGGCTCAGCTCACAACAATAAGGCTTGCCACGATTTTGGATTTTGATTGATTATTGTTTTGATGTTTTGAAAATATGTGGATCCGAACCTAAAATAATACTCCACAGTTTGGATAGCATTTTATGAAAAGGATTTGATGATTTGAGGTTCAGCCCGACTCGAGCGATATTCTCATTTTTCTCGCCTCTAAACAAATATTTTTAAACTTTTCCATAGGATTTGACAACACTATTTGACAAGACTATTTTGTTTTATGATCGCATTTCAGAACTTAATCTTTAAACAAGAGTTTAAACTTTGACACCATCCAATCCTACTAGTAATAAGAATGGCGATTTATCATTTGTAGTTCCATTAATTAATAAGTAGCATGAACGAACAACTGTACCCTGCACTGGTCCTCGTCTGGCACCACGAAAACCCCAGTGAAGGGCAACAGCGTCATAGTTTTAGGTTTTTTTTAAAAACGTTTTCTTTTGCAAAGGTAACTTCGACTTGTTTCCCGAGCGCTGCTGTCGCATTGTTTTACTCTGAGAATGATTTCACAGATAAAAATATAGGCTTCCTTAGCTGTGATGACGCTGCAAAGGATGAACTCTCCACCCTACTTCGTAGTCGGCAGTCATAAACGCCCATCGAATTCGATGAATCGGTAAACAACTGGAGGAATTATATTGCGGCTGTTGTTGTGATGTTGATAGACTATCAAAAACTCAGCTGAATTCTAGTGTTGTTGACATATTTACAGTACTACTAGCGCTTCGATTCTTTCCCATGGGTTGCTGCTGGCCTTTCCTTGAGATCCCATCGCTTTTTTCTCATCGCAAGCGTTGCGGTCGCTGGACTCTACCGATCACATATAATCTTTGACCCGATCATGTTATAGTGACTGCGATTCTTTCACTCTCGAAGTCCACAATGACGACATAGTGCTAAGGTCGCGTTACCTTCTTCTCATATGCTCGAGTCATCCTAATAAAACCTAAGTCATTTTCTGATGCAGTTGTGATCTACACCTTGAGTGAACAAGTCCGGAATGCCCTTGCCCGCATGCATGACCTTTTCCTTGAATTCTATTGAATGTCCGATCGAAGTTTTATGTATATCCTTTCTCTTCGTTGGAATCCTTGTTGCATTTGCTTCTTAAGAAGTAATAATCGTAAAAATCGGCTAATTTTTTTTACGTGCAGCACACTTTGTCTTCTTGACGTTAAGCATCACTCTATTCATCCGTTTATTTCAAAGCATCATAGCTTCTTTGATATATTGTGGAACTTCCTTCAGACGACATCATAGAATCTAATAAAATTATAAACCCTAATAAGGATGTAGAAAACCATTTTTACTAAATCTCCATTTAGAAGATTTGTTTCTTTGCTTATGACAATTTCAATAAGGTTTCTTCTAACTGTGAATAAACATCTGACCATACGAATAAAATTTTTATAGGAAAGGACAATAAATGTCTAATTATGAAAATTTGCCTTTCTCATCAATTGCAATCATAGCGTGGAGTCATATAAATCGTGCAACGTTGGCAAATAAGCAGAATTACTGTGAGGTGAAGACAGGTTCTGTCGAACTATGTCAGGTTATAAGATAGTTTACTACCTCGTTGTGGCCATAGGTGCTTCTAGGTTTGGATCTGCTCTTTACAGTACTGGACCAACTCCAACATGGAGCTTGCTTCCAAACTGTGGTCACAGGTACTCGCAGCCTTTTAATTGCTATTTACAACAGTGGCCCAGCTATCACCGTAGTTTCTCCGGCTGTAAATATGCTCGATATTTTCATTTAGAACTCCAACTAAGAGGAAACTATGGAAGGAGGAAATCCTACAGGCTCGCACGACTACTTGCTTCGACCGAATATTTCAATAATTTAACACTAATAGTTCCCATCAGCTCATTGTTATTATGAATATTTAAAAGTCACAGCAGTTGTCGAACCATTCGAATAGGTGGCGCTATAGAAGTGGAAATGCATTTTCTGTTGAAAAAATCTCTTCACGTATGCGTTTCCTCTTTTTTTATATCTTTCAAAGCCGTCGTGAGATTAAGTTATTGCATAGAAATCCTTCTGCTTATCCAAAAAAGACATCTGTAGTTAGACTGTAATACTTCTATGTCCATTGGGAAATATCAGCAAAGACGATGAATCGTTTTACAGATGAATGCAGGAGCACATTCACGAAACTCGTTCACGACCATGTTTTATCAGCAATGCAAAAAGACTCATAGTAACAGAGACTTGGTGTTTTCTCGTCATGACAGTCAAGTATACTTATTCTGTGGCGACGATCAACCGGTTTGCGTTCGCTTCGCTGATCAAGTGACTCCCAGCAGGTTAAGACGACTGACTTTATCAGTTTATCAGTTCGAAATGTGTAAAAAACATTAGAACGCTCGAGTCGACTTCAGAAAATCAGAACTTCATTATGATTTCTTGGATGAGAAATTTCCTGATGTAGTCCTCACCAGCTGCCTTTCGTCGATTCAGTGGTTGCACTACTTTTTAGGTTATCGCACAGCCCACAGCTGCTGGTTTTACGAAAGCGAACCTTCGACAACACGTTTTTGACTGTCGTGTGCACTGTGTCTACGGAGCACATCAGCGGATCACTCTTTGAAAACGGTTTTTATTCCCTATTTAACGACACCATGTTACGACATTCTACCTACTTCACCCACGGCTCAATAAATGGAACGCTTTCTTTTGACCATATTTGATTGCTATCCGTAAGCGAATCCATCCTTTTAAGAAAGTTTTATCTGCTCAGTGATATCGTTGAAATCTCTAAGATTATCTCATTTGATTATTGCTACCGTGTATCGAATGTCGTCCCCATCATCTCTAGCAGCACTTACGAAAACCACAACTGGACTCTTCTACTCGATATTTGTACACTCTTCTTTTCCTTAATGTTTCTAAAGGACGAACTAAGATTATTAATGATGTCGTTGATCCTATTTATACAGGTTTTATTACGTATGGCGTTATCAAGAGTGTGGTTACCAACAAACGTGTGGCGAACCAGCAATCGCTTCCAGTACACTCTTCCAGAAATAAAAACGCGAAGAGAGACGATAAGGGACGTTATCGCAGAGGTGCTGTCTTCTTTCGTGTTTATAATTTCCCAGCTTTCTCTAAGTCTTGATATACCAGTAGAAATTGATTTTTGGGACTACCTTAAAAATATAATCTAATAAGCAACCAGGCAAAAAATATTGAGGGCTGTATTGAAAGCACCAACGTTTCGATAGTACCTTATACACATATGCAATTCATAGGCTGGTTTAAGGTTTATTAGTGAATCGTTGACGGCTGCTTATATGACGCAGAGTTAATCATGAATTTCAGTAGCAAAATATCCCTGCTGCTTAATTAGGGAAAAATAGGATGACAGTACAGTGCAAACAATCTTTCCTTCCACCTGGTGCCTTTAATTTCAGAAAATAAACTGCACTTAACGAAGGCTTGCACAAGTTAAAAAATATTTTGTTTAAAAACAATCACCAATTCTGGGTAACATCTGAAATTTTCTTCCAGTTTTTTGTAGAATGAAAGCCTTGATGGAACATTTTTAGATTGAAAGCGCCAAGGGAACTACGAAACAACCATTTGTTGATACTCATGGCAGGACTCACAACTACCTCCGAATATCCCTTACAGAGAAGTGTAACCTTAGATGTGCGTTCTCATTTCAGAAGAAAAATCTGATGGAATTACGTAATAGCCTTCCTCTGTGATCCTGTATCAGCAAAACTGATCCCTATTGGCTACGAAATATAAAAATACTCTTCTGAATTCCTGCATATGACGCTTTCGAGCAAATGATAATAATGCGATATATTGTCTAAAAAATTAACAACCTTTCCATAAAGTTATGCTCAAAACGGATCTCACAAAGTGCTGGGAATGAAGGTCACGCGAAGAAAGCGGTAGCTTTTGGATTTATCAGCACCACCTTTCCGCTTTACCACTACACTTAGTAAATAGCTGAGGAAGAGATACGGTACAATTCATTTACGTTAAATCATTCAATAATGTCGCAGTATTATATCGACATTACTTGCTTCTTGCGAGTTCTTCTAATAAGCCCATCCAATTTGTTGACCTTTCAACTTTAATACTTCACTTTAACTTTCCCATTACGCTGTATTCGTTCAATTTCCGTATTTTGTATTCAGCGTTAACAACTGTTCGATCTCTCGTTTTGCTATCCACGTAATTTGTTTTGACACAAGCAAATCAATAAGAAATAAGGCCAGCTTTAAAAAAAATTAGGTATGAAATATGGTTCGTGGCTTTTCTGAACAAAAATGTAAAAGTATTTTTCCATTCCAGTAACGCTTTATTTGTAAGTACATTGCTCTAGCAAAGCATATTTAGGCCTGTACTGTATGCCAGAAGAAGGCGTAACTCTTTCACCGTCGTCCCATTTGCTCACGACAGATGAAATCGTCAGATTGGTGGAATTATTTGCCAGTCATGGTGTTGACAAAGTTCGACTCACAGGTGGTGAACCAACGATACGGAAAGATATTGTAGAGATTGTAGGTGAGAATGGAACGATCTATTATGAAATATTCAGCAAAAATAAATAGAAAGCTGGATAATAGAGAGGTATTTGGTCGATTTTACCACCTAGGAAGAATAAAAAATGTGCCGGGTATCAAAGATATTGGAATAACGTCCAACGGAATCGTTTTGGCAAAGAAACTACAACAACTTCAAGATGCTGGTTTAACAAAGGTATTCTGTTATCCTATTGCCATCCATAGTTTGCTGTACAGTTTACCTTTAGGTAAATATCAGTTTGGATACGTTAAATCAACAGAAATTTATGCTGATGACAAGGAGAAATGGTTTTACTAAAGTTATGAAATGTATCGATCTTGCTGAGGATTTGTTTCCTATAGTAAAAGTATGTTGTATTTAGTTTGTTCTCAACTGTTTTCATGTGCGCTTAAAAATATCTGTTAGGTCAACACAGTAGTCATGAGAAATGTGAATGACGATGAAGTGAACGACTTTGTTAAATTGACGACTGATAGGGTAAGGAGTTGTTCGTGTTGAAGAAAAAGACAAACACGTCTATTAAATTGAATATTTTTAGAGATTGGACGTCCGTTTCATTGAATATATGCCATTTGGTGGTAATCATTTTTCCAAAAAAAAATTCATCGACTATAAATGTTTGTTGGCCGTCATCGAGAAAGCGTTCCACGGGTTAGTTCGTCGACTACCGGATGCGTCAAACGAAACCACGAAGGTTATATTTTATCCAGCAAAAGATTGGTTGAATTAAAAAATTGGCCTTCGACGTTTATATTGAAAAGTAGATACTATCAACCAGTATAAAGCTATTCAAACACTCAGTACAAATCCAGGGCTACCAAATAGAAGGTTTCGTCGGAAGATTTGGATTTATAACATCAATGAGCGAGAATTTTTGCGGCACGTGTAATCGTTTGCGTATAACGGCCGATGGAAACCTTAAGGTTTGTAATATATCTCTTTCTCTGGTGCTTTTCAATAAAAGGCAAAGAGCCTTTGTTTAGCAAAGAAAGTATTTCTTTACGGCAAAAACTCTGCGAGTTATTCTTAATTCTATACTTTTTTTCTCTCTCATGCTCACTACTTTCATTTTCTATGCACTAAGCATTCGAAGTATTTGAACTATATTCCCTTTTCCATTTATAAAAGCCTCTTCCTCTTTTTTCAACCAATTCTCCTTCACAGCCGCTATTCGCTCGTCATAAACGAAAATGAGTGAATCTCTTTTTTGCCTTACTATCTTCCTTTTTTCCATAATTCAGAAGTAACCTCTAAGCGAACATTAAGAGAACGCCTTTGATAATTGAAATAGAAGCAGTCATGGAAGCCCTTGGTAGTCAAAGAGTCCCTACTCAGTACACAAAGATTCTTCCTGAACTGTACAAAAATTTCACAACCAACATTTCACCATTCTACAACGATATTAACGTTGACGTCAAAAGAGGAGTTAGGCAGGGTGATACAATCTCGCCAAAATTATTTACAGCCACCCTCCAGAACGTCACGCGAACATTGGAATGGGATAATATGGGACTGAAAATCGATGGTCGGCAGTTACATCATCTTCGCTTAACCAAGCGGAACGTATGGATTGCTCTTCGACTATCCATCCAGGATTGTTGTACTATCGCATTTTTAAGTTGTTCGTAAATAAATGAGCGCTTCTAACTATATTATTAAAAATATCACAGCTTGCTTCAAGCTGAACCTCACTAATCAAAATCAAAATTGAGTTTACCTTCAAATTTTTGTCAACGAGAAGCGAGCTTTTATATTTAATTTGCATGAAATTCTAGAGTTCTGGAAGCGATGAATTCGCTGAAAGCATTTTTTGCGTCATCGTGGTTAGTGAAGCACTTCTAGCGCAGGAAGTTATTAAGTTGCTTGAAGAACCGATAATCAGTAGGCGAGAGGTCTGATGAGTATGGCGAATGAGGCAAACTTTCGGAAGCCAACTCGTTCGACTTCCGTAGCGCTTGTTCCGCAACGTGAGGCCAGGCGCTCTCGTGAAGAAGGATGTGTTCTTTTCTGTTGGCTAATACCGGTCGTTTTTGTCGGAGTTTACGGTATATTTCGTCAATTTGTAGGCAGTACCTGTCTGCAGTAATCGTTTGACCATGTTTCAAAAAGCCGTAATGAATCAACCAGGCTGCAGGCCACCAAGTAAGCACCACAACCTTTTTTCGTTGCGATTTCTGCCTCGGGTAGTGCTGTTGAGCCCGATCGCAAACTAACCATTGAGCTGAACGTCGCCAGTTGCCGTACAGCATCCAATTCTCGCTGCACATCACGTTCTATCAAGATAAGGGTCATTTTTATTGCGCAAAATAAGGGCAGACAATACTTCAAAACGGCGATTTTTTTTATTATCGTTTTAAAACCAAAGTGCCGGCGCCCACCTGTCGAGGTTTTTTGCCCTTTCTATGCGATTCTAGTGAGTGGAAATTGTTTCTGTGCTTACGACAAAATTTTGTACAAGCTATGGAACTGTTGTTAGCACGCTTGCTTCGACTATTGTCTTCAATTTGCTGTCATCAAGCTCATTCAGATGTCTACCGTCTTCCATGTCTTCGAGACCGAAATCTTCCATGTTCCTTACACAGTTCTCCCCTCATTTCGTTTATCGTATTCCTGCGTACTCTTCTGCTGGTCTAGAATTTCCTCCTTCTGAAATTTTGCCTTAAGTTGAGAAGTGAAGGACAAACGTAGTTTTTTGACACTCTTATTTTATGGGATGGAATCTGGGTTGTTTTCCCCATCGAAAATATCGAGATTTCGTGGCAGAGTTGTACGAAATATTTCATAATATTTCTCCGTCATCAGCTCAAAATCACTGCCGAAGTCGGTGGTTGGCTCATTTTTGTTTAGCAGGCCTGATATTCAGGTCTGTGCAAAAAAGATTGGATGACGTTTATATTTATATATATATATTTTTTTTGAAATGTTTTAAATACTTTAAGTTTTGCGGAGCTCCAACTCCCCTTCCAAAAAACTGCAATTGACTTTCATTACAAAACGTGTTGAATGTATTTCTAGAGATCACTCCTTAGCTTAACTTGGTCAAGCCTGGATAAAAAAAGTGTTCTTGAGTCGCTTAACAAGAATGGAGAAATTCTTAGGCTTTCTTAGTCATATAGAGAAACATCCTACCTGCCACAGTTACACTTTATTTTTTTCCGCTTTCCTGTCATCCGTCACCTGTAGTCATGTTGATTGTCGAGTGACTCGAGCGGGCGCCAGTAAATCCTCCATTTTTCCCTGTCGCGTGCAAGAGAAGCCCAGTAGGTTCTGCTCGCTTTGGAGACTAGTCGAGCATCATATCTTTCTTCTACGCATTTCGTGAAGAACTCTGACCATCGGGTCGGTGGTCTACCTGCAGTACGTTTGACAACCCGAGGAATTCAGTCACTAACAGCTCTTGTCCATCGGTTATCATTCATACGCATTACGTTTCCGGCCCACCTATTCTTCGACTGTTTGGCGTATAGAACGGCATCTTTGATTTTTGACCGTTGACGAGAGTCGGAGCTTCGGACGCCATCCCTTACTTGTGTGAAACGGGATACTCCTAACATCGTCCTTTCGATTGCGCGTTCAATAACGCTGAGTAATCTTCATTCCTGCTTACGCAGCGACCAGGTTTCTGACGCATACGTTAGGGCAGGAAGAACGGTTGAGTCGAAAAGGTGGGCACGAAGTCTTGACCTAGGCAGACGCAGCTGGAGCATTTGGAGATATTCGTTCCGTTGAGCGTGAATGGGGCAAACGAAACCAATTCGTTCTTCATGAACATCGTTTTCTTGAGATTTAGTAGAAGACCAATCTTTCCACACGCTTTATCAAAGTCTGCAAGCATGGGTTCCGCTTGGCTAATGTCTGGTGTTATAACAACGATATCATCAGCAAAGCGAAGGTGATGTATCTGCCGACCGTCGATTTGCACTGCCATATTATCCCATTCCAATGCTCGCATGACGTTCTGGAGGGTGGCGGTAAATAATTTTGGCGAGATTGTGTCGCCTTGTCCTCTTTTGACGTTAGCGTAAATATCGTTGTAGAATGGTGGGATTTTGGTTGTGAAATTTTTGTACAGTTAACGAAGAATCTTAACGTACTCAGTAGGGTCTCCTTCACTACCAAGGGCTTCCATGACTACTTCTATCTGAATTGAAACAAAGGTCTTCTGTAAGTCGAAAGTGAGACAGAGCGGTCTTTTGTACTCTCGCGTTACTTCAGTGAGCCTTGTTAACGTGTGAATGTGGTCCATCGTACTAAATCCTTTTCGAGACCCTGCTTGCTCACATGGCTGTCCTTGGTCCAGTGTTCTGTCAAACCTGCTTAAGATGACTCGAGTGAAAAGTTTGTAGACGACAGACAGCAAGCAGATTCGGCAATAGTTGCCTATATCGTGTAGGTCCCCCTTCTTAAACAATAACACGGTCTTGCTGGTCTTCCACTGAGTAGAGACTTTTCATTCAGACAGGTAACGTGTGATGAGCCGAGCCAGTGTGTTTACGAGGACTGGCGGAAGGTTGTTCAGGTGTTCTGATCTTATCCTGTCCGGACCTGGTGCTGTTCGATTTTTCACCGACGAAATGGCATGTCGGATTTCGGAAGCGAGAACCGGTGGTGCAGCATATCCATCCTCTTTTATTCCACGATAGACTCAGAAAGCCGCTCACCTTGTTCGTTTCATTCTAATCCGTGGGCTCCAATGTGACAATGTGACGTTCCTCAGGCGTTCTTCTTGGTCCATTCTAAGCATTAAAATCTCCAATGATGACTTTGAAGAATGCATGGTCTTCTCTGTAGAACTTCTCCAAATACATGTAGAACGCTTCGAATTCTTTTACGTCATAGTTTGATGTTGAGGCGTAAACGACGAAGATTGTCAAAGCCGGGATTGATCCACATCTTTTTAATCAAAAACGTTCGATTCGGGTTGTAAGCTGTTCGAATCGATGTTTAGGAACAAACTAGTGTTGAGCAGAACGCCGACGCTGCCGAATCCTCTACTGTCGCATGTTCCAAGGAACAGTTCCTCTCCTGTGTCATAGACGGCGTTGAATGGGTGGCGTCGTCTCGTTTCGGCCAGGCCCATGACATCGTGTCTTATCCTTCTTGCTTGCATGAACACGTCTTGCATGGAGGACTCGGATGCAAGTATACGTGCATTGTAGGCATAGTTCTTCGTTATCGAGGCAGCTTTCATTGGCCCTGAAATTTTAGCAGCGTCTCTGCTCTCGTCCTACCCAACGCTGCGAAATTGGGGGCTCTTTCGGGATCAGGGGAATGAGGCCCGTTTTTTTCATTGTGTTTAGCATATTTGATACCCACTTATAGTTTGCTGAGCTTTGAACGTGGGGCCTGGGTAAACTCACAGATAGCTTGCTAGACTCTACCAGAGTGGACATGGAGTTTATTTGTTGGAGGAGGCTCCTAACCGCCTCCCATGTACTTCCGGGTTACTTGATTGCAGGCTTTGGACCGAATCGACTCGTAGAATACAATCTGCATAAAGCGAGAACGCACCCACACACGCGTGCATGAATACACCTAGCAAATACAGAAAATACGTGCCAAATCGGCGCAACAAAAGCAGGGAGTCCATCCCCTGGATCCACCTGCGTCTCAGAGAAGCAAAGGTCACGTTTGGTCCTCGATTAACCCCCTATTCTCCACCTGGGGACGCGCCACGTAGCCTCGCGACTAACCGGCTCGAGATCCCTCATGTGAGGGGGATCCATGGTGCCGCTTTTTTTCCGTTTCTTCAACTTTTTCACATGTTGTGGCTGAGTCGAATATTCCTATTAAGGAGATGACGCTGGAACTCAGTACTGAAAGATCGTTTTGCAAAGATGATTGCCAGACATCATTTCCTTATTGGTCGTACTGTGAAAACAACAGTGAAATCCAGTCAACTTTTTCTGGCGAAGTGATAGAAATCCGTGTGCAGCTTACGAGTATCCCATATGCTAATATTTTTTCTAATGGCCGTTTTCTTAACACCCGAAAAACGGATTACTATGGAGAGAACACATGACTTCCAGTGCCTAGCAAGACGTTTTCAAGCCCATTTCTATCTTCTCTCTCTCTCTCTCTCTCTCTCTCTCTTTCTCTGACTACGCACTCATTTCCACTCTTCGCTGCTAATTTTTTTTTTGCTGTAGTCTGTGAGAGACAATTTGTTGAAGAACTTCTCTTTGCGAAACGCTTACAGAAGTTGCATCGTTAATACATTGTCAGTAAATGTGGTGAGGTGAGTATGGACTTCCGAGAACGTCTAGCTCGGCGATATTTCGAACTAGAGCCAGAGTTAAAATTCAATACATTGGTTGAAAAAAGTTTTTTCGAGTGCTCTAAAGAAGTTGTCAGGTACAAGCGTCACCTCGCTGTGAATCAGGAGGACGTCTTCGGAGTTGTGACCAAGTCTTTGTTAAAATAGTGCCAATTTCTGGTATTTGATTGCATATTTTTGCATTTTGAAACAGAAATGTGAAACATCTCTGGAAATTAGGTGACTGTTCTGAAGTATGTGCAGCAGCTGTTCTTCGCGATCCCTAGTAATGAAGTCGCATGCGTGGTGCATCCCTCAGGGATTGATCTATGCCGAGAGCTTTATCCTTTTTTTTATAATAAAGTAGTCGTTAGATACACAGTAAACTTTAATTTTACAGTAGATATTCATCTGTTCTGAAAAATTCAGTTTCGTTCATTGTTTGAGGTGTGTCTTCACGGCAATTCTGAGGTGAGTATGCGGGATCTCCTTCGTAGTGGCGCCTCATTAGATGAAATTTCTAGTGTGATTCAAAATGCCGTCGAACGTAAGAAGAAGCAGCATGCCGGTAGGCGTATCTTCAACCAACGCTCTCATTCTAATTTTTCTCCTATCATTGTTTCTGATTCTTACCATAATATTATCAGTATTTATTACCATACCGCAGAAAATGCGGATCACTTTTTTTCAGTGTGAAGTTTGCTATTATATGTGTTTAGATTATAGGAATGCAGAATTTGGAAAACATGCCCAACAGACCCATGATACTTATCGGCGGATGAATGAGTGTAGGATTTTCTCATTACTGTTTGAAACTTTAAAGATCTTTGAGTCTTTACTGAACAAACTGCGACGACGTTGTGCTAAATGTTTTGAAGTGTTTCGCTGAAACTCTTCATACTCATACGAAGTTACAGCGGCGTCTGCTTTCACCGTGTTTCCCTCTTCACTATCTCGCCTCATTCCTTCTTTTCCAATTCTTTCAACGGTTCGTTTGTGTTCAAAAGGTAAGAATGTTTCAGTAATTCTATAGAAGTGTGTGATTGCATTCAGTTGATATGTTCCTCAAAAATAATCGAAAGTAACACTGACACGATGCATTAGTATGACGCGAGAAGAGTCACATTCAAGTTTTTTTTTTTACCTATTTTCACCACATAAGTAACTACGAGCAGTTCACTGGACGCTACAGTGGCGTATATTAACATTTACCTGGATTTCCGAATAGAAGTACTGTACTCTTTCTCAATTGAGGGACTTTTCTGAAGAACCAATCAGTGCCGTAGACCGTAGTTCAACATCTTAAAACAATCAGGCATGACTAAACCATCTGAGAAAATCCAAACATAGTTGAGCAAAACTTGCTCCAACTATGTTTATTTATTAAATTGCTTAGACTTAGGAGATTCGTTGCGCCAGTGTAAGATGAAATTGGCATAGCATGTTTAAATATAGCTCTCTCGAAGATGGATTTGTCTAATACATTAGCTAGGCATTTGAAATAATCTTTCAGTCTCCGACAATTCGAATCGCCTTTCTCATGTCTCTGGTGACGGCTCTGCGATGCAGGTAGATGTCTTCACAATTCTTACCGAGCAATAATACTGGTAAACCATGTGCGGAAAGTCGTTTTTGTACTTCAGGTCGATGTTTCTAACAAGCCGGTCTCCCGCCGTGAAGCCACAGCTGAGTGCAAAATTAGTGTGAGTGACTTTAAATGATAATTCTGTTGCGCTTTACTGTATGGTACCGCTAAAAGGAACAACGATGATTCACTAGACCGCGTCCCATGAAACTAAAACTGTTTGGAGCGTTTGCTTTTTTTCGCTTCCCAGGTCCTTTGTTCGAATGTGGAAACATTACTGGAGCAGATTTTGCCTTCCATTTCTGTGTGCAATTTCACGCAGTTTCGGAGTTAACAGTGGAATAAACCGAAGAATAGGTGCCGCGTGAACAAGAAGTTAAAGCGATCGCTATCATCAAGAAGTATGTTCTGTTCTTCTTCTGTTGTAGACGAACGACCAGTTGCATGTTCGCATTCTGACATGAGACGAAAAATAGATTATTTGCACCTTCCCATCAGATTCTCTGAAAAGTCGAAAAACAATAGACCCCGAAACCCTTCTCAAGCCGAAATCTCCTTGCGAAGACCCTGTCGTGCACAGCAGATAAAGTGACTTACAATTAGTTTTAAGACCTTAATCAAATTACTACGCTGAGGAACAATTCTGAAGTAACCGACAAAATTCACCAAAAACTGCGACGAATTCTACCGTAAATAGCTGATCGAGCTATCAGATCAATCATATGTCACATTACCAGTGCTGCAGGAAGCAAAAGAGTTGGGATAAGTAACTTTACCTCATCAGGCATAGTCGGTGATCATCTTGCTATCTGACTGTTTAAGTTTCAAGCACTTTGATATCTGCTCAGAAAGCATAGTCTTCTATACACAAATAGTTGTTTAGCATTTCTTCAGATTACTCGCAGATTTTGGATGACTATAATCTAGATGTAGTGGAATCATATAATCATGAATAGCATGTCACTTGCAAAAATGGGTTTACTGTAGTTGTTTTGAGTTTCAGTGATAAAGCTGTAATGGAATAAGGTATATACATTTGAAACTGAAGGTTGAACATTAATACTAATTTCTGGAAGCCGTATAAAGCTCAGTCGAGGTCTCTGTAGACGAGGTTTTTATGAGTTCGTTGAAAGTTGAACGAGAAAAAGGTGAGAATTTCAGCTAACACCCGAAATTGTCCATCAAATCAAGCACAACATGTCGAAAAAAGGTGATGTCCTCAGTACTGCTCGTATCGCAAGCTTGATGGGTGCGAAGTTGACGGCGAATATTATTCCACTTTGTCATAATATTCCTATCAGCTATGTGAACACGGAGTTTCGACTTGACGAGGTACGTCAGACAGAAATTTTCGATAGATGCATAATTAAGCTGATGGTCCGGCAGTGAGAACGTCACCATTATTGCCTTTCTTGTGTAAGCATTTTTTTTCACTAACGCAGTGCGTACTAGACTCGTTGGATTTTCTTCAAGCACCATGAGTGCAGTGAGCGTCAGTGAGCTCTGAATAATATCTGAAGCGAAAAGCGGCTAGGCAAAAATCGACTTCCCAAACATCGAACGTACTAGACTCGTTGGTTTATGATTCCTATGGTTGTTTATGAGCGTGTCCTTTTGCTGCGTTGTAAGTGCAAAAGATTCTGTGAAGTTGAACGTTCTCATCAAAATTTATTTTGTTACATTTGTTCTACAAGCAAATTCGACGCAATTTCCTTTAAAAAATTTTGATGTGTGGAAGTCGTCCTAGCTAATTTTTTTTCTTTGAACAATGAAATCTCTTGAGGGCTGCGCGATCTCCGTAATCCTTGGTTTGGAAACGTTTGTGAAGAAAAGGAAATACTTTTTTTTGGATCGCTCGTGAGATGATGTATAAATCATTTTTAGAAAGTTGGGAACCAAAACATTGGTTTATGCATTTGACCATCAATAATGCAAGCTAGTAATAGTGAGGCTTAAAATCTACGCATTTTTAAATAGCTAAGCACACAATTAGAATTAGATTTATAAATATTATAAAATTAGATTTTCTATTTTCTGTTAGAGCGATTCTGTCAGGGAACGACGTTCATTTTATATCCACAAGCAATCTCCATCACGCTGCCTTGTTCACTAACAAAAGCTGCCCACATTTACTACATTCAGCGCTGAATGAATTGCTTTCAATCTTTAAATGCATCAACATGGCTGTGTCTTTCATGCTTAACGAATTGTGCAAACAGTCCAATGCATGTATGTATGTATGTATGTATGTATGTATGTATGTATGTATGTATGTATGTATGTATGTATGTATGTATGTATGTATGTATGTATGTATGTATGTATGTATGTATGTATGTATGTATGTATGTATGTATGTATGTATGTATGTATGTATGTATGTATGTATGTATGTATGTATGTATGTATGTATGTATGTATGTATGTATGTATGTATGTATGTATGTATGTATGTATGTATGTATGTATGTATGTATGTA